>JAEQBH010002385.1:0-339444 GCA_016808115.1 Tetrastigma voinierianum
GCATTAGGCATCTTTTCAGTAGTCTTTTGTATCTTTCCCATGCATTATAGAGACTTTCATAATCTCCTTGCTTAAACACAATGATTTCCCCTCTCCTTTCAGAAGTGAGGGTAGTAGGGAAGAATATGCTCATGTAAGCTGATTCGTGCCACAGTAGGCTGAGCTAAAATCAACAAAATTTATATACACTTAAGTTCCTACTACTGCCGTAGTCAAGCTACTGCAGTATAGTGGTCTAGGGTCGAACACGGGGATGGGTTTCATCCTAGAAATAGTTTGCATAAGTGCACGAGTAAGGCTTTCTATTGTGAGGCTCTTTTGGAATTGGGTTTCAAAAGCGATTAGGAATGGTTTGGCGGGAATTATGGCGAAAGTTAAAGGTGAGATTAACTTTGAAGAATTAGGTCACTAACTTGGCAAGTTAGAGCAAACAGTGTCTCGGGTTTTTATCCTCGCGTTATGACAAGCAACCTATAGTCCACACAGCATAACCGGATCTATGTTTAACTAGCAAACCTCACCCATGAAACAACTCCTATTTGAGTCAATACAGGTAGCATGCAGTTATGGCCCCTTTACTGTTTAAAACCCTAACATTTAATATCATCTCAGAGGCTCGTAAAGACCATCTAAAGAATCATAGTCCTAAAGCATGGAGAGTATTGGCCAAATCAATAACATTAAATGCTATGCAACCCTAATTTGAAAAACCTAACATATAAATATCATTTTAGAAGGCTCGTAAGACCATCCTAAAGAATCAAATTTTCTCACTTGAATAGCACCTTTGGATTCTAAAGCATAGAGAGTATTGGCCAAATTAATGACATTGATGTTATGCAACCATGTTTTGAGAATATAAGGGCCATAAATACACTACATGTAGCTTTTAGTACAAAGGGACAACATGCATATGCCACCTGTAAGCCAGCTTCCTTCCTCTTCAAGAAAGGAGGCTTAGCCAAGCATGCAGTGAGTTGTCATCCTCAAGAGGGTGTTTAGCGGCCGAGAGAAAGGGAGAGAGAAAGGAGAGAGAAGGGAGAAAAGCAAAACTTGAAATAAAAGACTTTGTTACAAAAATGAAAACTTACAAAAATATCTTTCTCCTCCAAAATTGTTCCTTCAAATGTTGTTTTATTTACAAAACCAAAGAGGGGCTTATATAGGCCACCTCAAGGCATGAAAATACCAAAACCTATGAAATTGGCTAGAAGTTATTGGACAATTCATTAATACACCAAGTTTGGAGCGGTTTGGCATTAATTACAAAGCATGTGAGGCGCTCGATTTTATTTAGGGTGAAGAATTTCGCTAATTAGCGAAATCAACGAATCTAGAAAACAGAAATTTAGCTAAGGGTGGGCAATTTCGCCTAGCTAAGCGGGAGCTCGGCTAAACTAACGAAAATTTTTGTATCGGCTTGAATCAATTATTTTGGCTAAGGAGCGATTCACTAGCGAAATTTGGAGTGGTCTGCGAGAATTTGGCATTTCCTTAGGTTCTGAAATTTAGCTAAGGTTACGAAATTTTTCGCAATCCTAGCGAAAATTTTCGCAGAAAGCAAGCGAAAATTCCTGCATTGTTGATCCTTTCTTGCTTTTCATCCTGCCTTGGCGCATCGAATTTTCTTAGCCTGCCTTTGTTTTCTCATTGATTCTTGGGAATTTGGTTGATGGTGAGACTTGAATTCCAACTTCATGATTCATCCTTTGTATTGAAATTGAACTCGAGTGCCTCAAATACCTGCGAAACAACGAAAATACCCACTAAATGGCATAAGTGTTACTAAGAGGCTAGAACACTTGATTGGCATAATGTGTGATTAATGCGCAAAAAGCACTCAAAACCTATCTAATATAGGGTTCAAAATTGCACTTTTTGGGCATTAATCATAAGCCTCCACCAACTCTTCCCAATTACTCACTGATCCAACAGGCAATGATTCAAACCAGGTTGCTGCCACATATCTCAGTGAAAATGGAAACAATTGCAGCTTGATCACTTCAGGTTTAACCCTATTTAACTTGACTGTATTTTCCATCCTCATCAATCTTCCCATATGCTCATTGGGGTCTTCATTAGGATGCCCAGTAAATTTGTGTTGTATACCGCATCCTTGATCAGTGATTTAAGTTGAAATTGATGGCTTATATAATAAAGCTTGTCTCACCAGTATTCATCTTGAATAACTGGCCTCCAAAAATCCTCCATCGTCATTTGCCTCTGAGGTCTCTGTTTTGCTTCTACTGGATTAGGTTGCATTATTTCTCTCTAATTTTCCATAGTTGCTGATTCAACACTTTTAACCTTTCTCAAATTCCTTAGTGTTCTTTCCAGTTCTGTATCCAAATGCAGCAGTTTTGCTTTTGGTTTTCTGTGCATGTAAAATCTTTTTGAAATAGAAACACACTGAGATCGAATTTAATCTGTGGAAAAAAGCTATATCAAATTAAGCTCATAAAATATTTTCAGTAGCTTACGCAGCTACTATAGTTGAAAACTATTTTTGTGATTTTCTGGAATTTATGATAAATAGAGTAAAATGTCCAAATTAGTAATTCTCTCTTTGGTTAGAATACTGATACTTAAATTCATATTTTTTTTTAAATCCCCGGTAACAGCGCCAAAAACTCGTTTGACTAATTTTTACATAGACCCAAAAACTGACTAATAGTTGAAGACCAAATTGACTAAATTTGATGAGGTCAGTATGTGCTAAACTTCTTGTGCCACCACCAAAGACTAATTAGTCCCTGACAAAGGCACTAAAAACTTATTAGCCAAATTTATGAGACCATTACTAGAAGACTATTGTCTAATCCCCGGCAACAATGCCACAAACTTGTTTACTATTGACCAAAATTATAAAATATGTTGTTTGCCTTGGATGAGAAGGCTTCAATTAAAAATGTGTTTTGGGTTTAGATCATTGCAAGTGCACAGGTCATTTAAGTAATAAAAGTGGATTTAAGTCTGATATCGTTCCCATGAGGATTTGATTGAAAAATCTAAACATCAATTACCCCGTCTACTCAAGATCCTTGCTATTTGAACTACAAATTTAAAAGTGATTTGTTATCAAACTTAGGAAAGGTGAAAATTAAACAAAATTCTATAACTATATATAAATAATTCTAAATTGTTGGATTGGAAAGTTCACTGGATAAGTTAACACTGGGAAGTAGATCAATGTACAATTATTAATTTATGCTTCGTTTTATAACATAGTTCAGTCATTAGTTTGAGATCTAAACTTGCTAAAGATGCAAGGTAGTATAGTTTGGACTTCTCCACACACCATACATTTCACTAATTAGAGATTCATGTTCCTTTCGGATGCATGAGTCTAACCAGTTACTTGTAGAATAGAAACCTCTTTCTAAGATTTGAGTATTTTTCCTTTTCGGTACTTCACACCCATTTCTTGGAACTGAAGAATTCTTGCCCCTATAGACAGGATTATGCAAGCCTTCTCCAATCTAATTGGTATCTCGTCCTTCAAATCTAATAAAATTTTCTATCGCCTTGATTAGATCTTTGCTAACACGGGATCTGGATCCTTTCATCAAATTATGGAGAAACCTCTGATAAACTAAATTGATACATCATGCAACCATCCTCACACCATGAGTAAGTTAGTGATCATCGAAGTGATCTTTTAGAGTTCATTAGTTCCATAAAATTAGTCTAACATACCCCCAAGTAATTGCTCCATACTCTTAGGAATCTCCGTCTCTGTGTCACTTAGAGAGCTTTTTGGAAATTAGAGCAAGATACAGTCTTTTTTTGGGTATAAGCTACTAACATTCCGAACAAGTAACTTCAAGAACAATACCAATAAAATAAATTCAAGATTTCGAACTATGACATTCTTTCAAGTTGAGAAATTTGAAATCAATAATGAACGTAGTCAATCCCAGATGGAGCTTAGTCTTCCAAAACTGGTTTACAAATAATAGTGACTAGTTGATTAGGAAAATTCATTGAAATTGCAAGCGAACTGAAATAAATGAACTCCATAAAATTTCCAAATTCCATTCACTTCAGACAGTAATGAAAATTGAAATTTTACAATGAACTAGCTTGAAACTTCCCACCAGATCATTGTTCAATCCCAAAAAGAACAAACTACAAATGCTAATCTAAGCTAAAACTAAAAAAATAAAATAAAATAAAGAAAAATAAAGAAAAATAAAGAAAAATAAAAATACAAAGGAGACTCTAGCTACGGGAGGTTCACAGTTTTAGAACTATCACGGTACCCTAGATGCATTTATTTATAGATTTTTCAAAAGATGGGCGCACTTCTGAAATTTGAAATTATGGATCTAGAAGTGCAGCCCACTTGACTACTTTGTTGCGACATTGAAAGTTCTGTTGCGACATAGTTCTCATATTTGTCCCTCAACTCTTGTCGTGGTCTGCAGTTTCTGTCGCGACATGGTTTTGTACTTTCTTCTTGGATTATGTCGCAACATAATTTAACTATGTCGCGACATAGTTCTTCTGAAGCTGGCTAGTGATTGTCGCGACAGAGTTTTTTTTTATCGTGACATAAAAACTTTGTTGTTGCTAACTTGTCCTCTTTGTTGCTCCTGAAAAGTGTCGCAATATAAATTTCGTTGTCATGAAAAAACTTCTTATATTTCAATCTTGCTTTATGTTCGATATAAGTTAGAAATTTCGTAACATAAAATACACTGTGTCGCGACAGTCTTCTATTCTCTCATTTCCATCCTTTATCGTGACAAAAAACTGTCTCGAACTTTCAACTTTGTTGTAACATTCTTTGCTATGTGGCAACATAGTTTTTGTAGTTCTTCTCAAATTTTGTCATGACAGAGTTGTCTTTTGTCACAAAAGAGTTTCTCACAATGTATGTCATTGTTGTCGCGACAGAGTTTTTTAGTATCACGACATAGTCTTGTTGTCTTGCCACTGTTGAGACCGAACTCTGTTTCGCGTCAGACTCTTAAGATGTCGCGACATATTTTCTTCTTTGATCTTTATCGCTAGCTGAACTGTTTGTTGCAACATGTAAATCCTTGTCGCGACACACTTGTCTTGTCAAATTTGTCTTAAGGAAATTGTGAATTTCACAAGACTCGATGCAGATTTTTTTAACAATCTTAAGACAAAGCCCCTTCATGAAAAGCTGGTGTTTGGTTTGGTTTAAGGAATTTGAAATGAAAAGGAAAAATTTTCTTGTGTAGGCAAACAAACGATCTGGTTTGTTGCTTGTGGGGAAAAAAACCCTAGCAAGTTTCTGGTTTGTGGTGCTCCTAAATAAAATGAAAAAACATTTCATATGGTTGTTTATGGTTTTTTTTGTTTCCTAGAAAAAAAAAACAGAATGATTGTGGGCTCTTCTGATGAAGATGAAAAGGAAAAGGAAAAAAAAACTTTTGTTTTTTTTTTTTTTAGAAAAAGACCAATACATGATAAGTTTGGTATTTTAAGTTTTATCCAAAACAAAATTAGGGAAAAAAATGGTTCCATATTTTTTTTATCGATTTCGCACATGAAAAAGAATCTATGAGGTTTTTTTTTGGAAAAATATATACCAATGCCTTTGGAAAAAAAATAGGAGAGAAGCTCTTGGAAGGAAGGATGATATTTGAGGGAAAAAAATCTTCAGTTTATCCTTCTAGAGGAAAATTGGATTTATCTTTTTGGGAAAGGAAAATTCTATGGTTTTAACTTAATGGATTTTTTTTTGGTTATCGAGCGATGAATATTATGAAAGGAAATTGAGAAGAAAAGAAAAACTATGGTTTTAACTTTACAATTTTTTATTATCAAGCAATACAGATTATGAAAAAGAAATTGAGGAAGGAAAAAATTATTAATTTATTTTTAAAACAAATAAATAATTGGTTTGTTGCTTTTTTTTTTTTTGGAAAAAAGTTTGATTGTGTTACTTCAGGAGCCGAGAAAAAAAAGACTTTGATTGTTTCCTTTAGTAGTATTTCCCGAGAGACGAGAAAGGAAAGAAATACTAATAAGCGAGGTATATGACATGAAAAGATGAAGATGATATGATTGAAAAAAAAAACCCGGACAAAACGAAAAATTTGTGATGTTTTGAGTATTTTTTTTGTCACAGTTATGACATGCATAATTCTTCAAGTTTTGATTGAATTGTCCTTTGTCTTTGGTTGGCACTTTGAATCAGAAAGGATGATGCATTCTAGCCTAAGAAATGTGTTCTTCATATTCTGTTGATCATCCCATGAATTAAAAATAATTTGAATCGCAGAGACTATTAAAGCTTTCCCCTGTTCAGGTTGTCTTTCCTACATGAGCAAAGCAATCGAATCAAATTTGTTAGAACCTTGTGAACATGTGATGGTTGGGTTTTGGAATAATTTGGTGGGGTGTGGGGAAGAATGTGACTTTCATTTGTAGTTTGCTTGTAAGGTAAGCATAAAATTGATGTCCGGGAGAATAGGTTTCTTTTAAGGGTAGATTGTGTTCTCAAAATGACGAAAAGGGAAAAGAAACCTTGACACAGTTCTCATTTGAGGTTTTATTTTTGAATATTTTTTATATGTGTCTTCGTTTATAAACCTTGACACTTTTCCTTTTTAGATAAAAAGGAAAAGTGTCCTGAAAAAAAATTAACCTTTTTGGAAATAATTTGGAACATTGATTCCAAAAATAGTTGTTTGAGGTTTAAAGACAAATATATCTCATTAGTGGAAGTGCAAGCCTCCTGAACCAAACAAACATGTGGTTTGTTGGTTTGAAAAATCCTTGTTGAAACATACAAGGAGTTAGCTGATTTGGAAAAATCCTTGTTGCAACAGTACAAGGACAAATATCGAAATTGAGACGTTGTGTAAAGATCCTAATTGCCTATTAGGAACCTAAACCTTTGAGCTACCAATTAGGGATTGTATTTGGTGTGGGATTGACATTTTCTTGAATATTTCGAAAATGATATTTGAATCCAACAATTTGTGTTGTGGTAGTGCCCAAGTAGTTATGTGCTTACATTGGGGTGCAACGATCTCATAGAATTATTAAACAAATGGTTATTGCGAATTCCTGATGGAATTTGGGTTTATAACATTAGAAAAATGTGAGGAAAAGGATGAGCAATTTTCAATCTTAAATTACATTTCAGTGGTCATTCTTGCCTTCCAATATGCATACATTGTGATAATTAATCTGATAATGGTACAACACAAAGTAGTATGGACAATGGTAAGTCTAGACATATTCGTCATAGACACAATACCATCAAACAACTACTCTCAATTAGGGTTATCTTGTTTGACTATGTTAGGTCTAAAAGATAACATTGCGGATCCGCTAACCAAAGGGTTAAATAGAGAGTTAGTTGAAAAGTGTTAGAGAATGAGACTAAAGCACAAAAGAATAATAAATTGATACAATGGATACTTAACCTAGTTGACTTGAGATCAAGATCTAGTTTGAGACAGTAAAGCGTAAAGACTTAGTTATATCACTGTGGGGATCTTCCCTTGTCCATTCTTATGATGAAACAGTGATGTTCATACGAAGTTGGTATGATGAAACAATGATGTTCATACGAAGTAGGTTAAGCTATGTTTTTAATTATCTCTATGCATTGGAAGGTAACAGCAGAACTACTCTTAATTTGAGACCACTGTGTAAGAGTGAAGTGGAAGTGCTTCGAAAGAATTGAATAGGCGTAATTCCTATTAAACTCTTGTAGAACTAGACTCATGTTCATGGCAAAATGAACATAAAAGGTAGGGAGTGGAAATGTTAGGAAGATTCCTGTGTGGTATGTCATCATACACTGGAAGTAATGAGCAGTTCAAAGACATCTCATGTCTCTTGTTTGGGTAGGGGAACATATTTTCAAAGGGAGGTTCAAATGGTAACACCTACACTCTCTGTCACGAGGTTTCAACTATTGGATATATATAGTTTGTCATGTCTTTGCTCGTGAATGTCATTCATTTAGGGATTTGTTGGAAAGTTTGTGTTGTGAATGACATTCATTACAAATAAATGAATGACATTTATTTGGTAAGGTTGTTGATTGTTCTTAGAAGCCAAAGCATTTGGCTTGTTTGGAGGCCAAGGGTCCTCTATAGTCTATAAAGAAGAGGTTTTCTCTAGTTTAGGGAGTCTTGGTTTTCAATAGGGTTATGTTTGATAATGTTTGAGTATTGGATGCTTGGTGATATAGTCAGACATAGTTTCAGTTCGCTAAAATGGATACAATGTGCTTTTGTTGACCATTCGACATTCGTTTTATCTTGGGAGACATACGCCTTAGGAATCTCAAAGCACCAGTGGAGAAGACAAATTTGTCTTAAGGAAATTGTGAATTTCACAAGACTCGGTGTAGATTTTCTAATATACTAAAAAATTAGATTTAGTTGACAGATATTTGTTTTGTTTCATTGTGGATTGAATTAATGCTTTATGCATTTTGTTTAGTTATTGAAAATCTTGATGAATAAAAAAGAAGCGAATGATTCTCTTAGTTTTTTTAATATATAAATCAAGTATATAGCATATTGTGGATTGAGTTTGTGCTTTATGTAATTTTCTCTTTGGTTCCTGAAAAATAAAGGAGAATGAGAAAAAGTATGAAGTTTTCTTTAACTTTATGTTTTCTTTTTAATATATCAGATAGGTAATAGTTTCAGTTCTAATTAAATTTTGGAATTTGATTAATTGAAATCGAGACTTATTCGATTGTTTTTTTTTTTTTTTTTGGTTTCATAGAATGTAACAACCCATTATGAGTCATACATAACTAAATTAAGGCTTGGCAAGTGGGTTTATAACCATTGGGCTCCCTTCCTTGACAACTAGCTTTTAAGGGTGAGTTCTACCTAAGTGGTTGTAACAAGTGGTATTAGAGCAATTTGTTACTTGGGGATGACCCTCAACCTAGAATTGTGGGAGGGCTACTACCCTAAAAAGAGGGTGGGGTTCGCGAAGTAATCGGATGCCGTGAACGTCGGTTCCGAAAAAGGGATGGATTGTAACATTCTGAGTCCCACATCGCTAAGTTAAGGCTTGATATGTAAGTTTATAACCATTGGGCTCTCTTCCCTTGATAATTAGCTTTTAAGGGTGAGTTCTACCTAAGTGGTTGTAACATAGAACGAGAATCATCTAAGTTTTTATTTGATGGCTAACCTTTCTTTCTCTCTTTCTTCTAACCAAATGAGCATGAACTTCATGTGAATTTGCATTGTTTCATGTGAGATTGGCCATTGTGATTTTGTTGGGTCGGTCGCCTTGTCATTGGCGCCTAAGTTGTGGATCTCGAAGACTAAGCTTTCTTGAAGATCAAATGAAGAATTTAAGGTTTCTTGGACACCGTCTCTAGAGGACGTTAGAACAACACTTGGAACGTTAGTAGGATTCCAATTGGATTTGGACTTCCTTGAAGCTTAAATTCCGTGGAGATAAAGCTAAAATAAAGAAGGAATTATACGAATATCACAAAGGCACATGATTGCGCAAATAAAGTCCTTATGGGCAAATTGGCATATTCTATGTACGGTTAGAGTTTAAGAAGGACTCTTCTCTAAAGAGGATTTCTTGGTGCACAAGACTCCTATTGTTGCAGGAATAACGTTTGATTATTCATAGAAAATGGATAATATTAGTATTCCAAATCAAATAATGATCCAACATAATCAAGACTTTCCAATTTGATAATGAAATTGTGATAAGGCTATCTTTGGCACAATCTTAGACTTTCCAATATGATTAGAATATTTGTGATGCGTTGTCTTGAAGCTAGAATCTAGAAAAAGTAAATATGAGACTTTTCGAATCAGATAAAGATTTAATATTATCTAGAGTCCCAAAAATCCAAGTTTTATAAACTGCTAAAAGGATGCATGGGGCGGCCACATTAACCGATTGACACAACGAAGCATTAAGCTGTAGATTAAAGAAGGCGTGTTGAAGGGTGTGGAGTGTAGATACTCTATGAGGTATTGCATGTTAAAAGCCTCTCACTTGTGAGAGATGATTTCTTTCATATCTTGTTAATTTATGTGTGAAATGTAGTTTGCTAGATGATGAGATAAGGGGAACAAGGGGTTGTTCAAAATTCCATTAGGGAGTGAATAATTGAAATAAGGGCCTTGGGTTAAGGGGGAGATCTCGTCCATGTAAGACTAATTGTAACATATTTAGAAATTGTGGAAATCCTTGCATCTGGGCATAACCATGTGGATGTAGGAATGGCCGAACCGCCTAAACATCTTTGTGTGTGCTATGGTTGCTTTTTCTTGTTGATTTATTCATCTTTTACATCACATTCTTGAACCACATTCAAAAACTACCATAGACTGTGTTAGAATGAGGTCTCTAACTCATAGTTATAATTTTCAATTGGTATTTGAGTGGGTCACTTTAAGTTACTAAGTGAGATCCGTGTTTACTCTAACGATTTGTGTGTGAGTTTGAGATATATTTATTAAAGGAAGGTGAATCTACAAGTCATCCTCCCCTATTCGATGGGACGAGCTATGGATATTGGAAAGTTCGGATGCATTTCTTTATTTAATCTCTTGATATGAAAGCCTGGAGATAAGTATTGATAGGATGGTGTCCTCCAACTAAGATAGATGACAATGGGAAAACGGTGGTCAAGACTAAGTCAGAGTGGACTAGTGAAGAAGATAAATCAGCAAGTAGCAAATGGATGGCTCACAATGCTATTCGATATGGTGTGGATTCCAGAGAGTTTAGCCTCATTGCAACTTCTAAATAGGCAAAGGAAGCTTGGGACATTTTGCAAGTAATCCACGAAAGAAGCAAGGAAGGGGAAGACCACGCCAGTGAACTAGTTGCACTCATCACCTACTTGAAAAACACTATCAAAAGAAGGAAGTTCTAGAAGAAGTCTCAACAGATGTTCAAACTCGTCCAGTCCTTGCTCCGGTTCTTCAAGATGTTAAGACTCTATGGGGTAGTGATGGAGGAAAGGATGAAATCTCATAGGAGAACATTGAGGGAAAATTCAAAAGCAAGGGGATCAAATGAAGAGAATGTGGTGGCTACGGTCACATTCAAGCTAAATGTGCAAACACCAAGAAGAAAAACTGCTTCTACATACCAACTTAGAGTGAGGACAATTTTGAAGACGAGAGGGAGGTTGAGAATAATGAACATCTTACCCTCATTACTCTATCAGAAAGTATAGCTGTAGGACCTCTAATTCGGGATGTTCATGAAACCACCTCAAAGGCTGTTCAGACGAAAGTAGGAACACAATAACTGTTTCCCAATCAAATCTCACACGATGATCAAACTAATGATGAAGATGAGGAGGAAATCTCTGATGAAGAGATGAAAATATCTTATAAACTCTAATATTAGGCATGGATGAATGTTGTGAAGGACAACAAATCTTTGCAAGTGTTAGTCTCCTAACTCAGCAAAGAAAATGGTAGACTACAGAAAGAAGTTGCTAATATCCAAAAAGAGCTCTCAATTTGTCAAGAAGCATAATCCGAATTGAAGTAACACGAGAAAAAATGGGAGAATGATGAACTTGGGCACTACATTGCTAGATCAGATCCTCAGTTTGGCTAATTTGACTAAAGAATGTTACGACTTATGGTACAGGAACAAATCCTTTGTAACTAAAGCAGTTGCTCAGGCAAAAACACAAGCCAAATAATCTAATTCCAAGAAGGGAGTTAAGGTCGTCCCAAGAATGGCATCACTGAGTACGTCGAAAGGAGACGAGGGCGTTGGTCTTTGCTATTTTAGACATATGGGACACATAATGTGACATTGCAGGGATTATAAAGCCAATAGACATAGGAGATTGATGGAAAAACAACCTATAATCAAGCAAAAGTGGGTGAGAAAGGAAAGACCAAGCGCTTTTTGGCTTTCACCTCACTAAAGGCTTAAGTTGAACAGAGGTGGTACCTTGACAACGGTAGCTCGTAACACATGATTGGGAACAAGCACTTGTTGATTGAACTACGTCCATCAAATCTAAACTGCGTAACCGTTGGAGATGGTGGGAAAGGAAGAGTCTTAGGTTCTGGATCATTAAATATTCCCGGAATGCCTAGAATACGAGATGTCCTGTTGGTTGAAGTATTAAAGGCTAACTTTATCGACGTGTGACTATGAAGTCGAAATCTATTAAGTGAAATTCACAAGGGATAGGTGTGTTGTCCTTAATCTAGACAATTCTTACATAATGGAGGGAAATAGATCCTCAGATAACTACTACTTGCTAGCCCGTCCTAACACCTGTTTGAACACTCTAGTGAACGACACTGAACTTTGGCACCAAAGGCTTGGGCACATCAACTACACTTGACCTCGAGATCTTTTGTTACTGACAGGCCTGATGCGGGGAATCCACGAGGCGAGGGTAAAGCCTGAAAAAAATCTACGACACATGCCAGTTAGGGAAGAAAGCAAGGGTGTCTTACAAAGTGTCCCAACAGACTTCTACGACCAGAGTATTGGAGCTTGATCACATAGACCGAATGGGTCCCATGCAGGTGGAGAGCATGGGATCAATGGGTCCCATGCAGGTGGAGAGCATGGGAGGAAAGAGGTACATATATGTGCAAGTTGGGTGACCAATGATTCGGACCTAGCTCTGAAAGTAAACCTCGTGTATTAAGAACCATGGCTGAACTCATGAAGAACTAGCTACTGGATTCACACAACTAGCAACTAAAGGAGGTCCACCCAGGTGTCCCAGATAAAGTTCAAGTCCTAGAATGCACAAAGAGTCATCCCCATCTCGAGATGAACAAATTTCTAAAACAAAGACCTAGTCACGTCATGCATGTTTAGATACCATAACGAAGGCACCAAAACTTAGATCATACCTAAATGTAAAGTTTGTAATGATAAACCTATGGGATTTGAAGACCTTGAACAATAACTATGTGAATAGATTAAGAAAGTAATTATATGGTTAGCGGGCACCAGAGCATGGTGAGGCTTGGTGCTGGCACCCCTGCAAAAAGGGAATACACTGGGAGGGGGAGTGAGGTGACTCTATTCACTATGGAGCCAATAAGAGGTGTGATCTCAAGACACCTTAACTATTGTGAGAATAGTTTGTGGTATATTATATAATTTAAATTTTCTGAATTTATAATTATATGTGAAATGATAATAACCTAAATGTGAATTCAAGAACCTGCTGCAAAAGGGTAAATTAAAATAAGGACCCAAAGGGCATAAGACGAAGTTTATCTCGCAATAGAATACTGAGATAATTCTCGAAGGAAATAAGAGATAAGGCTTTGAGCAAATGAAACTAACTAAAAATGCAAGGCAATAGCCTTAGACCGTAATTAGGATAAGACCAAAAATGGCTATCAATGAGCATTTGCTCATGGAGAAAAGAAAGAGGAGAGGAGCGGGGTTGTTAAATGAGAAGCCACTTGGTTTATTGATACAAAGAGAAGGAAGGAAGGAGAGGAGGAAAAGCATGTATGAAGAAAAGATTAAGGTTAGAACCTCATCCTGAACTTCTTTAAACTAACTATAAGGTGATTTTAATTGTTTTAATCTGTTTGTGGTTTTTGAAGTGTTTGAGCTATTAAAATTTTAATTTATAATGTTTGTATAAAGGAAATGCTGAGGTTTTAGGAGAGATGTTACAAATTTTTCCAAACCTACATTTATTCTACATCATCATCCAAATCGAGATTCAATTGGTAAATCCACTTTAGGAGAACAAATATCCTTGAAATAAGTGTATTCACCTTGAACCCATTGACCTTAAAATTTTTCAAAAGGGAAAGACAAATCCAAAAGGCTGCCAAGCGCTTCGATACGCTGCACAAGTCGCAATGCTGATTATGAAGAAACAGTAAATTGGTTCAAGCCCACCTTTAACGTTAATCATAGAAAAAGGATTGATCAAATTTATTGAGCCCTGACTCAAGAGTGATCATTTATCAAAGAATTGACCTCGTTATCAAATGATTAAACAACGGGAGCTAAATTTTACTTACGATACTTAGTCGAGATTCATAAAAAGTGTATTTAGGCCATAATTGATTTCACTCATCCAAATTTGAGTGATTCAAATTTTTGAGCAAACTAGACTTCTGGGGTGGAACAAATCTCCTTTTGAATAAGTGTATTCAAATCGATCCCATTGATTCAGAGTACCAACAAAGTGAAAAACCCCTCGCGGCGCTCGACACACATGGTGTTTTAACGCTTTGGGTGGCTTATAGACATGAGTTGAGTTTCATCATCCATGTTAAATTTGATGATTCAATTTAAACTAGATTTAGGAATAAATCTCCTTGAATAAGTGGTCTCAAATTTGGACCTATATCGACCTAGAAAATTACTTAATCAAAAGTATGGTCAGTTGTGTGAAAATATTTGTAGTGCTATTTGTACACAAAAAAATAAAAGAAGGGTTGATACAAGAAATATGCAAACACATGAATAGTACAAAATATTGTAAATGACTAGTTCTAAAAAAAAAAAATGTGAATGACTAGTATGATATCTCTAACTCGGTTAAAAACCTACGCTTCCCATTTTTGGGATATATTCTCAAAAGTGGATGGATAAGTAGGCATTGCCTCATGAGGGGATTACAAGTTATAAGTTGGCTCCATTTGTCAGCTACACGGTCCCGCTTGGGTCACATAATACAGTGGAATAGGTCACTTCGCATAAAGGATGATGGCCTTCGGTATATATGGCCCCGTCAGTCATATGCGCTTACGTCACCATTTCGCATGCTGATGATGCTCTAAAAGATACAGCTATCTCCCCGTATCCACGTTCCTTGGAACATACAGCTAAAAAAATTGATACAAGGATTATATAAGATAATATGGAAACATGATACATGAAAAGGCATGAAATATGCAAATGATGAAAGATGCATATGATACAAAAGAAGTATATGTTTATAAGCTTTCAGATATGTATACTTAAAATTAAGGATCACTAAGTGATCATATATGTTATATGTTCTAATTAAGCCATAAGCTTAGCACAGTGTGTTTCATCCCGGTAGTAAACAAGAGGGCATTCACTTTACATTTCACTTCACAGTAATAACATAAATAATAGAAGCCCACCCTAAATAGGTTTTCGATTTGTTTTTGTTTCTCAGATATGTAAATGTAGAGTTTTGTAATAGTGAAATTGTATAAGAACAAGTGGGAATGAGACTCTAATATATGCAAGAGACATATGAACACCACTACGGTGGTTGTTTTATATGTATATGTTATAAGTTTTATTTCTTTATGAAAAAATATATAAATTGGGCCTACAAATGACAGAAAACAGGTTAAAGAGTCCCAATCCCATGCCGCGTCCCCACTCTTCGCCTAGGCGGTGGTAGGGGCATGACAAGAGGTGATTGTGATTCAAATATACATGGATGACATCGTTTTTGGTGGAATGTCCCAACAGATGGTCGAACGGTTCATTGAACATATGTCCACTAAGATTCAATTGGCAGACATATTCACCAAAGGTTTGGATACATCCAAGTTTGAGACAATCTGAACTTCCTTGGGACTATGTATTCTCTGATCTATTTTGGGAATATTCAAAAAAAAAAAAAAAAAAGGGGCGGGGGGGAAGAAAATAAGAACTTCGCATAAGGTTCTCTATACTGCATAAAATTGCAATGTCAAATTGGCTATTGGATTACCCACGAAACCTCCATCACAAAGAACTTCGCAACTTTACTATATAGGATCATAATGAAGAAGAAATTCAACTTAAGGCAACTTATGTTTGAACACACATTGAGACATGTTGAGACAGCAGCCACAAAAATCGCAATTGGTTATCCCTCTTTGATAGTTGGGATTCTCCATGACCAGCATCCAGAAATCATTACTGATGCAAACTTATTTGATCCTCCACCTGGTGAATGATGGATCCACTCAAAGCTATACTGGGGTCATCATCTTCAGTATATGGATTCAGGTAAGAAATTTGAGAAATCTAAGGACATTCTAGTAGATTATGGATCATAATTTTAGTTCTCTACCCGTTAGTCGCCTACACTCTCCTCCAAGTATTCCATTCGCCGAGATGTTCACTCACATCAACGTTAAGAACTCTTAACACCTCAATGAACGTAAACGACTTCAAAGAATATCAATTTTGATGTGTACAATTAAGAAACAGTCGTTGTTGATTTCCTCAAGGAACCATAGACTTAAATCCCTGACCCCGCAACCAAACTGCCGATGATGCCGCTGTTTCCTGAGGTTGTTCAAACGATGTTCTTATGCCGTCTACCTCCCCTATTCAAACGAGTCTAGGGATGGGACCCCTTATTGAGCCTGAAACCACACTTGTGCTAAGTTCAGCAACTGAAGATACTTCAGCATTCCATCCAACTTTTACTCTATCTCCTAGTGGCAACACTGAGACCCTGCACTTGTCCGATTCTCTGCAGAGTGATATTTGGAAATTCTTTAGCGTAGAAAGGGGGAATAGACAAATAGAAGAGATATGATACTAAATGGTTGTACATGTTTTGGGTCCCAACAGATAAAGCAAAATCTTTGTCAAATACCATTGGTGTCTTCTCTTCTCGATCTTGCATCCTCATGTTCTATTCTTGAAGTGTTTTTGGCTAAAGAAATATAAAAAGGGGGGATTGTTAGGTTAATATTGGCACTGTCATTGGCACCTAAGTCTGCAGATCTCCAAGACCAAGTTTTCTTCAAAATTGGATGTAGAATTTGAGGTTTCTTGGACACCATCTCTAGAGGTTGTTAGAACAACACTTGGAACATCAATAGGATTCCAATTGGATTTGGACTTCCTTAATGCTTAAATTCCGTGGAGATAAAGCTACAATAAATAAGGAATTGTCTGAATATCAAAAGGCACGTGAAGGTTGCAGATAAAGTCCTTTTGGGAATGAAATTAAGCTATTCTATCTACAGTTTGGTGCTTATCGCCTTCTTTCTAAAGAGGATTTCGTGCACAAGACTTACTACAAATAAGAATAGTGTTTGATTATCAGGAAAATGGATAATTTTAAATATTCCAAATAAGATAATGATCTAAAGATAATCAAGAATTTCTAATTTGATAAGGTGATCGTGATAATGTTGTGTGGCATAATCTTAGACTTTCAAATCGATCGTAATATCAGAGATCAACTGGTATAGCTAGGAAGATCCGGAAAAAAGTAAATCCGAGATTTTTTGAATCGCATAAAGATATAATATTATCTAATCCCAAAATCCAAGTTTATGAAGCCTATTAGCGATGTAATGTGGGATCTAATTATATTGAGCAATTCAACACAATGAAGAAGCATGAATTGCAGATCAAAGGAGGTGTGTTGAAGGGTGTGGAGTGCAGATACTCTCTGAGGTATTACACGTTAAAAGCCTCTCACTTGTGAGAGATGATTTCTTTCGTATCTTGTTAATTGATGTTTGAAGGGTAGTTTGCTAGATGTTGAGATAAAGGGAACAAGGGGTTAAATTCCATTGGGGAGTGAATAAGTGAAAGAAGGGCCTTTGGTTAAGGGGGAGATCCCGTTCATTTAAGACTAATTGTAACATATTTAGAAATAGTGGAAATCCTTGTATCTGGGCATAGCCCCACAGATGTAGGTATGGCCGAATTGGGTGAACATCTGTGTGTGTGTTGTGGTTACTTTTTCTTGTTGATTTATTCATCTTTTACATCACTATCTTGAACCACGTTCGAACATTGTCATAGACTATGTTAGAACAAGGTCTTAACTCACTGTTATAATTTTCATTTTTTCTGTTTGTTTTTATAATTTTTATGAGGTTTTCATTAGGTAACTTAGCCCAATTGAAGTACATTTTGCTCGAGGCTATTGTGATAAGTGGAAAGGTCTCAAAACACTTCCACAAGAATTTTTTTTTTATTTCTTCCCTTGTGAATATTGATTGTATAAAAGAAATCAATCCTCCTCCTCCTACCCCCCCGCTCCTTGGGTACAAACCTATTACATATATATCAATCTATTAAGTGGGCGGTTATAAAATAAACAATTATGAGGTGGATATTTATGAGCGGTTTACAATTCTTGGCTTAACACTTACATTATGCATTGATGGTGATATAACGTATGTCAAGGTGGATATTTGTTTTATCTTAATGCCTGAGGTACTTTAGATGGTACCCTGCTAGACCTTCTGATTAGTGCTCAAAAAGTGCTATTTTGAACCCTGTTTAATTATTTTGAGCACTTTTTGTGTACTAATCGGTGTAATTAACTTGATTTGCACATTAAGGTCCATACTATTCCACTGATCGCATTTTGTGGCTAATTTTGTAGTTTTTGCAAGATAATCAGGCCAAAATTATCGAGTCAATCAAACACGAAGAACCCGAGTTGAACTCATCGTTGCAGATCAGAACCAGAAGAAAAGAAGAGCAAAAGTGAAGAAAATTCTTGGAGCACTTTAAGGTAAATTATGCGCGCACCGGCTCATGTCTCATGCACTGCTCACCATTTTGCTACCGCTCCTTCCCCGTCGCCCGCTGACGCCCGTCGTTTGTTACGATTTCGCTTCTTCCCATTTGGTCCTTGTAACAATTAAATGCTTTGGTTGTTTTTGGTATTTTCACTTGTCTTGGTGGCTATATAAGCCATTTGTATTACCGGCATGTGGAGACTTTTTCCAATGAATAAATTTTAGGGCTCCAGTTCTCCTGTTTTTCTCCTTTTCTCCCATTTTCTTCCCTTTTCTCTCCCTTTCTCGGCTGCCAAACATCCCTTGAGGATGACAACTCAAGGGATGGTTGGCTAAACCCCCTCCATCCTTGAAGAGGAGGGCTACTGGGCGACGATTTTAAGGTAAGATTTTGGTTCCCCTGTTTTTAGCGCAAGTAGTTATGGGTATTTGTGCTTTATATCTTTCAATCTAGGTTTAAATCCTCAGATGCCTCATCGACCGCATTTGTAAATCTGTGGTTCTAAGTGGATGCTTATTGCCAGATCCACTAAGATCTCGGTTAGTTGCTCCTATGAGTCAACGTAGGGTAGACCAGGACGCAGATTCACCGCCGAGGAAACATTTACGCTTTGTAAATGCCGTTTTTGCAAGGAAAATTTTTAGGGTTTAGTTTTTAAAAGCCAAATGAAGATCCGGTCTGGAAATGACTATAGGTCATCCTCCCCAACGCGAGGAAAAGGACCCGAGAACCTCTAATTTGCCTTAGGATCTTAAACCCAGTAGCCTGATGCTTTAAGGATTTCTTTTTCTTATTTTTCTTCATTTTAATTTCAATCTGCACACAACCAACCCTCACTGTTTTTACCAAAACCCCCCTGTTTTTATCAAACCCTGAAATCCAAACTAAATTCACCATTTTGGACTTCACTGCAAATCGTTTGTAATGAAAAAAAACCCATCCCTGTGTTCGAATCTCTAGAGTTACTCATATCACAAAGAGTTTGCTACGACAGTAGGATTTAGGATATAAATATTGTTGATTCCAGACACCTACTGTGGCATGAATCACCTTCTTGAGCCATCTAACAAGTGAATCCTTGTCGAGCTTGGATTGCTTACATGATGACCATGTGAGCAAGCTCGATTCCTCATGTGACAGCCATGTGAACGAGCTTGAGTCCTTCACATGATTGCCACGTGAGTAGTGGCATATCCCATTCCACTAGCTCCCTTTAGCGTCATTTCAAGCCATTAGGGCTGGAATGACGGTAGACTCTCTAGGTACCCTGCACCGTAAAAAGTCATCATTACATCGACATCTCCATGGTCCGTCTTATACAAATGGCAGCTCTGGACTGGGCGGGTTCTCCCATACATCGAACGCATTAACCTGCCCATAGCGTTCATCTATTGGGCTTTAAATATCCCCTGGATTTTTCTTTAGGGGATTTCGCGCTTGTGCTATCGCAGAGTTCCTCTAGTTATTTTCTACATAGGCTTAGGTCGTCTTTTCTCGTTGGTGTTGTATCGCTCCTGTTCTTCGACCCTTTGAACGTAAGGATGGATTATGGTGCTTGCTTCTTTTCACTCGTCATCTGTTCCCATTTCTCTTTTTTTTTTCCTGTTGCTCTCTCTGTTTTTTTGTGGGTCTTCTTCCTTAAGGCCGATTGAGTAGCCTTAGTGTGGTTTCCAGGCCTCGTCTTGATGACGAAGGCTCAGAGGATGGCCGAAGGGGAGGATACTATTGAGAGCTGCGTGGGCGAGAGCCGTCCTATACCTCATCTATGTTCCTTAATGTGTGGACATGAATGGAGTCATCACACGACTTAGGCCCGTTGGAGAGGCTAGGGCAGACGCCTTTTAGAGGAAATTTTCTTTTCCCCCCAACGTTCAATTCTCCTTTCGCTACTAGGGCCTAATTTTGTGGATCAGATGGACAAGGATCGGGGTGGAATGAACTTCATCTATTAGCCGAAGATCTACATTGGTGAGGGATTGTGGTTTCACCTTCTCCCCTTGATTCATCAGGTTTTTCACTTCATCCGACTCCATTCTGTCCACGTCCATGTGAATATCATCCGCGTTTTTCTAAGCATCTGCGTACTCAATAGAAAGTATGAGGTGCGTTTAGGATTTGAAGAGGTTTTGTACTCATACTCCCTGAAATGCCATAATCTGGGGAGGTATTACCTTGTTGCTGACTATAAAGGGCTGCAATTGGTAACGAGCCTTCCTACCACCAGTAAGAACAAGCCACATGGTAATGTGTTTCTCTTCGACGCTTGGGGATGTGCCCGCACAATCCCATGGTTTGTTTTGAGTCACTACAGATCCCGATGCAGGTTTAGTGCTAAGATCTAAGTTTTTTATTTTTTATTTTTTTGTCTTGTTGGTTTGATATGTCATTCACTTGACATTGAAGGGTTTAATTGATCGTAAGTTCCTTTACTATGGGGAGTAGCAACTTTGTGTCGGGGAAAGCTTATCGGCGACCTAAGTTCGGCCCAGTTTGAGTCGTTAGTTAAGGTGCTGAGTTCTCCAAGCGCTAAGAGGAACTTCAGGCACTTGTTGACACCTTCAAACCTCTAAGAGGTGTTCGATCTCCCAGAGGAGTTCATTCTTCCAATAGTCCCTTATTTAAATTTAAAAGGTTCGGGCGGTGCCCGAGCAAAGGAACAGATTCTGAGGCGCCTTCTTGCTCGAATCAAAGAAGCTTTTCCGCTTCTCCCTTTTCCTTGTCTCTCCCCACAGGTGTTGATGACCAAATAATTATATATGAAAATATGGCCAAAGGAAGTGAATGTGGTCAATACTCAAAAAATGATTTTAAAAATTAAATATACTAAAAAAAAAACTTAAATGAAAAGTATTACCAACACTCAATCCCTTTCCGCAAGTGCACGGGTCATACAAGTAATAAAGTAGACTATAGGATCCCGGATATCGTACCCACGAGGATTGGAGGTTCTCTCTAATTGGAATTTAAGTACCCGACATAAAGGGCCTTTTCATTATCTAGTGACTAACTATTATGATGAGAATTAAAATCAATTTAACTAAAGTAAAAATTGATTTAAAACTAATCAACTAATTCTAAAATCTATCAAGCAAACAACTACTAAAGTCTAAAATGTATGAAGAGAGGCACTAGGGATGGGAATAATCATTTAACAATCAATTTTTCATTTCCTTTAAAGCATAACATTTGTGAGTTGAATGTCGGATTTGTCTAAGAGTAAAGTAGTATAGCCTTGGAATACCTCCTAACACTATACATTTCACTATTAAGATAACCATATTCCTAAACCAGGTCAATGTACCTAAATAGCTACTTGTAGAAATTGGTTCCCTCCAAGACTTGGATGTCTTTCCTAAACCAGTACTTATCACCCAATTCTTAGGACTGAAGACAACTTACCCCCATCAAATACAATTGGTACCTCATTCTGCATTTCAAATAGAATACTCTCTCTCCTTGATTAGAATATTTGCTAACACGGGATCAAGATTATTCTACAAAATTGAAATGAGACCTATAAACATTAAACTAATAAATCATTAGGTGGTCCTTATGCCCCAGGAACACGCTTCTACTGCCACTCAGAAGGGAACCTTGAAGTCAGAGGTTAGAACAACACCTATGATTTACCATAGTGATATTTAGAGTGTATTAATTCTAAAATATCGCTTATCACACTCCCAAAGTTATCGCTTCTTTTCTCTCGTGCATGGTCTTCCGTGTCACCAGGCCTCTTGGAATTTAGAGCACAAATACAACTCTTTTTGGGTATAATCTACTAATACTTAGAACAATTCATTACAAGAACAATACTGATTATATAAATTTAGTTTTCAACCCACAAAATAAGCTATAAATCTACAAATTTGAATGTTCAACAATTAATCCCACCCCTAGAGGGTGTTTAATGTTCCATTTCTGGATTCCAATCATCACCAATCAAGAAACAAGTATGAAAAATTAAGAAAGAAATCAAGAGATAATGAGTGAGAGAAAAAAATCATGATTTGAGCGTCAATCTTTGTCTTAACAGTAATGAAATTTGAATCTCTGTGTATAGCATCAAAATATCTTCAATACAAATAAAAACCTGCTCTAAAACTACTCTAAGGTCTACTAAAAAAAACTAAGCTAAAGCTAAAGAAGCACTGAAAGCTGAAAGTCTCCAGCTCTAGCTGCCCTAACCTAAAAAAGAAAAGTTGTACTAAAAATCGTCTCTAAAAAAGGCCTCTAGCTTAAAAATTAAAATGTGTTTTAGAGAGAGAAACCCTCATTAGAGTTATTATCCCACCTCATTCATTGCCCTAAAAATCTAAAAAAATGATTATTAATAGTCCTAGGGTGAAAATGGGCTTGAAAACATACTAAATGGCAATTTTCGGGGCTTTATGTATTTTTTGTAGCTCGAGTCGCAACATCACTTTTTGGAGTCACGACATCACTTCTGGAGTCGTGACATCACTTTTTGAGGCCTGCTATGATCACCATGGTGCAGCAGAACCAATTCATTGCACACCCCAATAAAGATCCAAATGAGCACCTGAGCAGATTCTTGAGGATGACCAACACTATCAAGCTAAATGGAGTCAATCTAGATGTTATCAAACCGCAGTTGTTCCCATTTTCACTAAGGGACATTGCAGCCAGTTGGTTTGAGTCCCTACAATATGGATTAGTAAGCAATTAGGAGGAGCTGGTGGAAGCATATTTGAGTAGATTCTTCTTTCCTACTCTCACTTCAAAAAGGAGATGGGAAATTATTGGCTTCAAGTTGAAAGAAGATGAGTCTCTGTATAATGCTTGGGAGAGATACAAGCGTCTATTGAGGAGATGTCCCATGCATGGTATTGAGAAGATGACTCAGATGGACATCTTCTACCATGCTATGAATTACACTTCGAATGGAACTATGGATAGCCTTTGGAGGTGCATTTAGGAGGAAAAGTGCAGAGGAAGCTACTCAACTAATAGAGGAACTAGCAAAGAGCAACTATAGAGCTCCATTTGAGGCTTTAGGGAGCAGTAGCGGGTTGCAAGATGTTAGCAATTGAATCTAAGCTAGATACAATCATGAACATGATGAACAACCAGGAAAGAAGAGGTAATTCCTGTAATTAAGAGTAGTAGAAGGTGTTGGGCAGAAATGTGCTACTAATGAGGGACTTGCTCGTGAAGGTCCCTTACTAAGTCGAGGAAGCCCGCTTAATGGGAATAAAGTCATCACACATTCCTCGATTCCCGGTCCGACCCGATTACGGATCCGAACCGAAGCCCGGTGCGAATTGATGCCACCGGGACTCTTGCCTCGAATTCTTTTTTTTTTCTAAAGTTGAAACTTATACCTGTGGGTATGGCCCACATCTTATAAATTAACGAAATGTCATAACCATATCAAAGAACTACCACCGGAGTGGTGTCCATCGATCTTTACACATTTATCGAGTCCCTTTACAAATACAAACTGTACTTACATTTGCCAAATCAAAGCATGGAACCTACATGTAAAGGGAACCCTTACTAGCAGGTCGGGCTCAACCGTACGGATGATCGGGCCGACGCCTTCTCTCGTACCTACACGGATTAAACCCGTACAAGCCTTTGTTACTTAGTGGGAAACATATCTTATAACTTATACTGATACACATGCATTTAGACTGAATCATGATAAACATATAACAGAAACAGATATCAAAATCTTCATGAATTCATATAATCCTAATGTATAACAGATCAAATCATATTTAGAGCAACTTAGACATATACAATGGCAAGGCATCTAATTCGTCTCTTTTACATGTATCATAACTTTCTCAAGTTTTCAGGTCTCCCAAATGACATATATATCGGAACTTATACTAATACTTGTCTCAGACTTATAATTACTCAAATCTCCCAAAGGACATATACTTATACTTACTCAGATTCCTTATAAACGGTATTGAACTTAGACATATACTTAAACGGAGGTACTTATCACGTACTCATATTTTTATCTATCTTATACTGGTTTAGATCTCCCGTAGGAGTTACATAGCTTATGCTTATACAGAGATACTTATGCACGTACTGGTACTTATATCTATCCCAGATCTCCCGTAGGAGTCTACAGAACTTATACTTATCCTACGGAGTTTACACTTGTTCGGAGGTACCCGTAGGTACCACAGAGATTACGGAACGTATACTGGTATTGCGGAACTTATTCTTATACGGGAGTACCCGTAAGTACTACTTGTTCAAATGTCCCAAGAGATGCACACTTGTGCTTATATTGAACTTATCTTATACTCATACGGGAGTACCCGTAGGTACTACGGAAATTAATCGGGATACAGAGTACCTGTGAGGTACTTCGTAACTTATATTTATACGTAGATACTTTTGTATCTTCAGACTTGTACTATGTATATCCTTGTCTTACTTGGATCTTATACTGGTATTACGTAACTTATTCTTGTATTTCTCGGATCTTCTACGCATTACGGAACTGATAGTTACGCGTATTTCAGATCTATACTTGTATTACGTAATCCCATACATGTATTTCGCATCTTTTATACTTGTCTTACAGAGCATATACTTGTCTTACGAATCTTATATTTGAGTTACAGGACTTATTCTTGTCTTACAGATCTTATACTTGTGTTACAAAATTGATTCTTGTATTTCGGATCTTATTCCTTTGTGAAGGTACCCGTAGGTATGATAAGTCAGAACAGATCATAATCATATCACATACAAGGTCGACGACTATGCATACTGACATTGGGGTCCGTAGTAGGTACGCATCACATCAAATACATGTACTGTGTTTATACAGCATTCGTAACCTATCCCAAAACAAACAGAGTTGTCGGTTTATATCAGAATCATCTTTAGACTTATACAATTTCTTATGCTTATAACAGGCTTATGTTTATTCGGGACTCCCGTAGGAGGTACAGAACTTATTCTTAGGATTTCGGATCTTATACGGAGCTTATTCTCGTATTTCGGATAGGGAAATACCCGTAGGTATTAAGGAACATTTTTCTTGTACAAAAGTACCCGTAGGTACTACAGAACAGATTCATTATACAGAGGTACCCGTAGGTACTACTGGACTTATACTTATTTTATCGATACGGGAGTACCCGTGGGTACTACAGAGATTTATCAGATACAGGAGTACCCGTAGGTACTACAGAACAGATACAGAGGTTCATTCAGATCTTTACTCTTATTCTTTATTCAGTGTTTTATCATATGTTTGTCTGACTACCTAGACCAATCATAAGAAATGAGAGACTTAGCATAATACGTGACCCGGCGTACGATGCTTTCAGCAATGAGGTACCGTGAGCACCGCACAGACTTGCCTCGCCCACGCAGTCAGAGTGCCAGAGCACCGACGTGACATGCCCGCCCATGCAACAGAGGCCGAGCACCAGCCAGGAGTGCCGGAGCACCGACAAATGCGTTCGCCCACGCAATGTGAGCGCCGAAGACCATCGTGGAGTGCCAGCACCGACAAAGACGTGCTCAAGCCACGCAACAGGAGTGTCATAGCACAAACAGGAGTGCCGGAGCACCAACAGGAGTGCCGGAGCACCAACAGGAGTGCCGAAGCACCAACAAGAGTGCCGGAGCACCACCGAGTGCCACACCAACAAAGACGCCCACTATCTATCTCTTCTGGCCATAGGTAGTCATACGATCATATGTCTTTCTTAACTTATAACCTATCTTTTATCACATTATGTTTATGAAATCTTTCTCATGTCTATGTTCATGTCTATATTTCGCCTGTTTTCATGTTTCATATTATATTCATGTTTCATGAACACATCTCTACATTTTGCATTTCCTATACTTTTCTTGTTTCATGCCTCTTACATATGGCATTTCATATACTTATACTTATACAGGAATACTTACGGATTCACACATCATTCATGTATTCTTGTTCCTCGATGAATCAACTTTACTTAGAAATTGGAATCATTCCAATCGGATCATCCAAACTCAAGTTATGGCATTTCATGCCAACTAGTCGTTTACCGATTTACCCGAGAACAGTTTGCAATATTCATTTTCCAGCCTTGTATCCATATTTGACATTGGCTCATTGTACTCCTTTAAAGCTATAGTGCTAAGGGTTCTCCCTCCAACTGGAATCACCCAAATCGGAGCACCGGAACTCAAGAGATACAACCGAAACAACTCGCACTACTCTATGATCAAACTCGATGCAGAATTGGTCGCATACTGCCCCACTTGAGTGAATTTTTGGGCCACTTAGAGTCAGAATTATGAGGTATCTATTTCTATATGTTTAGTTTTACTTGAAGGATATTTTAATTATCCACTTGAATCACTTAAATCGGATAATAAATGAGCAAGTTATGGCTAAAATACGAAAACTGGTCAAAATAGGAAACAGAGCATCACATGTACTGGTACACCCCTAACATGTACCAAAGACATGTCAGTCTAAATGACCAGAACCTAACATGTACCGGTACATATTCAAGGTGTACCGGTACATGTCACCGAAAAATGCCCAGATTGTTTGTTTTTCTTCCATTTTTCCATATTTTTCCACCCAATTCAACTCTATAGTCCATATACACTTCAAAACCATTTCATATTCATCTTGATATCTCTTTTCTACTCAAATCCTCTTTCACTTCTTATCTTCTTTCAAAACCTTTCCATGAATTTCTCCCAATACCATTCTAATATGGGTTATAACCCATACACAAACCAAATACAAAGATTTGTTAAGGTTTGTTCTAAACCCTAACTCAATCACTTGCAATTTAACATTAATCCATCCTCAAAGAGAGGATTTCATGAGCTTCTTGTACTATTTAAGGTTTTATCCACCTTACTTTCCATAATTATTGGGTTAGGATGAAACCCTAGCAAAACCCTAGGTTTGGGCAAGATAATAATCATACAAAACCAAAGATCCATACCAAATCATGTAATCCATAATCAAGGTTAGTTTCATACCTTTTATCATGGCTTCTCTTCTTCCTCTTCTTTCTTCTCTTCCTCTTCCTTTTCTTCCTCTCCCCTTCTCTTCTCCTTTCTTCTCCACCGTTTTTTCCCAAATTGAGACCAAATTTGGTCTTAAATCCAGCTTTGTTAAGGCCATGCTCGTCAAGTCAAAACTCATTTTCTGCTTTAAGTTTTCATAATCGTATCTCTGTCCCCCCATTTCTCTCTTATCTCTATTCCATCTTTTCTCTATTTGCCTTTAATCCCATCTCTTCATCTTATAAGACTTAAGTCCTTACGTGGTAAATGACTAATTTACCCTTGGCTTTATTGTTATTTCCAGGTCTCTCGTTTTATTTCCCGAAAATTTCTATTTAACTTTTAATATACCCTAAACAAGTCCGAAAAACTACTAGGGTACATTTCAGGGTGTTACAGCTACAACTTCAAGTCATACAACAACCTTCCAACTCACTATACCCTATCCTTGTGGAACCATGAGAATTTTTCTTATGGAGGTGGAATGCAGTAGGGTCCAAGACTAGTGTAGAATTTCCAATAGAATTATGCACTACTTGGGTTCCAAGGACAACAACAAGGCAATCAGAGAGTAGATAGTCAAGGACAAAGGAGATCCCATTCCTTTGAGGGTCAAATGCTAACTTTCATGTCTGAGAACAAGAGGATATTGAATCTGCATGAGCAAAAATTTGGTAAGCTGGCATTGTTTCAAAAACACAACTCGTGTCTGTGCCAACACAAATGCTTCCTAAAGAACTGAAACCTGGCAGGGCAACCGGCCTTACAGTGTAGAATCATTAGGACTCCTTTCCCCTAGTGACACCAAGAAAATCCTAAGGACCTCATGGCTACTGGTGAGGAAAAGAGTTGCAAGGAAGAGATGAAGCAAAGAAGGAGAAAAATGAGGCTAAAACTGAGAAAGCAAATCAGAATTCAATGAGCAGTGAGAAAAAGCAACACAGAACAAGGCTATCAGATACAAATGAGCAGATGAAAGAACAAGATGAAGTGGCCAAAGAAGAGAAAGTGCAAAAATGTTGAGAGTCTATTGAAGCTCCACCCTATTCCCTCAAAGACTCCGCAGCGAAATTCGTCGATACCAAGATGCAAGGTCGACATATTCAAGAAGTTGGAAATCAACATCCCCTTTGTTGAAGCATTGGCTCAGATGACACACTATGCTAAGTTTATGAAGGATATTATCAACAAAAAGAGGAAGTTGGATGAAGGAGGAGTAGTGAGCTTATCTACCAACTATAGTGTTATTATTAAAAAAAATCTACCTCATAAGATGCAAGATCCAGGGAGCTTCATAATAAAATGCACCATTAGAACTTGAGTTTGGTAGCTCATATGATTAATTTGATGCTCCACAAAGGGCGGAAAGGCTAAGTTTGAGGGAGTTAACTCCCACTACAATGTCTATACAGATGGTAGACATATCCATGGCACAATCTAAAGGCATCCTGGAAGATGTGCTGGTCAAGTGGGAAAGTTTATATTTCCCGTTGACTTTGTTGTGATTGATATAGAAGAGGACAATATCTAATCGCTTTCTCGCGTACTATCTCCTAGCTACAGGAGTAGCTCTGATTGATGTGAATAAAGGAGCTATCCCAGAATTGGCAATGAGGAACCACGCCTTAATCAATGCTCAAGCAACATGATGCCGAAAGGTGCCCATTATATCGTAAAACTAATGTAAAGTTAATTTTGTTTGTGTAAGATGAATGATGATTTAATGAATGAGAACTCATTTGATGACTATATCTCTTCTTCTTCACTTTATGATGATAATCTTGGAGGAAGGAAAAGATAATGGAAAACTGTTTTGAGTTTAAATTACGTAAAATATTAAAGTGAGTTAAGAATCTGCTGAAGAAAAGAGCTCTAAAGGTCT
Source organism: Tetrastigma voinierianum (assembly GCA_016808115.1). Taxonomy (NCBI): domain Eukaryota; kingdom Viridiplantae; phylum Streptophyta; class Magnoliopsida; order Vitales; family Vitaceae; genus Tetrastigma; species Tetrastigma voinierianum. Next base: position 29,342 of record JAEQBH010002385.1, read on the forward strand.
TGTCCTAAAAGAGTTGCCAAAACATTTGAAGTATGTATTTTCAGAAGAAGAGAGATCCAAGCCTATTATAATAGTAGCAGACTTGACTGCAGAGAAAGAGTAGAAATGGGGTGAAAATTTTGAGAAAACGTTAGGAAGCTATTGCATGGTCAGTAGAAGATCTGAAGGGGATCAACCTAAGGTGCTCAGATACATAAAATCCTCATGGAGGAGAATGCAAGACCTCAATTGAACAGATCGTATAAGTACTCAACCAAATAAGAAAGAGGTATTAAAAAAGGAGGTCCTCAAGTGGGTAAATGCAGGGTTTATATATGCCATACGATGCCTCGTAGTCCACTATGTAGTACCAAAAATGGGACGCAAGGATAAGAATCGAAATGAAAAGAATGAACTTATTCGTATAAGGACTGTAACTGGATGGAGAGTTTGCATTGATTACATGAAGTTGAACACTACCACCAGGAAGGATCACTATCCTTTTCCATTTATTGATCAGATGTTGGACAGGCTAGCAGGACATCCATACAACTGTTTTCTAGATGGGTATTCTAGTTACAACCAGATAGCAATAGCACCCGGGGATCAAGAGAAGACCACATTTACATGTCCCTATGGCACCTATGCTTTTAGAAGGATGCCATTTGGACAGTGCAATGCACCTGGTACCTCTTAAAGATGTATGATGTCCGTCTTCTCAGATTTAGTGGAGGAGGTAATGAAAATTTTATGATGATTTGCATGGGGCCAAGCTTTTGAGAACTGCTTTCTGGTAATTTAAATTGTACTTCTCGTGAATGCAAGGATAAGAGCCTAGCCTTAAACTGAGAGAAGTGTCTTTTTATGGTGACTGAAGGCATAGTTTTGGGGCATAAAATTTGATCAAAACTTTAAGAGGGTATGAAGCTGACAAGCTATGATTTTCGATCAAAACTTTGATTCCGCCAACTACAGTGAAGGGAATTAGGAGTTTTCTTGGGCATGTAGGATTTTACATAAGGTTTATCTAGGACTTCTCAAACATTGCAAGACCATTATGTAGATTGCTGGAGAAGGATGAAAAGTTTGAATTTGATGAAACCTGCAGTTCTGCATTTGAGGAGATCAAGGCTAAACTGGTTATATCTCCCATCATGGCTACACCATAATGGAGCAAAGAATTTGAAATTATGTGTGATGCTAGTGACTGTGCAATGGGAGCTATTTTGGGCAAAGAAAATAGAAGATATTCATAGCCATCTATTATTCCAATAAGACCTTCAATGAAGCTCAAGAAAATTATTAAACAACTGAGAAGGAACATTGCAATGGTCTTTGTCAGAGAAGTTCAAAGCATACATATTGGGATCCATGTCATCATACACACTTATTATGGAGCAATCACATCTCATGGCAAAGAAGGATGCAAAACTAAGACTGACGATGGGTGCTATTGCTACAAGAACTTGACTTAGAGATCAAAGACAAAAGGGCAAAGGATAATGTGATAGTTGATCACTTCATCCGCATTAGAGAAGCATTACTGGAAGAGGAAGTAGAGATTGAAAATCTCGAAGAAAATTCCTTTGACGAGCAACTTTTTCTGTGCATAATTCATGCCTGGCACGTTGACATAGTTAATTACCTAGCATGTGGTATTATGCCACCGTAATTAAATTACGCCAGCAGGAAGTCGAGGACATGCCGATTTTATACTTGGGATGAACCATTGCTGTTTAGAAGAGGGCAGATCGATCACTCCTAAGATGATGTGTACCAGGCTTGCCAGGTGAAATTTTAGATAAATGTCATGCATCACCATATGGATTTACACTTTGTAGGATAGACAAACTTAAAATTCTCCAAAGAAGTGATTTTATTTGTAGCGCCTCATTCCCGAAGTTCAACTTATCGCTGATGCGAACCGAGTTCTGGATGCTCTCCTGTTCATTTACCAAAACATATACAAAAACAAAATAACCGCTTAGTCCACCATTCCATTGTATAAACACTTTTCAAATATGTGCTAAGCGATTTCAATTCGGGTATTCCATAAACATTTACCTTATACAAAAGCAGCACTACTATAAGGCACATCGTCCTTTCAAAATGATTTACAAAATAGATGTTTAGAGTTCAAATTGTTTTTACAAAATATCACTGAAACAAAAAAAAATGGAGGGAATTCATATGCTGGAGCATACCCGCAATTCTTTCTATGACTCGACGCTCCCCGATCTTGCTTTTTGCTCTTGTTCACTGCACCGCGCATTGATAAAACAATACGCCTAAGCATTTTCATGCTTAGTGGCCCATACAATTCCATTCTTCCTGCTTCGCCTAAGTCAAATCATGCAATTTTACTAAACAATACTTTCAAATCTTTTTGGATGATCAATGTTAATACAAAACATATACTTATCTCATATACAATCATTTATGGTTCATTGATCACTCCAAATATACACTTGCATATGCAATAAATCATTTATAACCAAATTATGCATTTCACAATGCTCTTTTCATTTAAATTTGCAATCATGCTTTTCAATTCCAATATGTCGACAATCTCAAATCAATTCGGGCTCGCCCCAATCTAATTTAACTATGTTTTCAAAGATACGTGATATGAGAATCACTCGGCACGGCCCCGCTGGTTGCGTCGGGTATAAAAACATTTGCTTTATAACACAATCCTATCCCGCTGGTCACATCGTAGTGATACATCAATACGCTTTGTTCGTAGTAATCGAGCACTAATTTTTATTAGTATACCACCTATATCCTTATCGCGAATTAAACTAGCTAACATTCTATTAAGGGATGCCTAAACTTTATAGCAAAATACAAGACAATATAAAAATTTATGTAAATGAAATATTTTTCAATACTCATGCAATTTTCATATGTAGACATTTCACAATCAATTACCTCAAATCAATTTAAAACAAATCAATATGCTTTTCTTATACATTTAGAACAAACATTTCAAATCTTGAAACAAGAATAAGAGAAGATATAACAAACATTTCAAATCTTGAAACGAGAATAGGAGAAGATAGAACAAACCAATCTATCTCTTTCTTTTTGCCTTGAATTCAATCTCGGTCCTAGGTTAGGTGATCCTTACCAGCCCTTAGCAAATCACACACATCATATTTAGTAAACTAGTACTATTCATACTTAACGAATATCGCCGAGGCGGTGAGGTACGGTGCATTTTCATTTAGTTTTATCCTTTATTTAGACCCCCATTAATAATTTATTAGGTCCTTAAACTATCGGGCCATTTAATACGAGGCTTTCTCGTAACAAAATCCAAAATTTTGCCCTCTATGAACAGTAGCTACGCCGTGGCGTACCCGAGGGGTGCCCTTTTGGGCACCTCAAACTCGCCGTAGCGAGGCATCCCACACTGCGACATAGGGCAACGCCGCGGCATGGGTTCCCTACGCTACAACGTAGGAGCCTGTTTTGCCCAGATTTATCTAGTTTTCCTTTCTTGCGATTTTTCTCCAAAAATCACCCCAAAATCCAATTGAAACTCTAGAAATCACTCCAAAAGGCATTCTAATATCATCCTAAACCAACCATGAGCAAAACCCATGGATGGATTAGGGTTTTTCTAACCTAAACATCATTTGAAGAAATCTAGGTTTGGTTCTACCTTAAACCCCTTGAATCTTCGCCTGAAGCTTCCCTTCTCTTCCTCCTCCTCGATCACTGAAACCGATAAATGGGGATGGATCTCCCACCAAAAATCACTTCTTCTTGCAAACCCTAGCTTTCTCCTCCTCACTCTTTCTTAAATAACTACTTTGCCTCAAATGAGTATTCTAAGACCAAATGTGGTCTTTAAGCTTTATTTCCTTGGGTGTCTTGTTTCAGTTTACAAAAACCCAGCTTTTGGGTTGAGTTCTCCCAATTTACCTTATAGCACATATATCACTTCTATTTGCACTTAAACACATAAACATTTTCTCAAATGACCCTTAGGTCCTCATTTTACATTTTTCCAAATTTGCCCTTTTTCACTTGGGTTTATTTCCGGGTTCAATCAATTTCTCGTTTTAGCATATAATATTTAATCATATGCTCACATATTCATTTCATTTTTCACAATTTAACAATTTATCATTTTTCCTGGAAAAACCCAAATTTGGCTCAATTGATACCCGGAATATATATAAAAAAAATTATTAGAGAAATTCTAGGGTATTTTTGGGGTGTTACATTATTGGCCAACTCTATTTAAAGACTATTCTGAATAGGTGAAGCATTGTGACAGATGTAAGAGAATGGGCAATATAAATAGAAGAAATGAGATGCCTTTGCAAAGGATTTTAGTGGTGTAGATTTTTGATGTATGAGGCATAGACTTCATGGGACCTTTCCCACCTTCATTTGGAAATCTATACATTCTCCTAATCAGTGTGGATTATGTATCCAAATGGGTCAAGTCACAGCTTGTCCTAGAAATGATGCCAACACAGTTGTATGGTTTATTCAAAGAAACATCTTGAGTAGATATAGATCCCTAAGGACAATCATTAGTTATGAGGGAAGCCATTTTGCAAACAAGCTATTTGCAAACAATTTATGGAGTAAGACATGCTATGGGAGTGGCATATTACGCTCAATTAAATGGGCAAGCAAAGATATCCAATAGGGAGATTAAGAACATACTGGAGAAAACAGTGAATACAAGTAGGAAATACTGGTTAGTGTGCTAGATGTTGCATTGTGGGCTTACAGGACTGCTTATAAGACTCCTATTGGAATGTCCCCATACAGGATTGTATTTCGAAAGCTTTGTCATCTCCCCCTTAAGCTTGAATATAAGGCAATGTGGGCCATCAAGAAGCTGCTAAGGAGAAGAGATTACATCAGATGAATGAATTGGAGGAGCTGAGAAATGAAGCTTATGATAATGCTAGGATATATAAGGAGAAGACTAAGAAATGGCATGATCAAAGAATTATGAGAAGAGAGTTCAAAGTAGGAGAGCTAGTCCTATTATACAACTCCAGGATCAAGCTCTTTCCAGGAAAGCTCAAGTCTAAATGGAGTGGTCCTTATACAGTAATTGCAGTCACACCTTTTAGAGTAGTTACCATGAAAACAATTTCAAGGAATGAGTTCAAAGTGAATGGCCAGAGACAAACATTATCATGGAGGAATTCTAAATGAAGAAATAAATTCCATTAGAAGAGATTGAAAGAATTAAGCAAACAGAACACATATACAATGTTCAATTAAGGACATTAAATCGAGCAAATGGAGGCAATCATAATTTTTAAGTTAGTTTGAATTTTCATTTGATTGATTGATGTTCTTTGATTTTTCTTAGTTTAATTTAGTTAGATTTAATCAGTTAAATAGCTGTGAATTTATGAGATATAAATATGCATTTCATTGATATATCTGTGAACGATTTGATGAAATTTTTTTGAATTGAGTATGATGAATGAATGAAAGTGTAGAAAATAAGTAGAAATCAGGAAGAGGAAATTCATCTCAATGTCGCGACAACATTTCCATGTCGCAACATCTGCTCCAACATTTTTCCAATGTCGCGACATCACCCATAAGCTCTACCGTTATGATATCAAAACTCAATGTCACGACATTCTGCCCTCAAAGTCGCTACATTGCACTGAAAGTCGCGACATCAAAGAGAAGTCACGCATATCAGTAAATCAATGTCGCGGATATTGAGTCAATACCTAATCGTTATCAATGTCGCCAGAAGACCGACACTTAAAGTTGCGACATTGCATCCCTATTTAAGAGAACACTTAGTAAAAAAATTGAAAGTACAAACCAAAATTCTTCAACCTTTTGAGCCCTAACCTTTTCCAACCTCAATTTTTGAAACCAAGAAAAAATGTCTAGCCCTAGCTCTCCTACCTTGAACAAGGTGATTGGAAATATTGTGGAAGATATGATAAGAGAGAGCGAACCGCCGCAGAATTCATTAGGAGACTGCTCACAGTAAGTCAAGAGAGCGTAAGAGGTGGAGGTTGAATAAGGAGAAGCGAGAGTCTTCTTCACTAACAAAGGGGCATAAGCTTTCAAGAAGATTCTCGCAAAGAAGGGATTCGTAGAAGAAAGGCGTTTTAAGGAACTAGTTCCTCCATTCAAGGAGGAAGTAGGAAGAAGAGGATAGGAAGCTGTTTGCAAGCATTTGGAGAGGAGTAGAAAAGTCCTAGTAAAGGAATTCTACACAAACTTGGAAGAAAGAAGGAACCTGACTTGCTATGTCAGGGGGAGATGGGTCCCTTTTGAAGAAAGGTCCATCTCCTAACTGTTTGGACTCCAAGAAGGTGGGGACTGCACTGAGTACGAGAAGCTTTAAAAAAACCCTAACTTCGAAGAGATTGTAAAAGAGCTCATAGAAGGCCAAGGGTAATATAAGAACAGAATCACCCCAAGGCCTTCACAACAAAGGAGAGCTAATAAAAGTCGGGAAGATATGGGTTTTATTTTCACTCGCTGCTTGCCCTCCAAGCATGTTTCAATTAGAGACAGGACCGCATATACGCTTAGGCTGCACCGGCCGGGCGCTGCGTACTAAATGGGGAAGTTTAATGGAAGATTCCATCTTGGACTATGTAGAAGGGAAATTCTTAGGAAATATCCCCTACCCCTCTTTGATCACACTTCTGTGTATCAAAGGTGGTGTAAAATTCATTGAAGAAAAGAAAGAGGTGCCCTAAAGTCTCACCTCTCACTCTTACTAGAGTCATCAAAGCTTCAATGGAGAGTGAGGGGGGATAGAGAAGAGAGAAGACAAAGAAAAGAAAGAGGGAAGAACCTGAAATGCCCAAGGACCAAGCTCCAACAGTTGCTCCTGGTGAGGATGACAATAATGAAAGGGGTGAATATGAGGCACATTTGGAGTAGCCAGTGCTCTCCCCCATTGCAAACCAAAGAATTCAAATTTAGACCGAAGCTGAGAATGAAGAAAGCTCCAGTGTAGAGCAATTGGTTACACGGCAGAAAAAGAAAAAAGGGAAGAGTAGAGCTACAACTGAAGCCAGCAGTAATTCTGAACTGCTAGCCTTGTTGAAGGAAGTGAAAACAGAAAGGAGAGAGAAAGAGATGAGTAAATTAGGGAAGAGTTAAGGTGGAGAGATAAATTACCTTACAAATGGTATTAAGAGAGAGAACACTCTACACAGTTTCTTCCGATTAGTGCCCTCAAAAGTGCTATTTCAACCCTATATTAGATAGGCTTTTGGAGTGCTTTTTTAGCACTAATCATGTCATTTATGCCAATTGAAGTGTTCTAGTCTTCTTAGTACACTTATGCCATTTAGAGGGTATTTTGGTTGTTTTGTAGGCTTTGCACACTGGGAGTTCAATCTCAGCAACAAAGGATGAATCATGAAGTTGGAATTCAAGTCTCACCATCAACTGCTCAAGAATCACGAGAAAAACAAAGGCAAAGTGAAGAAAATTCGATGTAGTTAGGCTGCGTGATGAAAAGCAAGTGAAGGATCAACAATGCAGAATTTTGAAAGCTTGCGAAATTCGCTAAGATTGCCAAAATTTCAACCTAGCTAAAATTTCGCAACCTTAGCGAAAAATTTCGCAACCCAGCGAAATGCCAAATTTCGCTAGCACCGCCTCAGCGAAAATAATTGATTTCGCTTCTCACAAGAATTTTCGCTTATTTAGCTGGGGGCCCCCCGCTAGCTGTACTTAAACTGCCCACCCTTAGCGAATTTTCTTGCTTTCGCTTAGACTGCTGATTTCCCGCTTAATTAGCGAAATTCTTCAGCCTAGCGAAAAATCGATGCCTCGGCCATGCTTTGTAATTAATGCCAAAACCGCTCCAAACTTGGTGTATTACTTAATTGTTCTATAACTTAGCCAATTTCATAGTTTTTGGTATTTTCATGCCTCAGGTGGCCTATAAGCCCCTCTCTTGTTTTGTAACCTAAGTAACAATTCTTGGAATAATTTGGAGGAGGAAAATAGATATTTTGTAAGTTTTCATTTTGTAAATAAAGTCTCGTATTTTTATTTAGGTTTTCTTTCCTCTCTCTTCTCTCTCTCTCTCTCCTCTTTCTCTCTTACTTTCTACGCTAAACACCCCTCTCGAGAGGATGACAACTCAAGAGATGCCGGCAAGCCTCCTTTCTTTGAAGAGGAAGGAAATAGCTTGCCATGTTATGTATGTTGTCCTCTTGTACTAAAAGCTACAGGTAGGTTATTTATGGCCCTTATATTCTCAAAACATGGTTGCATAACATCAATGTCATTAATGTGGCCAATACTTCCATGCTTTAGATCCAAATACACATTCAAGGAGAGGTAATCGTGATTCTGTGATGGTCTTTACGAGCCTTTAAAATGATATTTATATGTTGGGTTTCAAATTAGGGTTGCATAGCATTTAATGTTATTGATTTACTAATACTTCCATGCTTTAGAATACAAAGGTATAATTAGTGATAGATGTACCGTTGCTCTTTAGATGGTCTTGACGCAGCCCCGGGAGATGATATTGAAATGCCGTGGCTCTCAAATAAAGAAGGGGCCATAACCGCATACCTGTATTGACTCAAATAGAGTTGCTTCATAAGTGAGGTTTGCTAGTTAAATATAGATCCTGCTATGCCATGGACTATAGGGTTGCATGTCATAACGCGAGATAAAACCTCGAGGACACTTGTTTGCCCTAACTTGCCAAGGTTATGACCTAAATCTTCAAAGACCTTTCACTTTTACTTTCAGTTTTTACAATTCTCAGTTTTCAAACCATTCCCACTGTTTTTGAAACACAATTCCAAAGAGTCCAAATAGAAAGCCTTACCTTCGTGCACTTATGCAAACCATTTTTAGGATGAAAACCCATCCCCGTGTTCGACCCTAGACCACTATACCGCAAAGAGTTTGGCTACGTGAAGAGTGGTGGAACCAGAGTATAAAATTTGTTGATTTTAGCTCAGCCTATCAGGGCATTTAATCAATCACGCTGTCGGGATGGTGCCAAACTACAAATGGTAGTTGAAGAGTACTTGGTGATCCACATCACAAGTGAAGGTAACCTTTACCTTTTGCAACTCAAATAGGAACCCGCTAAGAATTAGCAAGAACTGCACCGTTTCGCTTTTTGATTCAGTTCTTCAGCTTTCATTCACAATTTATTGTTGTTAGTTAATTTTAATCTTTTTGCAAGTTTTTGTTGCTCTTTGTTGCTCTAAATAAGAGTGTAAATAAAGCTTATAAATGTTGGGATAGAGACACATCGTAGATTGCATAGGATAGGTACACACCTCACCAATGAAGAGGTTAAGTAAAATTAACCGATACTCATGGATCCTATACCGAGGAACAACAGAGCCAACCAGAACTCCCATGAATCCAAATGCCTATAGAACTACAGGGATCACATCCACCCTCCTAGAGTTAGGTGCCCCATCCTCAGACATTCCTCCCGTCGAAGATGTAGCAGTTGAGGCCATATCTGCACTTACCCCCACATATCATAGATGGAAAATGAAAATCCATACACTCATATTAGGGATTTTGATGAGGGGTTTGCACTACCTTCAAGGGCAAGGGACGGACATGGATTTGTCAAGCTAAAGGTATTTCCATTGGACTCTAAAGGACTACAAGATATGGCTCAACTCATTGAGGCCTAGGAACCATTAGAAATCACCGAGTCAAGAGTGTAATTCCCCAAGAAGTTCTTCGTTGCTCATAAGACCAATAATTTGTGCGAGACAAATTTATACCTTTGCGTACCAGACGGTAAGAGAGATTTTACCAATGTCGGGAAGATTTACGAAACCATCGCGCATGCCCACATCATGGGTTTGATACTTGATGTCGTGAACCACTTCTATATATGTCTCGCTACGAGGCACTTAGGAAACTATAAAGTGGGAGACTTTTAAGCAAACATCCCTATTTGAAGCCATGGATTTTTAAATTACGCGCATTGAACTTCTTAAGGGTCAGATGAACTCAACCCTAGAGAAATTGATAGATTTATAATCTCACTACCAACCAAAGGGTGGGATGCATGCACCGCTCGAAGAAATAGAGATGAGACAGATTTCAACCTAGCTAGAAAGTAGAGTGGAGTCATGCAAAATGTACCCAAGAGGTGCATGTGAAGTGACCGAAATCTCGCATACCCAACTTCGCACCAATTTCCAATCCCCGTGCACCCGCAGGAACTACGTCCTATGGCCCCCGCAGCCAAGGATTTGATGTCGAAATGTGCAAACACCGTAGGACAATACAAGCCACAACAACTCATCGCTCCATATGGTGGTCACTCTACAATTCCACTGAGAGGAATCACCCTAACCTCGGCATTGAGACCAACCCCCCCGGCTATGTAAATTCTGTGCCAAACCTCGCCGTTCCCCTCACAGCCACAATACCACCATCCTTATCTCCCCGTGGAGCAAGCCACTGAATTTGAGTAAGGTGGTAGGCAACTTTGTCAGGAACAAAGGAATCATCACGCAACCGTACAAAGAATCGACATCAGTAGAGAATACATTGAACAAAAGAATAGACGGGTTTCGAGAGCAATCCCAACCGAAATCGACAACCTACGCATTCAATCACCAAGATCAACAAGTTGTCGGGAGGTACAAGAAAGAGGGAGGTTCCTTCACAAACAGCCCAAACCCTAAAGGAATTCATGAGGTAGGATTATCCAACAATTCAGAATGGATGAGGTTAAGGCCATAATCACCCCGAGAAGTGGAAAAAGAGGTTGATCAACCTATGCCAAAATCGTTGAAGAATCCAGGAGAAGAATTAATAAATTCGAGCATATTCTCCTAAAGGAGGATTCAATCAACAATTTGTACCACCCCTCCATTTCCACAAGCACTCAAGAAAGTAAGGCATCTCAGCCAAGCAAGCATTTTAGAGGTCGAAGGCAAGTAAAGGTTAACATACTCACTGACCTAATCAAACAAGTCCCGCTTGCAAAATTTTTGAAAGATTTTTGCACAATCAAGAAGGGATTAGCATTGAGAAGAAAGCATTTCACCGAAAAATATCGCCATAATCCAAAGCAAATACCCTGTCAAAATAACAATAAAGATCCCGGATTCCCACAATTTCACTAATATCAAATTTCATAGAAAAGTCCTGCTTGATTTAGGAGCCGCAGGAACCTAATGTCGATTCAAGATGTGCGCTAGGTCTAGTGAACTTAAACCTACCAACATCACACTCTCATCGTCGATAGATCGCTGAAAATCCCTAAGGATAGTTGAGGATGTCTTAGTGGAAGATAGACAAATTTACTACCCAAGATTTTGTGGTACTTGACACGAGCCACAATTGCTATGAACCCAATCATGTACCAAGTAAAGAAGACGGCTGCCACCGCTAATGCAATAATAATTTCTAATGGAGTCATGCACTAACTTTTGGTAACATGACTACAGTTGAACATCTTTCATTCAACAACAAACATGAGTTGCTAGAAATTGAAAATCAAATTCTCGATGAAGTTGTTTCACCGACGCTGTAGTGTGAAAACACAAGGTTCAGAAATGCAAGGAGTGATCAATCTGGGAGATGAAGAAGATATATTGGTCTAAGCATCAACACTCCACTCGCAAACCACCGCTTCAATTCAACAAGCCGCCACCGAGAGCGCATCAACAATTGGGCACCCAAAACCATGGAATTAGCCCAAGCAACTGCAGGGGTTGAGGAGATCATCCTCCTTGACCCTCCTTGAGTAATTTGGTATATTGAACCTGTTTGCGTTCCCTAAAAACCAAATCATAGCTTCACCACTTTTGTTTTTACTAATTTAGTCAATTTCATTTTTAGCTATTTTTGCATGTTTCTTAATTTAGCAAACTTTCCATTTTTAGCAAGTTGGTAAGTATTTTTTATATTATCTTATATTAAATTATTAGATATATTCTATTTCCTAATTTTAATTTTAATTTTACTTAAGTAATATATTAATTTTCATTTTAACTCGAAAATTAATCAAGTGTGTGTATTAGGTATTTCACCGCTAAAATAGCGAAATTGCAGAATGACCCTTCGGGTCGCTGCTACAAGCTTATATAAACAGGGAGGGTCAGGTTTAGAATGCCACTCACATTCTCCTCCTCTCGTGTCCTCCGAGTCCCGGGCCGGCCCCGAGTCCTGGCCCCGCCGCCGCCATCCGCCACCGCCGCCGACTTACTCCAGCCCCACCGCGCAGCCCGTGTCCCGCAAGACCGAGCCGCCAGTCTCTCGCACCGTGCTTTGCCCGACCGAAGCTCTAGCATAGCCATCCCCGCCACGCACGCACTACCGACCGAGCCTCTCGCTGAGCTCACCACGCCAGACGGCCCTCGATTGTTCATCGTCACCGGTCTTCACCGCCAGATACCTGCCCTCGGTTCAGCTCGTGCCTGTCCCAAAGAAAGACGCTATTTGCCTCGCTTCGGTTGGGCTCAGGCCATTTCGGGCCTACAAATGAACCCCGGTTCGCTTAGCTTCGCTTCGTGGTGGTTCAAAGAGGCCTCCCGCAGAGCTCGTTCGCACATGTGGTCTCGCTATATTTTCGCGAGTCGAGCCTTTTCCGCATTATTTGATATCGCGATGTTCTAACATCAGCGGTCCTCGCCTTTCGCTCAGATTCAAGACGCTCGAGATGTCTGCACCCGGCCCCGGCTTGTACTCATCACTACCCCAGAGGCGTATCCGAGGAGCCTCGTGATTCGGACGTTATCAGATGACTGATGCACCCCGCCCCATCGGGGCCCGTACCACTAGAGGAGTTAGGAGGGCCAGTTCTTCTGCTGCCCGCACATCTGCCCAAAGGTCATCTCCACCAGCCCCCACCATCTCCGCCATTTCAACATGAGGCGACTTATCACCTCAAATTGTCACAAAGATCGAGGATCAGAGGGGCCTTGGCTGTTCCGTAGGGAACCTCGTCATTCCATCGTAACACCTAACTCCTGAGAGCCATCAGACATCATGACATCCTCGAGACAGGGCCGACCCTGCATACGGAGTCTTTGAGATTGATCGAGGAGTATTCACTCCACCCTTCATGACTCATACGCTTTATTACCCAAGAGTGGTAATCGCTAGCCACTACCCCATGACATCCAGAAGACAGACGGTCTAATTTAGATCTCGTCAAGATGTATTTAATCGCCTGTAAAATGTGACCGTACCGATATTTCAGCAAAGATTGGATTGCGCGATACCGATAACTCAGAGAGGGTTACGTAGCCGCCCACCCACCGCACGGAGATGGTCCGGTTAATCGCCGCAGACACCACCGCCGGTTCGCAGATTTTACGTGAGGCGCCCCGCCAAAGATGTCGCTTCATCGACCATCTTCTACGCATCACTTGTTCCCCTCCGCCGCAAAGATTATGCGCAGAGGTTTCATATTGGAAGTTTCACCGATCTCCGAGGATTTCGTTCAAATTCACGAGCTAGTGATGACCTCTCTCATGGTAAATACATGATAAGGTCCATCTGAAGACTGCCCGAGCTGGCGAGCATCCACCACCACATGCCAGACTCTCCGCTATGTTCTCGAGCGCATGGGATTCCCGTGAGAGCCCAGTTAGAGATGAGAGCTTGGATGCCTACACGGGTGTCGTGAGATTCGCCAGTGACTATGCCCGTCTTCATTCCATATACGATCACAGATCGTGAGGAGGTACCGGGTCGAGGTCACACCACCACGTAGACGATATACCGCCCCGAGCCCAAGGTACGCAGGGACTTACTGATCGCTCACCTCCATCTCCTCCATACTACCAAGAACAAGTAGCTACAGATACTCCCGGCCTTCCTATTCAAAGACATCATTCACCGAGTACACATCCGCATGCTGGCCTCGGAGAGATAGTCAGTGACGGATGCCATCCGCTCACTGCTACTACAATGTGTCGCCCAGATCGTAGGTCGCCCGCCATTCTATGTCGACCGTGACATAACCCATCTAGGTCTTCCTCATGTTCCCGGTCACGCAGAGGAGCCCACCACCCGATGCAGCTTCATTGATGTTCCGTCGCAAGAATAAAGAAGCTGTACCCACCACCACCAGCACACTGGAAAAGCTAGGTTTCTTTATTTTGTATAGTTACTAAATTTTTATCAACTCCTATTAATTTTGATTAGCATTTATGTATTGTGCTTATAGTAGGCAAAGGATATTTTGTGTTTAGCTTTGTATTCTCAGATAGCTTCACTTTGGCTATATCAAAAGCTATTCAAGATATATATATACGTACTTTTGTATATCATGTTTTTGTGCTTTGCCATGTGTAAATGTTTTTCTTTCAATTGGAACAATTAATTGCTACAATCGGACAATTGAATTGCTTCAATCGACAATTGAATTGCTACAATTGACAATTGGAATTGCTTTTGTTGATAATTGGAATCATTGTTTGTCACTTATATGCTAGGACAAATTCCATGCTTGGAGACGCTTTATGGCAATAAGTCCCATGCTCAATCTACTTTATGCTAATCACACCGTACCTGTATTATTTCAATAGGGTCATGGAATTTGTTCGCTCCTTTCACTTTGCATAGCCGGCCTAGGGTATGCTTTGGCAACCTTAGGAGGTTTGTGTTACCCACAATGAGTTGACCAGCCGTTGGCCTCCAAAGAAAAGAAAAGAAAGCAAAAAGAAAAAGAAAAAAGAAAATAAGAAAAAGAAAATAAAGTCGTGAAGTTTTGACCTTTGAAACCCGAAAGACGGTCCGAGGGGTATATATAAAGCCTTAAGCTCAATGCCCTAAGCCTTAATTGGCCGGGAGTCATCGATGAAAATTGGCATGGGTGGATAGGTGAAGTTTAATGACTCATGGTGCTTAATTTTCAAGTCATTCGAGTCCCGGTGAAGCCTTTTAGAGTTAGTGGTCATGATCCTTTCGCGATGCCCTAAACCTTAATTGGTTGGGTCATCGGTGGACTCGCTACACGGACTTTGGTGAAGTCAATTTTGGGCATTGCATCCTAAGCATTATAATTGAAAGAAAGTGTAACTAGCCCTATCTAGGTTGTTCAACAAACTTAAGGCCAAGTGTCGTTGCTAGGCTTGGGGAGGGGCAATTTTGCGCATTAGCTTAATCAAGCTACATAAAGACCATTAGACTTAGGTGGAAATTCAAGATTGAGAATTATGGATCCAATATCACTCTAGAATTGTTCTTGTATGGTTTTGATTCTTTCCATATCTTACAACTTTGATTTCAATTTCTCTTAAGGTATTGTTTATATGTACAGGCCTTTTTGAATCATAACTTTTGAAAATCACCATGCATCTTTCTTTGTTTTGCATTGCTAAGGGACTAGCAACGCTTCGGTTAGTGATTAGCGCCCAAAAAGTGCTATTGAACCCTATATTAGATAGGTTTTAGTGCCAGGCACTAATCATGTCATTTATGCCAATTGAAGTGTTCTAGTCTTCTTAGTAATACTTATGCCATTTGGGGAGGGTATTTTTGGTTGTTTTGTAGGCTTTTGCACACTCTTGAGTCTAATCTCAATACAAAGGATGAATCGCGAAGTTGGAATTCAAGTCTCACCATCAACCAAAATTTCAAGTGAACTCAATGAGAAAACAAAGGCAAAGTGAAGAAAATTACGCTGAAGGCGTGATGGCGCCAAAGAAGGATCAATGTAGTAGTTTTCACAGCGCAGTGGAAATTTTCAAGATTGCTAAAAATTTCGCAACCCAGCTGCAAATTTCGCAACCTAATGAAAATGCCACCTTCGCTTAGCACCGCTCCTAGCTAAAATAATTGGATTTCGGTCATGAATTTCAAGCATTAGCTTAAATTTCGCTAGCTAGCTAAATTGCCCACCCTTAGCTTAGCTTTGTTTTCGCTAGACCCGTTGGATTTCGCTAATTAATACAAATCTTCAAATTTCTAAATGAAATTGGATGCCACATGCTTTGTAATTAATGCCAAACCGCTCCAAACTTAAGGTATTACTTAATCATTCTATACCTAGCCAGCAATTTCATAGCTTTTGGTATTTTCATGCCTTGGAGGTGGCCTTCTATATAAGCCCTTTGTTTTGTAACCCAAGTAACAATTTTTGGAATAATTTGATGAGAAGATATTTTGTAAGTTTTCATTTTGTAAAGAAGTCTCGTGATTTTTATTTAGGTTTTGCTTTCCCTCTCTTCTCTCTCCTCTTTTCTCTTACTTTCTCGGCTGTTAAATTCCCTCTTGAGGATGACAACTCAAGATGCTTGGCTAGCCTCCTTTCTTTGAAGAGGAAGGAAGCAGCTTTATGTAAAGGCTACATGTTGTCCTCTTGTACTAAAAGTCATGCGTAGTGTATTTATGGCCCTTATATTCTCAAACCATGGTCAGACAGCATGGAATGTCATTAATGTGGCCAATACTCTCCATGCTTTAGGATCCAAAGGCATATTCAAAGGAGAGAGGTAATTGGTGATTCTTTAGGATGGTCTTCTACGAGCCTTTAAAATGATATTTATATGTTGGGTTTCTAAACAGTGGTTGCATAGCATTTAATGTTACGATTCGCTAATACTTCCATGCTTTAGAATACAAGGTATAATTAGTGATAGATGCAATTGTTCTTAGATGGTCTTATTGTTCTCTAGATGATATTGAATTGTTAGGTCAACAAGAAGGGCTATAACTGCATGCTACCGTATTGACTCAACAGGAGTTGCTTCACGGGTGAGGTTTGCTAGTTAATGATAGATCCGTTATGCCATGGACTATAGGTCGTGTCATAACGCGAGGATAAACCCGAGGACTGTTGCCTTTAATCTTGCCAAGTTAGTGACCTAAATCTTCAAAGTTAACTTTTCACCTTTACTTTCGCTTACAATTACTTCAGCCAAACCATTCTAATCGCTTTTGAAACACAATTCCAAAGAGTCCAAATAGAAAGTCTTAATTCGTGCACTTATGCAAACCATTTTGTATGAAAACCCATCCCCGTGTTCGAATTCCTAGACCACTATAATAATCAAGCAGTAGCTTGACTACGGCAAGAGTAGGAACTTAGTGTATATAAATTTTGTTGATTCTAGTCACCATCAGGGTACCAATCACCTCCACCAGAGAGACATTAATGGAGAGAGGAGTCACGACGAGATAAGTCAAGAGGGTCAATTCAAGGAGAAAGAAAACCTTTATTGAATGAGCAATTAAAGAGGGATAAGGAACCCACAAAGATCCCGGAGGTGAAGGAAAAGAGATCTTGAGCAAAATTCTATTGCAAAAGGTTGATGCCTTGGCTATCTCACAGATAAGGAGTACAAGAAAGAGATCAGTACACCATCTGTGTAAGAGGATGAAGAGAGATGAAGCCTACCGAACTATAGGAGAAGTTGTGATTGACAATTTGATATGCAACCCAATATGATAAAGATGTACAATGCCCAAGGTGAATGAAGTGCACTAAACTCTATTGGAGAAAGCAGAATGAGCGACTGTTTAATGCCAAGATGCTAGGAATGGTTTCTACCAACAAGCCGGGAAAGAGATAAACGGATCGAACAACCTCAACCTTCTATTTCTAACTTCACACCATCTCAAGCAGCACGAATGAACTAGTCAACTCAAAACCCTCCAAACTACATAGGAAAAAATAAATGAAACAATTGTATTTCTCTCACTATAATTTAATTCCTTGTAATTAAAAGTATAAATGAAATTAGTTTCTAAATTTGTGTGCCAATATGTCTATCTTTCTTACTTTCTTCTTTCTTGTGTACTTTCAATTTTGAAATCTGTGAAGCATACTCAATTTAGAACTTGTTAAATGTTGTAATAAATAATTGGGCATTTAGTTTGTATTGAATGCATTGAATGGTCGAAATAAATGATAAAAAGGCTTAAATATCATCATTGAGTCATGACATAAAAGTGGAAACTCAAATGAGGAAAACTATGTTTTTGGAATTTGTGCAAATTGTGTTTTGTGTTGAATATTTATGCATATTTGTACAATTCCTGAATGATGAAGGATGTGAGTTTGTATGTTTGGTTGAATTGAAATGGTTATTGTTGAATTGCTTGTGCTATGATTATTGGGTGATTAATCAAAATGAGTTTATGAAGTTAATAATAGCACAATAATATGTTTTTGAACCAAACCAGAAAATCTGTAGAGGAAATTGGGCAGAGTAAGTGGAACATAATTGTTGTGATGTCAATGACAAATAGGTCAAATTTTAGGGTTCTAAAATTGAAATTGATGTCAATGCTGATCAAGCCGATAATTATAGTTTACTTGAACAATATAGTTCTAATGACTGACAGTAAGACACAAGTCATAAGTACCTTTAAAACTGATGATGGTTGGGTTAGGAACACCTTACTAGACTTACCATCAGTTTAGTCTCAAAAGGTCTTAGAACTTGTTATATTATTATATCCTAGGCATCAACCAAATGTGAAATGATTTAGGCCATCCTGGATAATTTGAGCCTTTCTATACTTACCCATGATATATGCTATACGTATACACCCTAGTACATTCTTTGAGCCTAAATGCCAATTTCATCATCAAACCACATGAAAGAACCTAGCTATTCTTAAAATTCTAACTCAGAGTAAAGAACCCCGAGTTTGGCCCAAACAAAATAAGTGCGTAAAAAGTGATAAAGAGAACAAGTTTGGGGGGAGTACAACTTTAAAAAGTCAAAGGATGATAATTAAGGATGTGGAGAGAAAAGAAATGGAGAAAATATGTACAAAAGGAGGTGCACAACAAAAAATTGAGAAGTTAAAAAAAAATGCCAGTTTCAAGGAGGAAAGATTTTGCCTTGTAGCCTTCCTCCCTTGAGCAATTAAGTCCTTAGGGGTGTTCTACACCTAGTACCCTAATGCTAACTAGTAATGGAAAGCAACCCAAAGCTGTTAAGGCAGAAAAGCTAAGAAGGCAAAACATTGCATCATTCATAACCTTGAACAAAATGAAAAGAAAAGAGCTTTTGAACTGGAGAAACTGAATTTGAAACAAGAAGTGAAGAAAGAAATGCCACAAGCAACATAAACAGATGCATCAAGCAAGCTCGGGGGTGTTGAAAAGTTTTGAAATAGAAAGAAAGGATAAACTAGAAGGAAAAATGTTGAGAAAATGATGTGTAGTCCGGTAAACTTAAACCCAAATTACATTGAAGTAGTAAGTAGTCAAGTTGCAACATAAGCGGAGGAATGTCGCAACATTGGGTAACCAAAGTCGCGACATTGGGTAACCAAAGTCGCTACATTGGGTAACGAAAGTCGCGACATTGGCTGAAGGCATCATAACATAATTTCAATGTTGCGACATCAACTTTAATGTCATGACATCAGTTGACCAGAGTTGCGACATCAGCTAAAGTGAGCAAAACATAAAATTTCAAAGTCGCGACATCGACATCAACATTCAATGTCCCAACATTGACATTCGGAGTAGCGACATCAGAACAAGGCTGTAAAAGTAAAGACACCAATTTTATAGTCGTGATATCACCGCGACATCGTGAAAGAATGTCAAGGGACATTTCCATCTCGCAGTCACAAATATCAAAATTTGAGCCACAACACTAAAGTTGCAATGTCGCGACAACAACCATGACATTAGTAGCGACATCAGAATAATGTCGCGACATTGTACGGACATCCAAAAAAAAAAAAAAAAAGTCACAACATCAACATGCAGAGTCGCGACATTGAAAGTTAATTCACGACATCACTTTAGCAATATTGCGACATGAGTCACATCGCACAATAGTTTGTACTCTGCTTGAGGTCCACATAGTTTCACTCGTGCCAGTCTGTCGATTAGAATCTATAAATAGAGTGTGCCTAGGTAGAGGCATTCTTCTATTTCCATTTTGAAGTAGGATGAGCCAAAGTTTCTTTGTATATATTTTATTTTTATTTTTATTTTATTTTCTGAATTTTTTAGAGTTAGAGTAGTAGATCTGAGCTAAAATTTTGAGCTGGATCGATTGTAAATCAAGCTTCATTTATGTCCGAACTTGAGTGAAATCTGGAAATTTTTTTGGATTTGAGTACTGGATTGATTTAATTGGTACTGCTCTTGTAGTGAGCTGTTCTATATACCAGTGTTATATACCCAGAGAGATCTGTAAAATTTCACTCAACTTCAAACAGAAATGAATCTTGATTTACAATCGATCCAACTCAGATCTACTACTCTAACTCTAAAAAAATTCAAGAAAAGAAAATTAAAAAAAGAAAAGAAAATATATACAAAAGAAACTTCAGCTCATCCCTAAAATCTTAAAGATGGTCGAAGAATTGGCACTCTACCCTAGGCGCTTCTATTTATAGGTTATAATCATTGGGCCCTGAAAACAAGGAGGAATATGTGGACCTCGAAAAGCCTAAAATTTATGCCCTAATTGCGCCTGATGTCATGGCTAATGTCGTGACATTGCTACTGTGATGTCATAGCTTAACTTTCAATGTCGTGACTTTGCACAAGCTGATATTATGACTTCGCTTTTTTTTCATGCCTGTACAATTTTGCGACATTGTCGTTGATGTCGTGGTTGATGTTGTGACATTGCAACTTTAATGTCATGGCTCAACTTTTGATGTTGCGACTCTGAATTTTGGCTGTCTATACAATGTCATGACTCTGAATGTTAATGTCGCGACATTGCTCTAATGTCGTGACTTTGAAATTGGTGTCTTTACTCTTACAACCTTGTTTTGATGTTTCTACTCTGAATGTCAATGTCGTGACATTGAACGTTGATGTCAATGTCGCGACATTGGTTTGATGTCGCGACTTTGAACTTTTCTAATTTTCTTACTTCAACCGATGTCGTGACATTGAAGTTGATGTCACGACATTGAAATTATGTTATGATGCCTTTAGCCAATGTCGCGAATTTCCAGTTACCGTCGCGACATTCTCCTCGCTTTATGCCGCAACTTGACCGTCACGATGTCGATGTTGCGACATTCTTCATCTAGTGTTGCGACTCTTCCATGATGTCACGACACTGTTCAGCTGTTGTTGTGATTCTGAGTGTGATGTTGCGACATTTTTCAACCGATGTCATGACATTGCATTTTTGCTTCCCTTTTTATGTTTTTCTACCCATTTTCTTTTCAAATTCTCGCGGCAAAACACAACCGTGAAGATCTCTAAATTTTCATTGAATTGAACTTTTAACTCGACTATACATGCAAAAAATGGCTTTAAAATATATGAGTTTGCACTCACAACAAAGCACACAAGGCCGAGGAGCTTGAGGCTCCATGGCGCAGCGGAGTCAAGGCCAACGAGCACCCTCAAAGGCCTTCACATGTGGGGGAAAGAACTTTTATTCCCCGGCCAAGGGAGGGTGCTCAAGCCACCTCACCTTACCTTGATGAACGTCGACCTCCCATGAGACGTCCAGAGGAGCGTTAAGAGAAGCTCCAACCTTTTCCCCACCCTCTGGGAGGGAAAAAGATAGTTGAGGGTCACATGAGTCCCACCATCACCAAAGTGCCCCCTTTAGTGGAAAGGGGATAGGTAAGGTGGAAACCTCCTTAGAGCCTCAACCTCCCGCGGAGAAGCCAACACCCCCTCATCCCTAGAGGCACTCTTGTCTGACCTGCCATTGTCTGAGAGGAGCTCCTTGGCCGGCTGACTCCGGACGCAGGTTATCTCTCATTAGATTCGTGATACGTTAAGCTTCCTCGACCTTTTAAGGGATTCAACCCCTTTTCAAATGGCATCCTCGGTAAGCAACCTTCCTTATCTTTACTGATCGTTCTTGCTTTTTGGTGCTTGACATACGAACCGATGTAGATGAGTAGTTTCGGTGCATGCATGGCGGTTTTATGACACACAAAAGAACATCGCCTCATCCGTCTGACTCATTTGAGGGAGGGGGCCCTAGAAATATATAACAAAGTGCAGGCTGACTCTTGAATCCCTCGGCTAGAGAAGGACTTAGAGGAAGCCTCACTCAGGTTGACCGATCTTGCAAAAGATCATGCCGCTTTAGCCTTAGAGGTGAAGCGGGTACCGAAGCTAGAGGACGAGGTAGAGAAGCTAAAACGGTCCTTTGCGGTTGGCAGCATCCGCTTTAGCCGGCGGAGGGTCATGTCGCTCGAGAAGCTAAAATAAAGACTACAATAAGGTGATCAAGTCGGTCGAAAGACTACGTGCCCTTTACTCAGCAAAAATAGAATGAAAATATTCCTTTTACAAAGCTAAGAAGGTGCACATGCAACTGAATCAGAGGCGCATATACATTCTAAACTACCAACAGAGATGACAAGTAGCACGAGCCCGACCATCAGCCGACATGACGAAGATTGCAACAAAGCCGGAGAACATCCGCGTCGTCCTTCGATCGTAGAGTTTCAGATCACGAACCAACGAGCTAACGGGGTAAGTCGGTCCCGTTGGTTGGTTATAGTAGATTCTAAAAGAAAGTTTGGTCTCGTTGTCCTGATCCGGAGTGATCTCGAAGACGCGCACGACGCGGCACGAACTGCCGCACGAGTTTCGGGGAGCCCAGCGGTGATTCGATCATCGGTGTTCTTACTCCGAACACATCGATCCGAGGTAACGAATCTGGAACTGTTTTACGAATGATAACCTTTATCCTAAACGGAGTGACGATCGCGGCTTTAAAGACGCTTCAGAAATGGTACTGAGAACTTTGAAATGTTTTAAGAAAATAACATTGAGGCTAAAATACTTAGATTTAACTTAACCTATGAAATGAAAGATACTTCAAATGAGAAGCAAATCATTTTCATCAAATCCAGATCACTTGTCACCTAAAGCTCTGAGGAAACAATCATCCATTAACTGAACCATCCTATTAAACTGAGTACTCAATCATCCTAACAGAGAAACAAGCATCCCATTAAACTGGGGAAACAAGCATCCCATTAAACTGGGGAAACAAGCATCCCATTAAACTGGGAGAAAAAATCATCTCATTGAACTAGAGAAACAAGCATCCCATTAAACTAGGGAAACAAGCATCCCATTAAATTGGGAGGAATAATCATCTCATATGAGAACCGGAGGGTGAAATATTTTACTTATTAGTTCACTAGTATAGACAACCCACAGAATCATTTAATGGTTACTTCTTTAAATAAGTCGACCTGTAAGTGCTCCATCTTCCCGCTCCGGGATTGAATCTGCCACACGCCTTGTAATCTACTCATTACAATTATGAAGGACCCTCCCAATTTGGTTCGAAATTGGCTTCTCCCAAAGTTCGTCGGCTAACAAGATCCCCTCAGAAAAAGCCTAGCTTGACATTCTTTCCTGCGAAAGGCTTGACGATGGTACTCGACCACGCAGGATGCAGATGCCTCGACATCTTTTCCTTCAAGCTCATTTCCAAGGCCCGAGAAAGCTCCTGAGGTGTCATTATTGCATAAAATCTAAATCCTGCATCATGTGAATCAAAGCTTCGGCTCCAAACGCAAGGGCGTACGAGGTTTCTCCGGGCAGGCTGGTCAGAGCAGCGAGCAGGGCCCAGTAGATGGGACAGGCAAAAACAATGACCCACTTGCCTTCGCCATCAACCGTTTCTTCAAATAGTCGAGTAAGGTTATATTTGTGACTTCGACTTGACCATTCGATGAGGGATATCAAGGTGTAGAGTAGGCATTTTTTTTATCCCATATTAGGTACAGAATTGCTGAAAGGGTTTGTTAATAAATTATGGACCATTGTCCGAAACTATGAGAATAGTGGCAATTCCTCGAACCGACATGTACAATGTTCTTCCTCGAACAAACTGCATGAGTTAGGTTTTCGGTTTCGGAGATACGCGATAGGCCTCACCTTGCCCACTCAGAAATAATTAAGGCTACCAAGATGAATATTTTTTTACCCGTAGCCAAGGGTAACAACCCCACAATATTAATGCCTTATTTAAAGAAAGGCCATGGACTTGACCACCCGAGCCGGAGCGCCATATTAGGACACAATGATATTAATTTGTAATTTCTGGTAGACATCACAATTTTTCACGAACAACTCGAACTCTTGCTTAATTGTAGGCCAGTAGAAACCCTTTGTAATAATTATGTCGCACAACCACCTTCCAAAAATAGAGGTTCTACAAATGCCTCTGTGGATTTGTTCAATGATTTGTTTTCCATCGAGGAGACATCTCTGTGCGGATTTAAAATGATCAAGCCAGACGTAATGTCGCTTTTATCAAGGTGTACTGGTCGCCTGCTTTACTACGTGCCTGGCCGCCGCAAGGTCCTGCCTTTAAGTAGTTCTTAGATGGGGGGATATCCAGAGTTTCGCCTTGATTCTCGAACACAGGATTACGATTAAAATATACAACAACCATTATACTCCAACCCTAAGGTAAGGGCGGTATGCTTTCTTGATGCTAAATTGGCTAGAGCGTCGGCCATCCGGTTTTCTGATCTAAGGACTTGGGCCACTATGAATTGTGTGAATCTAGTCATTAGGGACTAGGCCAGCTTCAAATATTGCTCCATTCTAACATTTTTGCCTCAGATTCTCAGAATCAGATAATTAATCATAGTCACATTAGAGCTCCAACTTTGTGATTGAGAGTTCCTTAGCCAGTCGTAATTTAAGCAGCACAACTTTGTATTCAACTTCATTATTGGAGGTAGTGCATGCGAATCCTGGATGTACCAGGCGATGGATAAAACCTTCCAGAATCAGAGGACCATTCTGACTCCGCCTCATACTGCTTGAGATGAACCATCGGTTCCCAAGACCAATAACGTGTTGCCTTGGAGTAGGGACTGCACATCGGACAACTCGATTATAAAATGAGCTAGGACTTGACCCTTTATAGCTGATCTTGGTCGATACTCGATGTCGAACTCACTAAACCCACTACCACTTTAGAGCCGCCTCAAGAAGCATGGCTCCAAAGGCTGAGAATTACTCCGATCGATAAACTAGGTCGATAATAGTATAAGCTTGAAGTACAAGCACAAATTCTGATGCCATTATAGTGATATCGCGATTCATCCAAAGTCGTACCGAGTTTCAGATTAAAGTTAATATCTTACTCATAAAGTATACCAAATTGCCGTCTCCTTCATTTGTACGGAAGTTGCACTAACTACCGCAACCGAGGTGGCCAGACATAAGTAGAGCCTCACCATCAACTAGCGAAATAAGGATACGGGAGGTGATGTACCCTCATCAGTGAAATATCACATTCTCGGTTTTCATCCGTGGATGCACCTTTCAAATAAGGCGAAGAAGGTCAAGTCATCCAATACCCGCACGTAACTTATTGAGTGTTGCTAACTTTCCGGTGAGAGCTTGTATATGCTTCTTGGTGGTAGGGGCCTACATTCACTCAATATCTCGAATTTTACCCGAAGCCATATTTCAATCCCCCTTAACCGCACTGCAGCCAGGAAATTCCTCATCCAACCCTAAACGTGCACTTCTCCTTATTCAGGCATAAGCGGTGCAATCTCATCAACCAAAACGCGTCCCGTAAGTCAGATACATGGTCTTCTTGAGACTTTGATTTCAATAGCATGTCATCTATATATGCTTCCATGGTTTTTCCCAACAGGTAGGTGTCTCTTACATTTGTTAGGCCAAAAGGATCACATTGTAGTAATACATCCCTATTGGTGTTACGAATGTTGTGTTCGCTAACTCAGGAGGAAGCATTTGGATCTGGTTAGAGCCCGAGTACGCGTTAAGGAAGGACAAGAGCTGATGGCCCATTGTGGCATCCATTATCTGGTTAATACGGGGAGATGAAAACATGTCCTTCTGTCAATCATCATTAAGGTTAGTATAATAGACGCAGACTCACCACTTACCATTCTTCTTTGGGACTACTACGATGTTGGATAGCCACTAAGGGTACTGAATCTCCCTGATGAAATCGGCGGCAAGGAGTTTGTCCACTTCCCGTTTTATGACCTCCTAGCATGTTAGGTGGAACTGGCGCAGTTTCTGGCGTATTGGACTGCACTCCTTCTAAACATTTAGATAATGTTGAGCCATAATGGGCAAAACACCGGGCATGTCGGCCTGTGACCATGCAAAGACATCAAAGAACTCTTGTAGAAGTGATAAGGAGTTAACCTTCTCCTGTGAGGTTTTCCCAAGCTAACTTGCTCTCGGCTTGTTCTGACCGGAAACACAGATGCACTGCAGAGGCTCGCTACCTCAAATGACCATGCCCAATGCAGATGGGCCTCAGCGTTGTCTGCTATTTGGTCAGCGATTCCTTCTTCTACTACTTGACCTTGTAACATGTCTCTGCTGTCATCGTTTCTCCGTATGTCAATTTGTCTTGTGGAGTTAAGAAACTTAGCATTTTACTATATGAGGATGACAATGCCTTTGTTTAGTGTGGATCCGTGTGCATCCTAAAACGGCGTCATGACGACGGTTCATCAATCCACCTTTGGCAGACTAGGTGGTCATATAGGTCCATTCGAAACCTAAGAAGTACTTATTAACTTAACGAGTTGTCCTCAGGCTTCGTTAAAGCTAACCAATACTCTTCTAGGATTGCAAAGATTGTCAGGCTTATAGCCTAGGTGGAGTACAAGAGTAAGTAGAGCATAATAAATGTACTTTCGAGGTCGACTAAAATCGTTTTCATCGTGTGCCTCCCTATTTGAAGGGTTAGAACCATGGTGTCATGGCGTAGGCATAGATAGCTGTCCGAGAGGGATTCAAGAAGGTGATGAATCTATCAATGGGTCTGATGATACTGAGAAACTGGTAATTAACCTCGGCCACAAAGATAACTGAGTGCGGTTAGCCTTGAGCTTTAGGGGCTATCGGGCCAACAAGAATTGTATCTATCATCAGAAGTGCACTTGTTAGCTACGGTGCCAACGGATTGTTCGGGACCTACTTCTTCTTTCACTCTTGAGATGTCCTTCATCGGGCGAGTCTAACGCTTTCGAATCAGAGCACCTTTTGGTTTGATGCTCGACGTCCCCGTGGTATTCGCAAATCGAAACTCGTCTCTCCTCTAGATCACCTCCGGTGCCTAGGCTACCTAATCGAAGGACCGAATTGATCTAAGTGAGTTGAGATGGTGGCATAGTGAACCTTGTCTAGTCGGCGGTGTTCTCACTTGTCTACCTGTGTTCGTCAGTTTGAACGGTCGGTTCGGTAAAGACAATGGTTATGCTTGAATCGCTTGAGTCGCGCTTACCCATCCGGTTCGGATTGTCTCGGCCCCGCTTTCCCTAATTCCCACTGTAGGGTCGAGACTCTAACGTACTGGCGACCATTCATTTGGTCGTGACGACTATATCATCCTCAAGCATTGGGTACTGGTTGCCCCTCTAGAAACTCATCAATCGACGTGGGGGGATGTAGCGACAGGGAATCGAAAAACTGGGTGTTCAGGCGAAGAGCTTGTTTCACTAGACCGCAGGCCGCAGCCGCCGCTGCATCGAGCCGGAGGCGTGACTCCAACATAAAGTCCCTTCTGATGGACTAGATCTTCCGATCCGTACATGGAATAGACTACGCCCATTCCTTTGATTACACATGTGTACGAGTTACAAACTTTCGGGATGTAGCTTAAACGAAAATACCGTGATTTGGAGCTGTATGGTGAACGCATGATATACGGTCAAACGTTTCGGATGGGATGACTCACACGCGCCAGTAACATCGTCTCCTCGTCTGGCGTGATTTACCACGCATAAGGTGATCGAAGAATCCTGATGGCCATCAGACATCCGAAATTCTCAAGCAAGGTGAAGTGGCAGGTGTCTTGGTTCATAATGGCGCAGGTTCCGATTTCAGAGGAGGGATCAATCACTATTGACTTGGGATGATCTCGGCGGGGGAGAAAGAAAAGTTTTCGATGGACTCAAACCATGTAGGGTTGCATGGCAAAGTTGGGTTGGTTAGGCGAGGGGTGGTCACGTTCCGCAACACAACATTCTCCTCGCGTAAGGCAAAGATAAGAAGCTACAAAAGAGGCCAACTGCTAATGGTGACTCGCTAATCTTTCAAGATTCGCTCCACGACAAGAGCCTCTGCTCAAGGTAGACTTTGTAACTAGAGAGGGGGAATTTCTCTTCCATTGAGTTAGTTGGGGAGTGAACTTCCAAGCTGCTCTTCTTCCCAGCTGAATCTCTAGAGGAGTGTGGGATTTTTTCGTTCCCACAAATGTCGCTAATGGAAAGTCCTCAAAAATGTCATTAATTTTTATATTTCCTCTCAGATATATTGATCACACAAAAAGAAACTGTCTCCCAACTGAACTCCCTTAGGTACAAAACCCATTACATATATATCAATTTTCAAGTATGATTATAAAATAAACAATTATGAGTAAATATTTATGAGCGGTTTATAATTCCCGCCTTGCTTATAAGTTACGTGATTGATGGTGATATAATGTCTCGTTGAGGTGGATATACGCTTGACCTTGATGCTTGATAAAGTTTTTTAGGTGGTAATCGCCGACCTTCCCGAGCCATCCGCCAAGCTTAATCTCTTATCGAAGCCTGCGGTCGCTTATGTGACGGTACAGGAGTAAGCTCGGGCGTCCCGGCGATGTACCTTACTTGAGCGGCCTGTTCGAGTCCGAGTCCTTCACACGCGAGCAAGCTTCAAGTCCTCATGTGATCGCTGAGCGAGTTTGCCCTTCACGACCGCCACATGAGCGCGCATATCCCATTCCAATAAGGAGGGTTATGATGCTTGATAAGCAAACCCGTTGTATGAAGCCAGATCTCCATGTTACACTGAATGTTAATGGGATAGAAAATTCAAAATCAGAAAATGGAATGTTTGAGGAAAATATTTCGATCAAGGCTTTGGATTTGCCAAAGCTGCATTATGAGTAATAGAGCTTTTTCAAATTTATTTATTTCGTGTTGAGTGTTCCATTATTCTATCAGTGCATGCCCTTCACTCTGTGAGGCCATTTAGGTGATTTATATTTGGTTCTCTTTTTCTTTTCTTTTTTTTCTTTTCCTTGTGTTTAATTTTCACAATTACTCTCATTGCAAGTCCTAACTTGAGCAGTTTCTCTGGAGATCCCTCTTCTAGTATTATTTGTGTTTTATTTCAGTTTGTATTGCTTTTTTTAACTTAAGGTAAATTGTGTTTTCCTGAGCAATGCCTTTTTTTGCCTATAGGGAGATGAAATACCTGAGCAAACACTTCCCGAGCCATTCAGCCTGTCAAAGCAAGATCTTCATTTGAATATGATCAAAGATTCCAATGCTTCTTCACCAGCAGAGACATCTTGTGATGCGTTAATGGAACAGCTACAAGCATCTCATTTGTCTCCCCCACCTGCAACTCCAGTGAAAAAGACAGGTTCCATTGACAATCAAGATTTTTGTTCCATGAAAACCTCTGATACTAAAGCCACCCCTGCCAAACTCGCTTTTAGTCCAGCTAGTGTGACGCCTTCATTGTAGTCACCAAAGAAGAGATGTCTAATGAGTCCTGATGACGATTCCACTAATTCACCAAACAAGTTAGTTAGACGTCTAACAAGTTCCAGGTCATTGAAATTTGATACTCCTGTGAAGGGTGCAAAGATCAAGGAAGATATAAATGAGAAAGGAAGCATTTCAATTGATAGTGATGACATTCTTCCCGAGAGTCTTCTGCAATCGGTATGCACTGCATAAATTCCCTATATTGATAGATAGAAGTAAAAGCTTCAATCCTTTCCAGATTCCATAATACTTATGCTTTCTACCCAAGCTCCAAGCTAAATTCTCTGGCTTGTTATTTGCAGGAGAGGTAGAAGAACAGCTTAAATTATTACAAGAACTAGTGCCAGAATGGATCTCCAAGAAATTGGCATCCTGCCGGGACTTGGTATTATGGTAAATCCTTTTCAACTATCTTGGCTGACTTGGCCAAAGCACCGCTTCCGTATTCAACACGCTTGCTTTTCGACTTTTCATAACTTATTTATTGGGACTTCCTAAAAATTTTTGACTAAATAAAAAGCTCAAAATATAAGAGGTTGTTTTGTTTTTACTTAACATTGAATAAAACTTTTATATAGCTGAATGTTGAATAAGACTTAATAGTATTATTAAGTATTAAATTGTTTTTTTTATATACTTAAAATCAACATCTTAAATATATTAAATATATTAAGAAAAATAATTTAGGTCATCTAATGATGATATAACTTTATTATTAGAAATATGTTTTTTTCAAACAACATAAATATTTGGTTAAAAGACCTCAAATAACTAAAAATTTGTAAAACTAACCATTTTAGTGTTTTTCTTGAAGAATGACTTATAATGGACAAAAATGTCATTTTTCATTTCATGTATTTACATATAGCTTTAAAAAGAAAATGTTATTTACATGAAAACAATAAGGGTATTTTTGTCAAAATGAGGTAAAAAAATTTAATAAATGATTAGATTTTTGGAATTTAGTTTTCAAAAAGTTTTTTTTAATCAAATCACCCTTATTTTATGATAAAATAAAAAATATTTGTATAATATATTACATATTTACAAAAAAAATTTAAAATGATAAATAATTTATTATTATCATTCTTAAAAAATATAATTATTTTATTTATTTATTTTATATGACTAAAATAAAATACATAAAAGTAATAATTTAACAAATAAGATTGATGAAGCTAGAATTAAATATATTATTTCACGTTTTAAAATATTTAAAAATATTTTATACATATTATCAAATATGGCTTTTTCGGAAGAAAATTTCAAAAATTCAGAAATAAGTTATACAAAAATGAAAAAACAAACAATCTAAAGTCTGAAAGCAATTTTCTTTTAGAAAAAACCCAAAAAAACAAATGGCCTTTTAGTTTTTTTTAACTTTTTCTTAATTCTTTTTTGGAATGTTTTTTTCTATTAAGAAAAACTAAATATTCAAATATGAGAAAATCATATACCTTATGATTCAATTGACTCTTGTGATTTGTTTCTTACTAATTAAATAGAATCATATATATTTTTACATTTTTATTTAAAAATTTATTCTCATAAAATTTTGATAAAAATTTTAAAAATTGATTTTTTTTAGAAAAAGCAAAAATAAATACTTAATTCTATTACTATTCAGCATTAAGTAAAAAAAACAAACACCATTTTAGTCTTTACCCATTTGTTCACTTTCTCAAGTCTCCCCCATAAAAAGTGGAAGGATGACTTTCTATTCTTTTGCAGCATCAAGAAGACATCAAGTCCTGAGTTAATTCGACAAACACTAATGGAGGCAAAGTGAAAGAATGGTCGAGTGCAATTCAACTATTTATAAATTGAGGCCTTTGTAGACATTTTGATGGGCAAAACCAACTAAAGAGCTGCAACTTTGGTAAATGTGAGCATCCAGCATACAATCATGTTAGCTCATTGAATCAAAAATCTCTGTTCAAAGATACGAATAGATATCATCAATTATCCAGCATACGAATATAAATTTATTAGTAATTTATTTACTATGAAATCTACAAATAGATATCATCAAGTATGTTATATTTAAAAAGCTTTCACAAAACTCGTAAATAAAGGCACCAAAATAATTAGTGGATTAAAATAAAATATTTTCATGAGTTGAAAATTTTCTATTTTGAAAATTTTCACATACATATGTTTATGTTTGATTCCTAAAATGTGCTAAGGAAAAAGTGATACTCTTAAATATGTTCCTTCTTACAAAAATACCATAAAAGAAAAACCTAAAAATCAATTAAAATTATTTAGAAACTTCATGTCATGAATTATAATAAGGAAATGAGTTTTAATATAAAATTCTTAAAAATTTTTTTTATCTATTTTCATTTTATCTAATACTTAGTCGTGGTTTAAAATATCACTATGTATTGTGAGATATATTCGTTGATATCATCCCTATTACTCCATATCGCATCGATAATTGATTGAGTGAAAATTCAAAAGAAATCATAATATCGACGATATCGCAAGATTACATCGAAAATATCGCTAATGTCGTTGATAAACTATGATTTCCATTTTGAAAAACCCCCAAATTCCGATGAGATAAGCAAACTCATCAAATTCCAAGCAACACATTGTTGATAAATCGTGACTTCCATTTCGAAAAAACCCCCAAATTTTTTATGATGACCAAACCCGTCAAAATTCCAAGCACCCACAAAAAAAACAAAAAAAAACAAAAATTAGAGAACCAAAAAAAATATGAATCAAACTCCACCTCTAACCCTAATCTTTGAAATCAACAAAACCCCAAAAACAAAACTATTAATAAAAAAAATAACCATGGATCATTTGTTGTTGGGTATAGGAAACAATCCCTTTGCCGTTTGGTATAGGAGACGACCTAGATGAAGAATGGTTTGCCTTTTTTTCCCTTTTCTTCTATGATCCTCTTTTTTCTCTCCTTTTTATTTATTTTTTTCTTCTTCTTCTTTCTCTATGATCCCCTTAACAACGAGAAAAAGAGGGATACAAGGCGAGAAAGAGAAGCAAAGAGATGGGGGTGTGAATGACGTTGATGATCTCGTTCCAAAATCATTTTAGGGTGATTTGATTAAATAACCTTTTGGATACCAAAATTTTGAAATATGACCCTTTATTAATTTTTTTTCTTGATTTTGATACAAATGTCCTTATTTTCTTGCAAAAATAATCCCTTTATTTTGAAGAACAATGTAAACGTTGTCAGAAAAATGAAACCTTAACAAAGAGAATTTTATTATTCTCTTTGTATATAGGAGGAGAGGAAGGAAAAGAGAAAACTCATAAGTGAGAAAAGATAGGAAGACAAAGAGATAGATGGAAAGAGAGCTATAGAGATGAATGAGAGAGATCTCGAGAATGAGAATGTGATTCTTGATGATGATCTTACAAAGAGGGAACATAGGCCTTTTATAGAATTCATTTACAAGTCCTACTTTTCACCTAAATGACCTCATAATAATGTTAATAATAGCAACCCCATTCAAAGCACATTCATGAACTTATGAATTGAAGTTTGTTCATGAATATTCAAGGGACATTAGATTACATAATGTCCATCATTCATTACACTAATAATGTGGTCATTCACCACATGTAAATGACCCTTCATTTATAACACTCCCCCTTGAATGACCACCATATAGAATACACATCATTAAAACCTTGCTAGTAAAACCCAGGGACAAAACCTAAGGAAGGAAGAAGAGTATAATATTCTTATGATGTTATAGATTGTTCTTAGTTTCTTAGGATTGTCTTGTTAAAAACCTTGACAATAAAGCCCAATGGGACAAAATCTGGATGAATGGATAAAAAGTACAGTACACTAACATCATGTCATAAGCATACTCCCCCTCATGTCAATGTCCTTTAGTTAGCGCATTCCAATATTGTATATTAGCTTCTTGAATGTTGAGGTTGACAATGACTTTGTGATAATTCTGCTAGATTATCACTTGAGCATATTTGTTGAACAACAATTTCACCACTCTTCTGGAGTTCATGTGTAAAAAAGAACTTTTGAGAAATGTGTTTAGTTCTATATCCTTTGATATAACCTCCTTTGATATGTTCAACGCATGCAACATTATCTTTAAATAATGTTGTCGAATTGTCTTTGGTAGAGGGGAGTTTGCATGATTCTTGGATATGTTGAATCATCGATCTTAGATACACATTCACGTCTGGCTTCGTGAATTGCTATAATTTCTTAATGATTCAATGATGTTGTCACCATTGTCTGCTTAAAAGATCTCCATGAAATAGCAATTCCATTACAATTAAACACATACCTTATTTGTGATATGGATTTATGTGGATTTTGAAGGTATCTTGCACGCATAATATCCAGCAATTTGCTTTCTTCGATTCCTTTGAGTAAAATAGACCATATCACTGCTCGAGGTAGCGTAATATATGTCGACACCATTCCAATGTCTGGGGTTAGAGAGGAACTCAGATTTCTGGCAAATAAATTGAAAGGAAAAGCAATATCTAGTCGAGTACAATTAGTATGATACATAAGTGCACCAACGGTACTAAGACATGATACTTTAGGGCCAAGTAATTCTTTATCCTTTTCACATTGACGAAATGGGTCATTTTTCACGTTAAGTGAACAAACAACCATCGTAGAACTTAAAGGGTGTGCTTTATCCATATAAAAAGGCTTTAAGATTTTCTTAGTATACGATGATTAGTGAACTAACACTCCAAAAAGGAAATGCTCGATCTGTAGGCCAAGACAATTTTGTTTTCCCAAGATCTTTCATCTAAAATTCCATTTTCAAATATTTTGTTGTTCTTGGGTGCTTTTCAAGAATCCCAACAAGATTTAAATCATAAACTGATGAGTCCTAAACTCGTCTATTTTTAGTCCATTTTTCTGACATATTTTTAGAAGTTTATGATTCATTTTAATGCTGAATTATGGAATATTCACCAACTTTGTGTTTTGCAGGTTTTGAATGAAAAAGAAACAATTCCAGTAAGAAAAGCAGAAAATTGGCTAAGGGAGAAATGTCGCGACATAATTTCAAGGTAACCAGTATAGCTATGTCGCAATAAGAAATGATATGTCGCAACAAAGAAGAAGCTGAACTCAAGTTAGAAGTGAAGATTGCCGCGACATTTCACAACTATGTTGCGACATAATATGAGAAGAACTGAATGATAAATGATGCAACAAAGAAAGTGAATGTTGCGACATAGTGGGAATAAGAAGATAGAACTTTGTCACGACATTCCTTTGTTCTGTCGCGACATTGTTCCAAGAAAATGGCAACAGAGATATGTCGCGACATTTTACAACTATGTCGCGACATAAAGAGCTGAAGAGGAAAGAAAGAATGTCGCGACAAAACAAAACTATGTCGCGACAGAATGATGTAGTAATGGATAAG
This sequence comes from Tetrastigma voinierianum, assembly GCA_016808115.1. Lineage (NCBI taxonomy): Eukaryota > Viridiplantae > Streptophyta > Magnoliopsida > Vitales > Vitaceae > Tetrastigma > Tetrastigma voinierianum. The sequence continues at coordinate 64,147 of JAEQBH010002385.1, forward strand.
TCTCAAGACAAGAAGTTCACAGATAGTTGTTTTATGTTGCGACAAACATCAAGAATATAGATCAAGACAGTAAAATATGTCGCGACATGAAGTTCAAAAGAGAGCATAGCAAGGCAAGAAGGCTATGTCGCATAGATAAGTTTTATGTCGCGACAACCACAACAAAATTGTAGCGTTCTTTTACCTTTTAAAGACTTATTCATTTAAACACATTTCATATACCTACTTTTAACATGAATACCAATATTCATTTAAAACATATATTTATGGGTATATTATATCATGACCTAAACACATTTTGGACATAAAAGAATATATATACATTCCTTTAATTCAACAGGCCTATAACTCGTTTTTATCAACGATTTATACAAATTGGTATTCCATGCCTTTTTCAAATACATTTACAAAATGATATTCTAGAGCTCACCTCTTAAACACATTCCATAAATATCCAAAACAAAATGAGTCAAAACTATATTCTTCTCATGAAGACTTTTACATCATTGAATTCAATGCAAAATGATTACAAAATATCATGAATTGAATGACATGCATGGGACGGAGCATTTACTTATACTCCGCTCTATTTGACAAAGGACTCGCCCAACCATCTTTGGTCCTCGCTTACTTATTTGGTACTGTGGCGATGACAAACAACGCGCTAAACATTTTCATGCTTAGTGGTTCTATACAATTCTCTCTTCATTTCAGTTTAAATCAATTCATGTAATGTTTATAAAACAATGCTTTTGTACATTTTTTAATGATCAATGCAATACATTACACACACACACACACACACACACACACACACGTGTATATATATATATATATATATTCATTTCATTTACATTCAATTACAATTCATTGGTCATTTCAAGCTATGCAATTGCATATGCACTAAATCATTCAAATCACAAATCATGCACGTTTCAATCTCATTATCATTTTGCCCTTATTGAATTTAGGCTCTTATGCTGCACAGATAATCAATCACCGCACGTCCCGCTAGGTTGTGCCGGTATATATATATATATATATATATATATAAATTCACCCCAAAGACATTATCATATCGCCCCGCTTAGGGTTACTGGACTCCAGACGCCACAATAGGACGTTTATTCAACTCCTCTTATTGGTATACTAATTTATCTCTTAACTTGAATTGTAACAGCTTAACATTCTTTTAAGGCATTAAAATCATTCAATACAATTTACAATAGTATATATATACATTTGTATAAATAGAACAATTTCAAGACATTGTCCATGTAATTTTCTTATGCAAATTTGTTTCATAAGCAATTGTCTCAAATCACTTAAAACAAATCATTTCAAACACAAATCAATATGCACTTTATTTTCAATCATTTCCCAAAGCACCAAATCATTTTGTAATTATTCAATTTTTTAGAAATAGAGAGAGTTTGAGAACAAAACCAGTAAATCAAGCCGCTTTGATTCCACCTTCGGAATCTTTAATTTCCACGCGATTTCCTCCTCCGCCAGCCCCTATTCAAATACAATGACAATCACATATTAGTCGATTATTCTAGGAGTTCTATTTCAGTAGGAATGGAATTTGACTCATTTGATAACCCAAACTCGCTACGACATTTCAATTCCAAACTAGTTGATATGCCTAGCTCACTGTATCACCCAATGGTTTTTTTCGATTTCTGGGGTCTTAACTCCATGAATTGGTAATGGTTCCTTCACTCATTTGAAGCTATGGTTCTAAGGTTTCTTCTCCAATTGGAATCATCCAATGTAGATCACCCAAATTCAAGTTACAACATTTTAATGCCAAACTAGTCAATATGCCTAGCTCACTGGATCACCCACTGTTTTTTTCGATTTCTGGGGTCTTAACTCCATAAATTTGTAATGGTTCCTTCTACTCATTTGAATCTATGGTTATAAGGCTTCTTCTCCAATTGAAATCATCCAATTTGACTACTCTCAAAATTTAATTTATTTCATTTTACATCTAGACTACTCTAATTTGCAAAGCATAATCAGATTGTTCTTACACATAGCTCAACTTTGACAGATTTCTAGTCACTTTGGGGTAACAATTTGCATACACTTCCTTCACGTAAATTATTCCCCTAGAAGTCTATTTTACCCATAATTTTAAATCACTCAATATGGATGAGTGAAACTCAACTTATGGCCAAAACACCATAACAACACCCAAAACAGAGCATACCCGTGAGCTACCCGAACTCATCTTTAAGCCCATATTTGGGAGCCTTAGAGATACAATTTGCTCCTGGAACCTTCCATACATTTGTAGCCCTATCTCTTATGATTATTTAATAATTGGAATTACTTCATTTGGATGATTATAACTTAACCTATAGCTAAAACAAGAACAGGGGTTTTGATAAAATTTTGATAGCATTTCCTTTGAAAACTCAACATTTCCCTTTTACAAACATTACACAAAACCAATACAACCAAAAATACTCTTCAAAACTCAACCCAAAACAACCCCAAAAGTGGTTTAGTGCCAATAGAAACCCCTTTACTTGCTAGGCTTTTCCCAAAATCAAAATCACAAAAAGATGAAGTTAGGTTTACTTACCTTGAATCTCTTCAAATCTTCTCTTGTAGGTTGCATGATTTCTTAGAAGCAAGAAATGGGAAAGATTGCCACCAAAAACTTGATCTCTCTATTTGCCCTAGCTTCTTCCCATTTTTCTCCCCTCTTTCTCTCTAGAAACGTTTTTGCTCTTAATGAGCTTCCTAGACCAAAATTTGGCCTTTAAACCCCTATTTCCTCAAGGCCTTGTTTGGCTCACCGAAACCCATTTTTGGGTTAAGTTCTCCCAATTTATTATATAGCCCACATTTCATTTTATTTGCACTTCAAATCTCAATAATCACGCTTAGACATATAACTTTGTCTCAAATGACCCTTAAGTCCTCATTTTCTTCCTTAAGCCTTGTTTGGATTTTCTCATTTTTTTTCATTTTAGCATTTAAGTCCTTTTTCATTAGACCCTTAGGTCCTTATTTCACAAATTCCAAATTTGCCCTTTTCACTAAGTTAATTTTTCTGGTTCAATCATTTAATCACTTAGCATATATCATTCAATCATATACTCATTTTCGATCATATAATCATTTAACATTTTCATTTAATCATTTGTCAATTCCCGGAAAATCCCCATTTTGCTCGATTTATACCCTAAACATATAATAAAATTATTATAAAAATTTTAGGGTATTTTTGGGACGTTACAAAAATGCTGAGGGAACAATGTCGCGACTTAGAATTTTATTGTTGTGACAAAGGTTGATTGTGAACTACGTTGAATGCCGATAAAGAAGAATTATGTCGCTATTACAAATTGGAAGAGAAGCTCCTATAAGAGATAGAAGAACGCCATGATTACGTCTACAAAAGAGTTACTTTATGTCGCGACATTTCAAAATTATGTTATGACATAAAACAAGCTAAAAGGGGAGAAACTCTGTCGTGACACAGAAAGTTTATGTTGCGACACAATCAAGAGCAATAAGAAGGAAACTTTGTTGCAACAAAGCTTTCATGTCACGACATACCATTTGAGTATTCAAGTTACAAGGCACTAAAGAAATGTCGCGACACAAGACACTCATGTCGCACAATTGATAAGACAAATTCAGAACTTTGTCGTGAAATATTTTCTCAAACTATGTCGTGACAGACCTTAAAAGGTATGTAAGAATGTCGCATAACATTGCAAGCCACGCATAAAAAGTTGGAGGACAAACAAGACAATGTCATGACATAATTTCTACACGTGACAAAGATGCCATTTAGGCCAAATTTGGGATCCACAATTTTTCGGCGTAGCCTATCATTTTAAAATCTATAAATATAAGCACCTAGGGCACTATGCGGAGTTTCCGCCAAGCTCGAACTTCCGGTAGCCGGAGACCTTGTATATATATATTTTTCTTTTATTTTTCTTTATTTATTCCATAAATTCTAGTTTAGCTGAGCTTATAGTTAATGTTTCTGAAATTAAGCAAAGATCCGTGCGGTTTCAGCCGGGTTTAATTTTATTGTCACCCTTAGTTTTCACACTGTTTGATTTGAATGGAATTGGGAAATTTTCTTAAGTTCATTTATTTCAAGCCACTGGTAATCTCGTTGAATTTACTCGACCAAGTAGTCATCATATTTGTAACTAGCTTTGGAAAAGATCGAAGCCCTCTCGTGGAATGGACTTATGTTAATTATTGTTTTCACGAGAACTTGAAAGAACATCATAAAGTAGAAATCTTGCATTTCATTTAATTAGTGTTGTTCTTGAGTTAATTGTTCAATATTAGTAGCGTGTACCCATAAAAGGACCTGTGATTCGCTCCGATTTCCTGTAGAGGCCTCCCGAAAGGACACATACGAGATTCCCGAGAGTATCAGAGCAAGCACTGAGGGTGCTAGACTAATATTATGGAACTACTAAACTCTGAAAGATTACTTTGATAGATCACTAATTTACTCATGGTGTGAGATTAGTTAGATGATGTATCAATTTAATTGATCAGAGGTTTTTCCTCAGTTTGATGAAACTATCTTGATCCCGTGTTAGTAGAGATCTAATCAAGGAGATAGAGAATTTTATCAAATTTGAAGGATGAGACACCAATTAGATTGAAGAAGATTTGCATTATCCTTTCTATGGGGGAAAAAAAATTCTTCGGTCCTAAGAATTGGGTGTGAAGTACTGGAAAGTAAAAATACCCAAATCTTAGAAAGATGATTATAATCTACAAGTAACTGATTAGACTCATGTATCTGGAAGGAACATGGATCTCTAATTAGTGAAATGTATGGTGTATGGAGGAATCCAAACTATACTACCTTGCATCTTTGACAAATTCAGATTTCAAACTCATGGCTTAACCATGTCATAAAAGATGCATAAATTGATAATTGTACACCGGGACGAGCATTTCAAAGTTAACTACTTCCAATGAACTTTCCAATCCAAATATTTTAAATTCTGTATGTATAGTTATAGAATTTTTAATTAGTCTTACTTTCTCTTAGTTTAAACAAACCACTTTTAAACTTAGGAGTTCAAATAGTAAGGATCTTTAATAGATGGGGTAATTGATCTTTAGACTTCTAATAAATCCTCATGGGAATGATATCTGAATTTAAATCCACTTTTATTACTTATATGACCTATGCACTTGCAATGATCTAATTAAACAAAATTTTAAATGAAGCCTTCTCATATAAGGCAAACAACATATTTTATACCTTCGAATCAAAGAATCTTTAGTAGCTATGTTGAAGATTTGGTTGATTACATATTTTGGTCATAATAACAAGTTTTTGGCGTCGCTGTTGGAGACTGAATTGTCTTTGGAGGCTGTGCCAGAAGTTTAGCACACACACACTGATCTCAACATATTTTGGTCAATTAACAAGTTTTTGGCGTTGTTGCCGGAGATTGAGAAAAGAGTTTAAATATCAATATTCCAACCAAAGAAAGAATTGCTAATTTGGACATTTTTCTCCGTTTTATCAAAAATTTCAGAAAATTAAAAAAAAATAGTTTTAACCGCAAGAAATGGAAAGCTTTTGAAAATATTTTACGAAGCACCGACAAAGTTGTTTTCCACATATTTCATTTATCTTAGTGTTTCTATTTCAGAAGATCTTTACATGCATAGAAACCGTAAGGGTAACTATCGCTTCTTTGGACACGTAACTGAAAGAACACTGAGCAACTGAAAAGTAAAAAGTGTTGAATCAACAACTATGGCAGAGCAGAGAGAGATACAACAACCTATTCTAGAAGAAACAGTGGCAGAGAGACCTCAAAGACAAATGACTATGGAAGATTTTAGAGGCTAGTTATTCAAGATGAATACTTTGATGTGAGACAACCTGCTATAGAGGCCAACAATTTTTAGCTAAAGCTAGCTTTGATCATAATGGTACGTATATCGCATATCGACATCCCAGTGAAGACCCCAGTGATCATATGGGAAGATTTTTGCGGATGGAAAACACAATAAAGCTTAATGGGGTGAGATCTGAGGTGATCAAGCTGCAACTATTTCCTTTTTCATTGAGAGATATGGCAGCCACTTGGTTTGAATCATTGCCTTATGGATCAATGAACAATTGGGAAGAGACGTATGAGGCCTACATGAGCACATTCTTCCTCCCGCCCCTCACTTCATAAAATGAGAGGGAAATCATAGTTTTTAAACAAGGAGAGGATGAAAGTTCTATAATGTTGAAAGATATAAGAGATTGTCGCATGCCCAATGGATGGAATAGACTTCACCACCTGGGATGGACATCTTTATCACTCTATGAACTACACCTCCAAAGGTATAATTGATGCAGCCTGCTGTGGAGCATTCAAGAGAAAGAGTACTGAAGAGGCAAAATAGTTTATTAAAGATCTTGCCAAATGCAACCATAGAGCTTCATCTGAGACTTCAGGGAGCAACAGTAGACTGAAAGGAAGTGGGATGATAGAGCTGAACAGGATGATTGCCATAGAAGCAAAACTAGATGCATTGATGAACAAGATGGGAAATCGAGATAGAAGAATGCACTCAGCACATTAAATGGGAACAATTGATGGAAATGAGCGTAAGTGCAGTGATGATGCAGGGACCAGCCCATGAGGGTCCTTACTGCTTGAATAGGCACAGCTTTCTCAATGCTAATAAGCTACAATTTTAAGCCAAACCTCAACTTGCTAACTCATTACACACAACACTCGGAATGTAACGCCCTAAAAATACCCTAGAATTTTTATAATAATTTTATTATATATTCCGGGTATGAATTGAGCCAAACTTGGGTTTTTCTAGGAAAACTAATAAATTGTGAAATGTGAAATGAATATGTGAGCATATGATTAATTATTATATGCTAAAATGAGAAATTGATTGAACCCGAAAATAAACCTAAGTGTAAAAAGGGAAAATTTGGAATTTTGTAAAATGAGGACCTAAGGGTCAAGAATAGAATAAGCTTAAATGCTAAAGTGAATTAAATGATGTTCTGAGCATGAAACGTGAAGACCAAAAAGGAAAAAACATGAGAAATGGAATTTATGTGTAAGGCAAACATGGCCTTACACTTAAAGTGAGGAATAAGACCAAATGTGGTCTTAGAAGAGCACATTTTTGTGCATTTGGGCAAAAACAATTTGAGAGAAAGTGGGAGAGTATAAGCTAGGTCGGGAAAATAGTTGAGATTGGTGTGAATCTCTTCATATTTGTGTGCAAGATTTGCAAGATTGTTGAAAAAGAGCTAGGGTCAAAGGACAAGAGGGATTTCAAGGTATGACACAAACCCTAGATTTCTTAAATGATGTTGGTTAGAAAAACCCTAATTCATCCACGGGTTTTGCTCATGGTTGGTTTGGGGATGAGGCTGCGATGTTATCGTATGATTCCCATGTTTTGTTTTGGGATTTTGAGGATTTTTGGAGGAAATTGCAAAAAGGAGGAAAATTGGAAAAATCTGGCATTTTATTCGCCCTGACGTCAAGAAGATAGGAACCCACGCCGCGGCATAGACCTATGCCAAGGCGTGGGATACCCTCGTCTCGGCGAGGCCAAGGTGCCAAAATGGCACCCCTCGGGTACGTCAAGGCGTAGCAAAGCTATGTTGTGGCGAAGGCCTACACCGCGGTGTAGCTACTGTTCATAGTGAACAATTTTTGGATTTTTGTTTCCGAACACCTCGTATTTGTACACCGATAGTTTAAGGACTCTAATAAATGATTAATGGGGTTTCAAATAAGGATAAAACTAAATGAAAACGCATCGCACCGGGCCGCCGAGGCTAGTTTTACTTCCTCGCCTTTGTGCGCACTCTAGTGTCTTAACTCAAACCATTAACGAAGATTAATTGTCATTCACCAAAATGTATAATAATTTTTATCCACTAAGAGTGGCGTAATTGTTATTGACTAGGGATAGGTGAGGATCACCTAACCTAGGACCGAGATCGAAGGGAAGGAAACAAGAGCCAACGACTTCGGTTAGTTCCTCGAACCTCTATTCCAATTCAAGTATTGTTAGTTCTTTTGTTCAACAGAATTCAAATTCGATTTCGTTTTGGTAGTTTACCAACAATCAATGATTTTACGGAGTATGCATATCTTTGAAATGTTATTACAAAAGTGTGCGCGGATTTGAAAATGTGATATTTGAAATGTCCGGCCAATTAATCGCATGAGTGATTAATTCAATTAGGAACGAATTGTCAATTCTTGACATCTGAATTGAATCGATATATCGTAATGACCAACATGGCGGGATGCACCAACCGACATCCGTCATGAAGGCAAACCGAAATTGTTCAATGTCCCATGGCGGTATGCACCCAATTCCAAAGATCTCGTCAGATTGTGTATGGCATTGTTAAATGTCCCACTTGGCGGATGCACCACTCCAAGATTCGCCATGATGGCGTATGGCATTTTTAAATGACCACTTGGTGATTCGTGCCACAATAGGTATGCAGAATCAACAAAATTTATATCCTAAAGTTTCACGCCGTAGCAAAGTTACTACAAGATAAATGTCTAGGTCGAACTCAAAGTACGGGTTTTCTTCTGCATAAACAATTTGGTGCTGAATTCCAAATGGTGAATTTGTTTGGATTTTAAGGTGGTGATAAAAACAAGGATTTTGGTAAAAACAAGGAGGTTTATGGTGTGCGCATTGAAATTAAAAATGAAGAAAATTAAGAAAAAGAACCTTGAAGCATCAATACTGGCTCGAGGTCCCAAGGCAACCCGAGAGGTCCCCGAGTCTCACTCGCTGGGGAGGATGACCCATAGTCCTCCGGTAACTCCAGATCTCATTTAGCTTTTAAAACTAAACCCTAAAATTTTCCCCTTTTGAAAAATAAAGATTTTTACAGAGCATGAATGTTCCCTACAGCTGAGTACATAACTCATAAATCTACCCCACAAGAATCAATAGGAGGCAACTAATGAATCCTCAGCTGGATCTGAAGCAATAAGCATCCAATCGAACCCTAAAAGCTTGCCAAATACAAAGCTAATCAAGGTACATTTAAGATTTAAACCTAGATTGGAGAGAAATGTAACATAAATACTCCATAAATGCAAGAAAAATGTGAGAATCAAGTAGTTACCTCCAAACCCTTGCCGCCAGCCCCTCCTTCAAGGAGAAATGATCTAGTGCCAACCAACCTCCGAGTTGTCATCCCCGCAGGTGGCTTGGCAGCCGAGAAAAGGAGAGAGAAAATGAGGGAAAGTGGCGGGAAAAAGAAAAGAGCCAGAGTCGCCAAAGGTTCCCGCCAAAGAAATTTTATTAATGAGCTAAAGTCTCTGCGAGTAAGGTTCGGTCGTGGGCTTTTATAGCCAACCCATAATACAAATTACCAAAAACTACAAAAATAAACACTATTACAAGGAAAAAGTAGGAAGAAAACCAAAAAGAGAACAAAAAGCAAAAACGGGCAGCAAGAAGGAACAGGGCAGGATGAACAATGGCAAGAGCTATGAATGCTGAGGTGGAGGAAGGCAATTTAAGATGAACAGTTGTCGCAGAAAGCATTCCCGCAGCTGTTCATTTTTCTTCACTTTTTGCTCTTTCTTCTTTTGGGATCTGATCTGCAATGGATGGAGTTCAACTCAGTTCTTCATATGTTTGAATTGACTAGATAATTTTAGCCTGGGATTATTTGCAAAAACTACAAAATTAGCCACAAAATGAATCGTGAGAACAGCGTGGATCTTAATGTGCAAATCGAGTTAATACGCCTGATTAGTAGCCACAAAAAGTGCTCAAAACCTTAAATAAACAGGGTTCAAAATATCACTTTTAAGCACTAATCACTTCAAGGTGGTGCACCAATCAGCATCCGTCATGTTGGGAGACCGAAATCGATAAATATATAAGCACATTACCAAATGACAAAAAGGATGGGGATTCATCTGGTTTGAATCCAGCCATGAATGAATTGTATAGACAAAGTGAAATAACAAACTTTGATGAGTGAAAATGAGATTTGTAAACTAAAAAATACATCCTATGAGTATATGTTTGAATCTCATGATTTACTTTAATGAATTCATCGCGATGTGAAAATGCATATTTTGATATGATCAATGATTTGTAAAGTGAAAGAATGTGAAAATGAATAAGCATTTATATAGCTGATATTAAAGGCATGGTTTTATAATAAATGCACAATGTAAGTTAAATCGAAAATTGGAATAGAATCAGATAGAACCACTAAGCATGAAAATGCTTTTAGCGTGTAGTTTTTATCTCTCCTGGCAAGTGTGTTCTCGGTAAATAGGAAAGAAGGCAAGATCAAGAAGCGCAGAGTCATAAAGAAAGTTGCAGCGTATAAGTATATACCCCGTCATATGCATACTATTCTTTTTGAATGTGTGACATTTTGTGAACAAAAGAGTTAAACTCTGAACTATTGTTTTGTATATCAATTTTGTGAAGGCATGATACCCCATTTTGTAAACGTATTGTATAAAAGTAAATGTTTATGGGCCTACCATTTGAAATGCTTTAGCGTAATTGAAAACTCTAAAATGAAATGACATAAATAAAATGTTTTGATAAGATAAATGAAACAATGAGTAAACCTGCCCGATTTGATTCGCCATTCAGTCGGGTCAGATTTCGGTCGTGACACTTTAAAAAACAAAACAAAACAAATAAATAAAATTAAATAAAAATAATTAAACGAAAGATCCCGGACCTGCCGATCCACCAATTGGGTTGGACCGGAAAGGGGTTCTACATAGAAACCATGAGAATTTCATGAGGTGGAGTACAAAGAAGCGTCCAAGACCGCGCGTAATTTTCAACAAAAGTATGCTCCACATGGGTTCCAAGGACAGCACCAGCAAGGAAGTCAGAAAGCAGAAAATCAGGGGCAAAGGAGATCTCTTTCCTTTGAAGATCAGATGATGACGTTCATGGGAGAAAATAAGAGGTTGAATATTCATGAGCATAAATTTGTTGAGCTAGTAGCATTTCAAGAAAACACAAATGTGTTTCAGGCCAACACGAATGCCTCTCTTAAAAATCTGGAGACACAAGTAGGGTAGTTGGCCTTAACAATGTAAAATCAGTCCAAGGATACCTTCCCAAGTGATACAAAGAAGAATCCTAAGGATTGTATGGTGGTGACTCTTAGGAGTGGTAGAGAAATAGAAAGAAGAAGAACAGGAAAAGACCGTTACTACAGAAGAAGAAATCCAAAAAAGATACCAAGTTGAGCAGTTCAAACTTGGCTGAAGAGACTGAGAAAGAAGAGGTTCAAACCGAAAGTGTTAGATCGAAGAAAGGAGACTTGAAAAGAAAAAGGAAGAACAAGCTTACATGCATGTTGTTCCATTCCCTCAGAAGCTTCAAAAAGCAAAAAGGGAGGAGCAGTTCTCTAGATTCTTAGATGTTTTCAAGAAGATAGAGATTAATTTACCCCTTGCTGAGGCATTGACTCAAATGCCTATATATGCTAAGTTTCTAAAGGACACTTTGAGTAAGAAGAGAAAATTTGCTAAAAAATGAGTAGTGAATTTGATGTACCCATATGCGCAGTTGATCTAGAAAAGCTTACCATAGAAGATGCAGTATCCTGGCAGCTTCACCATTCCTTGCATCATTGGGTATTTTGAATTCAAGAAGGCTTTATGTGACTAAGGAGCTAGAATCAACTTGATGTCATTATCAGTGGTGAAGAGACTTAGTTTGGGGGAGCTTACTCCCATAGCTATAACCTTGCAGATGGCAGACAGGATAATGGCACAGCCAGAATGAGTCCTTGAAGATGTACTCATAAAGGAGGGAAAATTCATTTTCCCTGTCGACTTTGTAGTTATGGATATGGAGAAAGATACACAAGTTCCATTACTGCTTGGAAGAACTTTCCCCACATCAGAGCCGCCTTTGAGGATGTTAAAAAGGAGAACTCAGCCTCGTGGTCGAGAAGAAGTAAGACACTTCATCCTTGAACAAAAAGCCCTGAAATAAATCTGGATTGTGAAGAGTATTGTAAGATCGTGAGAAACAATAGTTCCCATCGCCTGAAATGGGTGTTTGGTTGTAATTTTAATTCAATAAAATGAAAATGAGATGAATTTCTAAAGATCTTGATGATCTTGATTTTCGGTTTCTAAATTCCAATTTTGATTGAAAGGAAACAATTCACGTGTGAATGAGAACAACCTTAAAAATGCAACAATAAAGAGTAAGACAAAACATAAACAAGTTCAAAGGGTTAACTTAGCGAATTACTAGACATTTGAAGTATGCCTTCTTAATTAGAACCAAAAAAATCAAAACATGTTATTATATCAACTCCATTAACTAAGCTTGAAGAACATAAATTGTTGGAGATTCTCAGAAAATACAAGGAAGAAATTGCTTGGTCAATAAAAGATTTGAAAGGAATAAATCCTTCTATCTACATGCATAAAATCCTCTTGGAGGATAATGCGAAGACCTCTATTGAACATCAAAGAAGACTGAATCCAATAATGAAAGAAGTTGTCAGAAAAAAAGTACTTAAATGGTTGAATACAGGTTTTATATATGCAATCTTAAACGGTCCTTGGGTGAGCCCAATTCATGTGGTTCCCAAAAATGGTGGATTCACTGTGATAAAAAATGAGAAGAATGAATTGATTCCTATAAGAACTGTGACAGGATGGAGGGTGTGTATAGACTATAGAAAACTGAATACTGCTACAAAAAAGGATCGTTATCCTTTACCTTCATCAATTAAAATGTTGATAAGTTAGTAGACACCCCATTACCGCTTTGATGGATATTCTGATATAACTAGATGATTCGCGCTACGCAGGCTATAGGAATCAACAAAATTTCTATCCTAGGTGTCCCATCGCCGTAGCTAGGCTACTACGTATAGTGGTTCAGGTTTAACACGGGATGGGTTTTCTTAGTGAAATGAGAAGTCCAAATTGAGTTGAAAATGGTATTTCTCGATTTTAAGGTTTTGTTCAAAAAACAAGTGAGTTTGATGTGGCTGTAAACCCAACAAATTTTTAAAGAAAATTAGAAGAAGACTCCTTGAAGTCTTGGGTCACTGGATTGGATTTTTAAGGTGTATTCATGCCTCGGGTTTGTTTCCTCGCATCGGGATAATGACCTATAGTCTTTTCCCCAAACCGACCTTGATTTTGGCACTCTCAAAACCTAAACCCCTAAATTACCTCCCTCATGAGATATGGCATTCATTGAGCATTCAAGTCCCTTACAGTGCATATGGCCTCAAAGAGTAAACTCAATAATAACCAATAGGAGACAACTAAGTGGATGACAAAGGATCTAAAGATTAAGCATCCACTGTAATCCACAAAGCTTGCCAAATAATACATTGGCGAAGGTCGGATCTAGGAGGTTTCAACCTTAGCAGTGAGATACAGGAGCTTAAATGCTCATAAATGCAGTGTGATAAATGAGAGGCATGAAAACTTACTCTAAACTCCACCGCGACCTCCCCTTCATGAAAGGCTTAGTTACATCCCTTGAGTTGTCATCCTCAAGGGGTGTGATTGGCAGCCGAGAAAATGCGAGAAAGAAGAGAGAGAAGAGAGCAAATTGCAACCTAAAACAAAAGCTGAGCTGAAAGCTTGACTGAAAATGAAGTTAGGGTTACAAAGTTATAAGGTGGCTTATATAGCCAACCCAAATGTGTGAAATACCAAAATGCCTAAAATATTGGCTTACATAAAGGCCAAAATGGTAATACATAAAACTGTGGTCGCGAGATCAAGAATAATAAAATCATAGGCAACAATTTCATGGTGGAATTTCACTGAGAAGGGGAAATTTCACTAGCCTAGCGAAATTTTGCTACCTCTAGCGAAATTCTACGTAGATAGCGTACCACAAATTCTTATCAATGCTGAATTTCGCTAATAGCTAAATTACTTAGCCTAGCTTAAATGTGAGATAGCGAATTGGGAATTTTCAAGGGCACAGAAATTTTTACTAGCTTAAATTTCGCTAGTCTACTTAAAAATTCTCACCTCGCTATGATCGAGAAATTTTCGCATCCTAGCGAAATTTTCTAATCATAGCGAAATTCCCGCTTGCTCATCGTATCCAAATTTTCTACCGTATCCCCATCGCATCCTCCTCCTTCCTTCAAAATCCACTCATATATTCCTTCATTTTTATGGTTGAAAACATTAAATCCTCCGTGATTCAAAGACATATGACACAACTTGTCATCAAACTTGAACATATTTATCGAGGCACGCAAAGACCCCGAAATCACCAAAAACAAACTCGGAATGGCATCAGTGGAACTAAGTGGACCTGAACACATCAATTGGCTTAATTGATATGATTAGTACGCAAAAAGCACCCCCCAACCGACACGTTGCTAGTCCCTTAGCAATGCTAAAACAATAATGGGATGCATGCCGTGATTTTACAAAAAGTATATGTGGTTCAAAAAGTGTATGTACAGGTAAGCCTTACCTTTAGCATGAATAATTTACATCCTGTATGAAAACCGACATGAGAGAACATAAACCATACAAGAACAAGATTTAGGGCAATGCCAATTTCAAGGAAATCAACCCAATACCAAAAATCTAATTGCTCCTAAGGTAACTGGGCCGAGCCAATAACTTGCAAAGCTATTCCTCCCAACCTAGTTATCGCTATGGCCTTAAACCGTCGACCAACCTAAATAGGACTAGCTACACCTTATTTCTTTTCTTTGATTGTATTGTAGGGTGCAATGCTAAAAACTCGACTTCACCAAAGTCCGTGTAACGGGGGTCCACCGATGACTCCCAACCAATTAAGGTTTAGGGCATCAAGCCAAAAGGATCAGTCGACCACAAACTCTGCAGGCTTCACCCCGGACTTCGAATGACTTCGAGAATCAAGCACCTACAATTCGCTAAACTCTACCCATCCACCCGTGTAACGAACACTGCCGATGACTCCCAACCAATTAAGGTTTAGGGGCACCTGCTTTAAAGGCTTTCACATATACCCCTGACCGTGTTCGGGTTTCAAGGCAAAGCTGGCCACGGCTTTCATTCCCTCTTTTTCTTCATTTTTCTTTTGCTTTTTCTTTTCTTTTCATCTAAAGACTACATTGGTTCATACATGGGTAATACAAACCTATTATGGCTAACAACAAATTCCAAGGCCGGTTTCGCAAAGTGGAAAGAGGTGTATAGCTTCTCAACCTATTGATAAACTCGATGTGCAATCGTGTGTGATTAGTCAAGGGGGATGTACCAAAGTTGAATACATTGAAACTTCAACTCCACCTAAAACTTAATCATGCATGGAATTGTTCTAATATTATGGTAAGATACAGGGCTTCAATTTTTCAACTCAAGGCAAGGTTAGGAACACAACAATGTAGGACAAAAATGATTTGGTAAAAGTGTAGAAAATGTAGTCGCAGATGGTACCTCCAATAGAAGAAAACGAACGGTTTGAACCAGGAGGGAATGGTATTGGTCGAATAAGCAGACCCGTGACCGCACTACAACGCAGGAGGAAAATCGATATCTCCCTCGTGACCGCAACTCCCAACATTTCAAAACCAAAATTGCATACTGTTTGTAAATGTGAAAATATTTGAAAGAAAATAGGTAAAAGTGGTGGCACCACTAAAAAACCCAAATTAAGACTTAAAATAATATAAAGTAAAAATTTCAACAAAAATTGAGTGGTTCTCGTTCCCGCAGAACCACTCCCGCCTGTGTAGCCATCGATCTCAAGGAGGGTCTAGAGGAGAAGCTTCTCCACGATGCAATGGTGTGTACGCAGTGTGCCTTCATGCTCACCCATTGTTTAAAATCGGGCTCCTAGTGGCAGCTGGTCGATCACAGGTGAGGAATGGTGATTCTACATTAATCAGCTTCCATTATTCTCCATCAATTCTTCCCGTTGTTTGTTAATATCATGCCTTCCTACCAGTACCACTCGTGCAAACTTCACGATTTGCTCCCCCTCATCCTCACCGGTTTTTGCTTATTGCTCAAGTGGAAAATGTCGAGCCCAAAGGTTTATGTTGCCAAATGTGAGCTGCATGACCCTATCTGCAAGAATTGATAATGGTATTTGATGTGGCCGTAAATGGTCTTCCTTAATATAATGTGGGCACTTGATTAGTGCCTCGCCTCCTGCCTCGTGTCGAGAACCACGAATCCACCTGATAGTAGAACTTTATCTACTTCTACCAACAC
This sequence comes from Tetrastigma voinierianum, assembly GCA_016808115.1. Taxonomy (NCBI): domain Eukaryota; kingdom Viridiplantae; phylum Streptophyta; class Magnoliopsida; order Vitales; family Vitaceae; genus Tetrastigma; species Tetrastigma voinierianum. The sequence continues at coordinate 80,385 of JAEQBH010002385.1, forward strand.
ATCCTCCACTATCCCTTTGGTATTTACTGAAATTGCTTAAAGATAGGGTGATGTTGGTTGGTTTCAGCTCTCCCAAACCTAGCTGCCTATACACTGAGTATGGTCGTAGGTTGACACTGGCACCCAAGTCTAATACAGCTGTCAATGCAGTTCCTCCAATGTTAACTAAGATAGCTCTGGGGTCCCCTTGATCTCAGATTGACCATTGTTCTGCATCGATGACTGAGCCACTTGTTCAGCTAAGAATGCTTTTTCAATGCCCAACCCTTGTGATTGTACGTAGATCTTTCAAAACTGTGATAGGCGTGGGACTTGTTTGATGGATGTCCAGTGGGGTATGTTGACCTTCACCTGCCTTAGGACTTCTAGGATGCCTGCCTGCTGGGGTGCCTTCTTCTTGCCTCTTAGTGTCGGGGAGCCTTGGAGGTGGATGCAAAGTATTTCATTGAGTCCTCCTTCAAGAAAATGTGTTCTGGCTCCAATTCTTCCCTTTTTCTGGTTTCCTCAACAAGCTTGGGCATTGGCTGATCAACCTCTTTTCTACTTCTTAAGGTAATGACAGCTTTGACTTCATCCATTTTTAGGGAAGGTTCATTGGAATAGCTCGCTCATAGACTCCTTGGATTTGGCAAAGGGTCGAGAAGGGAACCTCCCGCCTTGCCACTGACATTTTCTATTCTTGTTATGGATGCCCGTGAAGCCGTCAATTTCTGCTAAGGTTACTTTCCAGCCCATCTATTCTCTTGTTCAAGGAGCTTTCTACATTTTCAATTTTTTTCGTTCAATTGAGCATTGATGCCTTTTTGCTCCTCCACAAAATTTCCCCACCACTTTGCCTCATATTCAAATGGCTGCTCAATGTGAGGGGTGGGTGCTTTCTCGATGTCGTATGAGGTCAGTTTCAGCAGCGTTAGTAACCCTCCGTCAGTTGTATGCCGCATAGTGGCTACCAGCCAGGTTGCCGTCACCACATTTTGTAATCTCAAATGGGGTTTGACATGGTTCTCCGGGCGTCTGACCGGGCAATAAACAATTTTTTACCTCGTGCATGGCTTTCTGGCCACGCCCGCACCTCATGGACTCTTTTTCTTTCTAATTCCTCCACCCTTTCTAGCCAAGGTAGATACCTTAGCTTTCGTACCATATCTTCTGAGAGGTACAGCATGCCTCCTTGTCTACCGGTGGCTTGAATCGTCTGCTTCTCTGTTGCCTATCCCACTCTCTGAGGTCTCGGCCACATAATTGAGGGGAAGTCCATTGCCTCACGTGATTTTTACTCAAGAAATCTCCTCCACACATAGTTTCCACAATTGTTTCATGGAAGGGGATATTCCATCATAAAATGGTTCACTAAAGATTCATGTATCAAACCCATGGTGTGGGCATGCACCGATAGTCTCCATAAATCTCTCCCAAAGATCGGTAGAACTTTCACCATCATGAGCCGCAAATGTGTAAATTTGCCTCTTCAAGTTGTTTGTCTCAGGAGCACCGAAGAATTTTAGCCCCGCCCAGCCTCCCCAATTCTTGTCTCGGGTCTTAATGCATTTTAGCCAAATTTTTGCCTTCTCCTTTAGGTCAAGTGCTTCAACTCGAGGAGCTCCATGTCCATCGTGACCTTCTTTGAAGGTGGTGCATACTCCTCAAACTCCCTTATGTGATTAGTAGGGTTTCATTCTCCATGCCATGGAATGTGGGAAGTAGGCTTAAATAGGATGTGCCACCTCCTCAGCAGGGGGAATTATGCATGAGGGTGCACTCACCCTGGGTGGGTGTATATGATCCCTCATGGATCGATATGCATTGGGCTCCCTAAGCACTGCGGCTTTGATGTTTCCTCATTGGAGGATCCGTTTGGCTCTTAATAGGGTCAATTTCGAAGCCACTGATTCTGTCTCACCTCAAGCCTACACGGTGTTCCATCCTTTGCACTAACCCGCTCTGCACACTTCACAATCAACAGGAAAACAACCAAACAAAACTAACAAAAGGGTTAAGGTTAGCTAAAATTAAAGCAAGAAAAGCCTGAATATGGAAAAATTTAAAAATCCTATATGAGTGAGCGCAAGTTAGAAAAAAAAAATGATAAAATTAAAAGGGAATGAGATTTTACCAAAACTTGTGATATGAATCACAAGTTCAACAACTTCTTATCTCACTAGGGCACCATCCCCGGCAACGGCACCATTTGATTCTTGCCACAGTAGGGCTATAGGAATCAACAAAATTTCTATCCTAGGTGTCCCTCTTTAGTAGCGAAAAGGGCTCTTATATATAGTGGTCTAGGGTCAAACATGGGGATGGGTTTTCTTCGTGAAATAGAAGTGATTGAGTTGAAAATGGTATTTCTCTTTGGATTTTAAGGTTTTTGTTCAAAAACGATGAGTTGGATGGTTATGTTGCAAATAAATTAAAGAAAAATTTAGAAAAGACTCCTTGAAGTCTTGGAATTATTTGGATTGGATTTTTAAGGTGTATTCATGCCCTCGGGTTTGTTTCCTCGCGTTGGGGATAATGACCTATAGTGCTTTTCCCAAGCGAGACCTTGATTTGCACTAAAGCGTAACACCAGTCCCGAGAGGGTGTGCGGTATGTAACGTATGTGCACAGGACTTCCTTAATTATTTTGGTATGTAATAAATTTTTTGAAAGTTGTTTTAAGGGTGAAATTATAAAGTTTTTCAAAAGAATTGTGGCACTTTTACGATAGGAAGGTGGAGGGTGAAAGTATAATTAATGGAAGTTTAAATAGTAAAATAATAATAATAAATTGCCAAAATAGTTCGAAGTCTCGAAAATTCTCTAGATCTCGGATGTGGCTTAATTTGTGCCGTTAAGTTCGATCTCCACGAAATCTAGTAACCAGAGGAAAGTTTCGTTAAATTCAGGGACGGTCGGAATATTTATGAATTTCTAGGCGACCAGGTTTGGGATTAGCTTTGAAAAGCGGATTTAGAAAAATCTCAAAAAAAATGGCAAATAGTTAAGGAAATATTCAATTATGATAAATAAAATTTTTGGAGATAGAAATATGAGCTCGAATGGAGTAATAGAAATTATTTATCTAAATAATAATAATAATAATTAAAGAAAAGAATAAAAAAAAAAAAGAAAAAATAAAAATCAATAAAAAGCGAAACGGACGGATGCTCGGACGAGAGAAGAGCGACAAGCGGAGAATTTTTAATTTTTATTTTCTCCTTGATTCTTTCTCGAGATCTACGAAGTGGACCGTGGAAGCGTTAAGCGGGCTTGAAGGCAAAATTGGACTACGCGAAGAGAGCTACGCATAGGTACCAATATCTTAGCCTTTTTGTCCAAACTAAGGTGAAAATTGCCTAATTGTGTTATTTCCAAGCCTAAAGGTTATGTAATGGCAAGAAGAATTTTCTTAAAACCGTGAAGGTCGTAAACTTGATCGAAAATTTTAAGGCGAGTTTGCCGTTTTAGGAAATTTTGGAATTTGTGTTAGGACAGTGGGGCTGAATTTGGAGTTGTTTTTCGGACAAGTTTGGGTTGAAATTTTAGGAGTATAGTCGGATAAGTCGGACATAATTTTCAGAAATGTTTAGATTGTTTTTAGACTGAAAGTCACTTAAGTCAAAAAGTTGACTAAACGAGATAGTTTTTATAAGGCATTTAATGTATATGGACATTTTAGTCCAATTTCATCATATTATCGATGTCCATATCGAATGAGACTATACGTAAAGTTTGTTAGAATCGAAGTTGGATTCGATATAGTCACTTTAAAGCCACGTGTATGTTTTATGGTTAAAACCGTGAGGAACATTTCGTAATTTGGAGAGATGAATTGTGTAGGCGGTTTGAGCATCGACGAGAATCTAGAGTGTAGCAAGATTTGAAAAGAAATTAGTCGGAGAAGGTGAGTACTCAAAAATCATTTTCTAAAACGAAAGTGTTTAAGTACAATTTTGTAAAGTGCTTTGAAAATATAGATTTATAAAGCTTTTTACCTCCCAGTTGTTATACTCAGCGAAAAGTTCGATTTCGGTATTTAGAAAGCAGTTTGGCCTGGTTTAGCAAAACCCTAGATCGCCTGACTCAGTTTCGGTCAAATGTATTTGGTGTGCATGGCAAGGTTATGGGATATTATGACTAACTATATTGCACAGTCGGCAGTCAAGTTGAATCTAGAATATATTTATATAATTGAAGTGCGCCCTCTTGCACATTCGGGTGTAGTTAAGCCTTGTGACTTAGTACATAGCGATGAGTGTTGGTTCGGTTCCCTCACGAGCATTTTGGTTCGGTTTGATATGCTATATAGATCCCGCCGTGTTCGCCGGACCATCTTAAGCCGGGTAGTGTTCCGAGGTTCACTCACCGATGCGGGTTCAGGGTTAGGCATCACTTCTAGGGTATTTCAGAAATGGGCCACGGTGGTTGGTACTTGATTCTGATATAGCACTTTTCGGATAATAGCCACCACTTGAAAGCAGTTTTCGGCCCGGCGATAGTTTGAAGCAATTTGGCCGTGAATTAGTTTTGGAAACCGGTTTTCGGCGGCCAGCAGGTTTCAATAGTGAAATAGTTTCGGACCAATTTTTCAAATGGTTTTCATAGCAAAAGCCAGTTTTCTCATAGCGAGTTTTTGCCATTTTACGTGTGATTTTCATATATTGGGAGGTACAAGCGTGACGGCGGCATTTTAGAACTTATAGTACTCAGGCAGTTTGGCTCCACGGTTTTACATTTTTAAAATAATTTTTCAGGTGCAGGTGTTGAAGCTGAAAGATCTTTCCAGGATCCTCAGTCCTAGACGCTGTGTTGTGATTATATATAAGATAAGGTGTAAATTAAAACCAGTAAAAGTTAAAATGTGGCATTTTGTATATGTAAATATCTTTGTAAAATATGCATGCATAGTTTTGAGAAAAAACAGGTTGCGATAAACTTATATATGATTGATCCTTATCTTATATTTTGATGAGGACCAGAGGTCCTTTATTGTTGTAGTTGGACATTTGGAAAACATTGGGAGTGTATTTTTGTTTTATACGGGTGATTTTTGTATTTGGGCAACCCACTTGTACGGTCGTTATGTTGCCGGATTTTCGTTAAATCTAAAGGTGTGATTTTGATAGAAAAGTGAAAAATTTTATAACCCACGTTTTCCAAATACAGTTTCAGCAGTTTTAACGGCTTAGCTTCATGGTAACTTGTCAGTCGAGCGAGCTTGGCTGGGAGGTTACTGTGGAGTTGCCGGCAGATTTCCTGTCACTAGGAAGGGGGTCTGTCAAAAACCTAAACCCTAAATTACTCCCTCATGAGATATGGCATTCAGTGAGCATTCAAGTCCCTAACAGTGTGCATATGGCCTCAAAGAGACAACCTACGGCAACTAATAGGAGACAACTAAGTGGATGACAGTAGATCTAAGATTAAGCATCCACTGTAACCACAAAGCTTGCCAAATACACATTGGCGAGGCTGGATCTAGGAGGTTTCAACCTAAGGTGAGATCTGAGGGCTTAAATGCCATAAAATGCGGTGTGATAAATGAGAGGCATGAGAGCTTACCTCTAAGCCTTCACGATGACCCTCCTTCAAGGAAGGGAACTTAGCCAACATCCTTGAGTTGTCATCCTCAAGGGGTGTGTTTGGCAGCCGAGAAAATGAGAGAAAGAAGAGAGAGAAGAGAGCAAACTGCAACCTAAAACAAAAGCTGCGCTGAAAGCTTGACTGAAAATGAAGTTAGGGTTACAAAGTTATAAGGTGGCTTATATAGTCAACCCAAAGTGTGAAAATACAAAAATGCCTAAAATATTGGCACATAAAGGCCAAAATGGTAATACATAAAACGGGGTCGTTTAGGATCAAGAATACCAAAATCACAGGCGACAATTTACGTATGCGGGAATTTAGCTAGCATAAGCGAAAATTTATTAACTAGCGAAATTCGCTAGCCTAGTGAATTCTACGGAGATAGCGAAATTAAATTTAAGCTATCAACGATCAATTTAAACTGGCTAAATGAAGCTAAGCTAGCAATTTGTGAGATAGCGAGAATTGGGAATTTTAAGCTAGGCACCGATGGAGATTTCGGTAATAAGCGATTTAAGCTAGCTTCGGTAGCTAGCGAATTCATCTAGCCTGCAAATTCTCAGACTAAGCTAGAGTTGCGAATTTTCGCTATGATTCGCGGTGCCGCGATCCTGGCCGAGTTTGCAATCATGGCGAAAATTCACCTGCTTTGCCTCTTTAGTCATTTCTCTTTGCATCCCCACTGCATCCTCCTTCCTTCAAAATCCACTTCATATATTCCTTCATTTTTTATGGTTGAAAACATTGTAAATCCTCCGCATTCAGCACACAACTTGTCATCAAACTTGAACATAATGGCTGAGGTACGCAAAGACCTGCGAAATCACCAAAAACAAACTCGGAATGGCATCAGTGGAACTAAGTGGACCTGAACACATCAATTGGCTTAATTGATATGATTAGTATGCAAAAAGCACTCAAAACCTATCTTGAATAGGGCTCAAAATAGCCCTTTTTGTGCACTAATCACTAGATTGCCATAGCCCTTGAGGATCAGAACAAGACTACATTTACATGTCCTTATGACACCTTTGCTTTTAGAAGAATGTCATTTGGATTATGTAATGCTCTTGCCACCTTACAAAGATGTATGATGTACATGTTTTGGTTGGTGGAAGGGGCTATGGAAATCTTCATGGATGACTTCTCGGTATATAGATCCGAGTTTGAAAAATGCTTAGAAAAGTTTAGAAACGATGGTCGGAGGGGTGCCAAGACAGAATTTAGCTTTGAATTAGGAAAAATGCCATTTCATGGTAATAGAGGGCATTGTCTTGGGGCCTGAAGATTTCCTCGGCTAGGTTAGAAGTAGACCCCGAGCAAAGGTTTATCATAAAAACTCTCATGTCACCTACAACAGTTAAAGGGATAAGAAGTTTCTTAGGACATGCTGGGTTTTACAGGAGATTCATAAGGGACTTCTCAAAAATCTCTAGACCATATGCAGATTGTTGGAAAAAGATGCAAAATTTGAATTCGATGAATCATGCAAAGTTTCATTTGAAGAAATTAAGTCGGATTGATTCTGACTCCCATCATGGTAACACCTGATTGGAACAAGGATTTCGATATAATGTGTGATGTCAGTGATTATGCAATGGGAGCAATATTGGGACAAAGAACTGAGAAGATATTCAAGGCCATATACTATGCTAGAAAAACCTTCAATGAGAGCTGAGAGGCGCTACACCATAAAAAAGGAGATGCTGGCAATGGTGTTTACTTGTGAAAAATTCAAGCCTTACATATTGGGCTCCTATGTTATAAAACACATTGATCATGTTGCAATTAAATATCTGATGGCAAACAAAGATACCAAACCAAGACTGATCATATGGATATTATGTTTGCGGAATTTGATATAGAAATCAAAACGAAAAGGTGATGACAATGTGATAGTTGATCACGTGTCTAGACTGGAAAAGGCTACTGAAGAGGAAAAGGAAATTGAAATAGTAGAAAACTTTCCTTTTGAGTAGCTATTTGTGTTATCACTTCAAGTACCCTGGTATGCTAATATTGTGAATTACTTAGCTTGTGGAATTATGCCACCTAAGTTCAGCCACAAGGAGAAAAGAAAGTTGAGAACTGATAGCAGATTGTATATTTAGGATGACCCACTACTTTTTAGAAGAAAAGCAGATATGATTATGAAGAGATGTGTACCAGAAACAGAACAAGGTGGAATTATTGATAAATGTCATGCATCACCATATGGAGGACACTTTACAGGAGAGAGAACAACCCATAAAATTCTCCAATAAGGTTTTTATTGGCCTACTCTATTCAAAGATTGTTTTGAATGGGAAAAACATTGTGATAAATGCGGAGAATGGGCAACATAAGAAGAAGAAATGAGATGCCTCTGCAAGGAATCCTTGTGGTGCAGATTTTTTATGTATGGGGGACAGACTTCATGAGACCTTTCCCATCCTCATTTAGAAACTATACATTCTCCTAGCTATGGATTATGTCTCCAAATGGGTGGAATCAATAGCTTGTCGCATAAATGATGCCAGCACAGTGGTTGGGTTCATACAAAGAAATATTTTGAGCAGATTTAGAGTACCTAGAACAATCATTAGTGATGAGGGAAGCCATTTTGCAAACAAAGTGTTTGCAAAACTCATGAGCAGATATGGAATTAGACATGTAATGGGATTGGCTTATCACCCTCAGTCAAATAGGCAAGCCGAGATTTCCAATTAGGAGATAAAGAAAATTCTAGAGAAAATAGTGAACTCGAGCGAAAAGGCGAATTACATAAAAAGCTAGATAGGTGTGGGCTTATAGACTACTTACAAAACACTTATTGGAATGTCTCCATGCAATTGTATTTGGAAAACCTTGTCATCTCCCTCTTGAACTTGAACATAAGATATGGGCCATCAGGCGGGTGTGATCTCAGTTATCGAAAGAAAGAGATTACTTCAAATGAATGAACTGGAAGAGTTGAGGAATGAAGCTTATGATAATGCCAGAATGATAAGACAAAGAAGTGGCATGATTAGAAAATTTTGAGGAGAGAATTCAAAGCAGGAGAGATAGTCCTACTGTACAATTCCAAGCTCAAGCTGTTTCCAGGAAAACTGAAGTCAAGATAGAGTGGTTCTTACACAGTAGTAGCAAGTACACCCTTTGGAGTAGTAACATTGAAAACTGATTCTGGAAATGAGTTTAAAGTGAATGGTCAAAGATTAAAGCATTATCTTGGAGGGAACATAAATGAAGTTTAGATCTAGATTTGAAAGAGATGGAATCTTCTTTGAAAAACATTTTTGTGCGAATGTCTGGCTAAAGGCATTAAACGGCCGACTTCTTGAGAGCAACTAAGCAAATTTTAATTTTCATAGTTAACGTAATTTTGTTAAATTTCGTGTGTTTGAAATTTAGTTCTAATTTTGTTTGAAATTTTATTTTGTGAATTTGTTGATTTTTTAGGACAATGAAGTTGTATTAAAAGATGGATTTTATTTAGAAACATTCTTTACCGAAAATCATTATGCGAGAGAAAGTGCTACAAGAATTTTCTTTTCTTGTTCTTTAAGGATAATCCATAATTGAAGTTTGGGGGAGTGCATTTTATAAAGCATAAATGAATAGTAGCTTTGTTGTACCCATTCCCTGAATATTTTGATCATCATCATGTTGAATTATATTGAGGAAAAAATGAGATGTGTTGTTTGATCGGAGTGAATTATGCATGTGTTTGATCAATTACGTGTTTTATAACTCAATTGCATGTTTCATTCATATTTACTAATATGTTGCACTAATCCTCCATATTATAATGTTTTACGGGACCACGGCGATATAAGAATAAAAAGGGGCTAAATAATAGAAGAAAAAGGCCGTGAGAATGAAATGAGAAGGGCGTGGCCTCGGGTGCGGTACTGGCCTCACGCTCTGCGGTGTAGTACTTCGTAGTAGCGTGGAGGTCCTGCAGTGGCAGTAAGCGACGAGGAGGGAGTCAGTGGCCTCGGTGCGCAGCTACGGCATAGGACCTCTTTGTCGCCGGCGTAGCGGGTTTTCTTTAGAATCGAGGCATTAGCGGCAGGTGGGCCAGTGGGCTTGCGTCCTAAGATATAAAAGGGAGGTAGTTTTAAGGCAAAAGGGGGGATTCGGAGGCAGACGGGAGAGAAGGATATACGAACAGAGGAAGATTGGTGGAGACGGATTCTTAGAGATCGCGAATCACGGCTAATACGTATTTCTTTTCTGATTAAGTTTGATGTTAAAAATCTTTCAGTATGTAATGAATATCATTATGAACTAACTTTTCTCTCTAGGGTTTTTTCAACCCTAACCGCACCATTATGGATTAATATATTAATTGTGGTTTATTTAATATTGGTATGAATGTGTATGATTACTTTACTCCTGAATTTAATCACATGTTATTATTTGGCCAATTGTGGCATGCTATTGCTAGGAGTCTAAAATCGAGAGAAAATGACTCATAGGGACATGGGTAAAGCAACACTTGGTCAATAAGGGAATAGAGATATCCCGCGTTCCAAGTGTAGCACTGGGGTTTGCCGTTCATGCATCTCGAGGTCAGGGGTCGACGAGATCTGATACACCCTGCTTGGCGAGATAGGCAGATATATCTCGAGAGAGAATCTCTTGTAGGCACGATCAACCCGCTAACATAAATCATATGAAATATTAAATAAATATTCTATCTAGGTTAAAATCCATCATGTGTGGTAAGTGACAGTAAAACCCTAGTTTTCTCATCATTACTTTAAATCAGAATTTAATATTAGGCTTTCCTTAAATTAGTTAAATTAGTTATAATTCACTATAAGGCGTGATCCAAATATTATCTAGGCCACTAAATGCCGTGCGCTTCTCTTTGTGGGAACGACGCGACAAGTGTATACTCGTGAACTCGGCCAGCGTATGCGTGCGTCTGGAGTACGCATTTTACTTAACTTTTACACACTCACTATCAAGCCCATCAAATTTTTGGCGCTGTTACCGGGGAGAAGTTTAGTGTTGATATTGACAACAGTGCTATAGATTCTACTTTGGATCAATTTTATTTTATTTTGTTCTTTTTACTTATTAATCATTTTATTATTCTTTGTTTTAGTTATTTTGTCTTATTTCATTTGTGTTGTGACTTGGTCTCGACTTCAAACTTGTGATTTCAGGAAAGCAATTAGTGTGCATGCAAAGACAAGATCGCGAGGTGCTGTTGATCTGAATCGCCGGACATTACGCGATTACGCGAGAAGAAGCACCGCCTTGATCTAAAATTATGCGGGTCGAGAAGATGAAGGGCGGTTCCAAGATAGGAATGAACCACAAGTGGATCAGAATTGACAGAATCATAGAAATCAGGCCACCAGATCATTTGTACAGTCGGATAATCCTCATATGCTACTTGAGGAGTTCACCTTGCCACCTACAGTTGTTCAATCGGCTATACGATGACCACCCATTCAAGCGAACAACTTTGAGCTAAAAGGAGTAACTACGCAAGGCTCCTAATATACAATTTCATGGGTTACCTAGTGAGAATCGAATGCACATCGACAGAAGGATTTTATTGAAGTCTGCGACAGTCAGAGTATAATGGAGTAACGAGAAGCTTTCGGATTAATATACCATTTCCCGTCATAGTGATAGAGCTAAGCATTGGTTGACTAGTCAACCACCGGATTCCATGACCTCATGGAATGACTTGGTGCATAAATTCTTGACCAAAATTTTCCCACCGCCAAAGATGTCGCTGCGCGGTGCAAAGTGCTTATTCGAGACAATTCGAGGAGAACTTAGCTAAGGCCTAGGAGAGATTTCTGAGCTACTGTGAAATGCCCACATCATAGGTTAACTAGGTGGATGCGGAGTGCACCACGTTCTACAATGGTTTAAGCGTGGCCCAGGGCCGATCATTGATGCCTCGGCGGGAGGTGCCTGATGAATAAGACTACAGATCAAGCCTATGAGATTTTGGGAAGATCGCCACTAATACTAATGATGGCCTCGAGATAGAAACAGCACCAGGAAGTCCATAAGCGGGAGCGAACACGAGAAGCTTTTCGGTAACACAGTAAACCATGTCGTAAATTAACTACACAACTATAGGAAACTGACAAGGTCACGATGGAATGTTCATTGAGAATAACATGTGGAGATCTACGGGTCTTGAGACGACATAGTGCATGGGCTGTTAGTGGGGGGCAAATGTGGCTTGGCTGCAGTATTTGAATCAGCAAAATAAACAACAACAGGGACGGTATGGAGGTAATACCTGCTCGAAACGGTACCATGACCCGGCATCAAAATCAAGGCCAGGTTGGAGAGGTAACGAAATAATCAAAAACAATCGAACTATGGTACGGAACAGCGAAAATAAGTATACCTGCTTGTGAGCAAGCCACCACCTGAGAAGAAAGTAGATTTGGAAGAAGCCTTAGCTCATAAGATGGCTTCCCAAAGCACATTTATGAAAGGAGCAGAAGTTTGCTCCAAACCAAGCTCGGCTGCAAAACCAATCCACCGAGTTATAGATCAAGGAGCTGACTTAGAAACATGGAAGTGCAAATAGGCCAAATGGCCACATTGTTGACTAAGAGGCAGCACAGATCATTACCTAGTAACTCCGAGGTGAACCAGGGGCGAGAAGGTGAATGAACATGTAAAGCCTGTCATTGAGGAAGTGGTAGAGAATTAGCAATGTCCGGGTGACCACCGGGTGAGGAGAGGTAGAAATTGAGGAAGTAATCGGTAGTCGAATGACAAGATGAAAGGGAACAACGAGAAAAAGTCACGTGGAAGAAGAAACTAGGCTAAAGGTAGGCCATCCGCGATTGAACCCACTATCCCAATTAAAATTTACCCTCAACGCTGAAAAAAATATTGGACAAGCGATTCCTGAAAGTTTATGGAGTATTCGAGACTGCATGACATTCTATTTCTTGTGCGTTAGAGCGGATGCGATTATGTCAAATTCATAAGAAGGATATACCACCATCGAAGAATTTGTCGGACTTTGAGGCAGTGAATCTCAGGAATGTAGTGCCATCCTTCGGAGGAAACGCGCAGGCAGAAAGACCAGTAGTTTACTATCCCTTGTACCATCGGGAACTCCATCTTTGAGAGAGCCTTGTGTGACCCGGGAGCTAGTATTAACCTCATGTTGCTATCCATATTCAGACGGTGAAGTTAGGTAAAAGCTCATGTCTGAGTCCTCCGAGTTAGTAGACAAGTCACTAAAGCATCCCGGGGAGGTAGAAGACGTTCTGGTGAAGGTAGACAAGTTCATCTTTTCGGCAGACTTCATCGTTTTGGACATGGAAGAAGATAAAGAAATACCCATAATATTGGGTAGACCATTTCTCGCAACTGGTAGGGCAATGATTGATGTGTAGAGGGGAGAGTTGAAATTGAGAGTGCAGGATGATGAGGTCGAGTTCAGTAATGTTCGAGGTTGTGAGACACCTAGCGAGTGATATGCTTGTAGTGAGACCATGAGGCTATAGTGTCTAGCCAAAGTGGTCTCAGCCGACCCTTTGGAGATGGCACAGTGCAGTGAATAAATAAGCGGGAGAGGCCGAAGGTATGTGAAATGGATAGACTCCTTCCAACCTAATAGAAGGAAATACTATGAACCCCTAGGCAACAATACTCAAACGTCAGTGCCATCCTTCGAATAACCACTTAAGATGGAGCAAAATCCTTGACCATTTGAGGGTGTGCTTATCTTGAGGATGCCTCCTGCCACCGATGATTATTCGGCATCGCTTCACTGTTAGCAAAAGTAGCTGGCTGAGAGTACTCGAGAGATCCACGAGGATGCGCTTGGGTGTCTTTAGGCGATTTAAAGAAGTTAAGATCCCCTCTATGTATGTAAGATTCTGCTAGAGGATGGTCATAAGCCTTCAGTGGAAGCACAAAGGAGATTGAATCCAACCATGAAAGAAGTAGTCTGCAAGGAAGTACTGAAGTGGTTGGATGCCGGGGTTATTTATCCCATTTATGACAGTGCATGGGTGAGTATGGTACAGGTTGTGCCTAAAAAGGGAGGAACAACAGTGATAAAGACAGAGAATAATACATTGCTACCTTCTAGAACAGTCACAGGTTGGAGAATTTGCATCGACTATCGGAAATTGAATAAGGCTACCCGAAAAGACCATTTTCCACTTCCATTTATGGATCAAATGTTAGATAGGCTTGTAGGGCATGAATACTACTGTTTCTTGGATGGGTATTCCGGTACAATCAGATCATTGTAGCCCTAGAGGATCTAAGAAGACGACATTCACTTGCCCTTATGGTACATTTGCATTTAGGCGGATGCCCTTTGAGGCTAAATATGTCTGACATTCAGTATGGTGGCCATATTCTCATATATGGTTGAAAAGACAATTGAAGTGTTCATGGATGACTTTTCAATATTGGGGAACTCCTTTGACAATTGTCTGGGAAACCTGAGGTTAGTGTTGATTAGATGTGAGGAAACCAATCTTGTGCTAAATTGAGAGAAGTGTCACTTTATGGTACAGGAAGGTATAGTACTTAGGCACCGAATTTCTGTAAGAGGAATAGAGGTAGACAAAGAAAAGATCGAGGCATTAGAGAAACTACCTCCACCATCATCAGTAAAGGGCATAAGAAGCTTTCTAGGACACGCAGGGTTTTATAGGCGTTTCATAAAGATTTTCTCGGTTGCAAGCCTTTGTCGGTTGCTAGTTGAAGACACCATTTGATTTTGATGAAGCGGTGTGCATGCATTTCGATCTGGAGGAATGATTGCTATCAGCCCCTATAGTAGTGGCACCAGATTGGGACATTTGAGCTAATGTACGACGCCAGTGACAATGCAATCGGAGTAGTGTTAGGCGAGAGAAAGAAGGATATTCGGGTTATCCTTATGCCGACAAAAATTTAAATGATGCCCCTAGCGGGCTTCATACCCTTTAAAAACTAATGGCCATTATTTTAAGCTAACTGACAAATTTAGGCCCTACTTGATTGGCAATAAGGTAATAGTGCTGCTGACCACTTTCGGCCATTAAGTGCTAATGACTAAGGGCCTTAAAAACCAAGACTAATACGGTGGAGTACTCCTAGTACGGTGACCTAGAGATTAAAACGAAACAGAGAACCTAGTCGCGAACCATCTGTCATATTGGAAAGGCCTAGAGACGAGGTACAAGTTAATTATAATTTCCTAGATGAGCAGCTCTTAGTAATTGAAGACATAAAGCTCGTTCCATGGTTTATCGACTATGTGGGTACTTTGTGGCCAAGGTTATCCCTCCCAGTTTTATTACCAACAAGAAGGGTTCTTTGCTCACTTGAAGCACTACTACTGGGAAGAGCCTATTTTATACAATCATTGTGTGGATCAAGTGATAAGGCGATGTGTACCAGAAGACGAAATGGGTAGTATTTTGAATCACCGCCACACCTTATCATGTGGGGGGCACTTTAGAGGTTAGAGGACAGTGGCAAAGGTACTTCAATCAGGTTTCTACTGGCCTAGCTTGTTCAAGGATGCTCACCAGTTTTTATCTACTTGTGATAAGTGCCAAAGAATGGGCAGCATTTCCAAGCAGGATGAACCACCTATGCGAACAATTCTAGAGGTTGAGCTATTTGATTTGTGGGGTATATATTCTCGCAGTGGATTACATCTCCAAATGGGTAGAAGCAATTCCTACACACACTAATGATGCCAGTGTGGAAGCCAGGTTCCTTCGCAGCCATATATTTACACGGTTCAGCACCCCACGAGCATTGATTATAGATGGAGGTACTCATTTCTGCAACAAGCTAGTTGATAAGGTCTTGCAAAAATATGGTGTGCGGCATCGCATCACTGCCACCACGGGAAAATGAGCGGCGAAGTGTGGCTGAAAGATAAAGCCCATTTTAGAAAACAATCGATAGTTCAAGGAAGGCGGTCGAAGAAGATTGATGATGCACTTTGGGCATACAGGACAGCATTTAAAACCCCATTGGATATGTCGCCATTCCGACTAGTTTATGGGAAAGCATGCCATTTTCCAGTGGAATTGGAACATAGAGCATACTGGGAAACTAAGGAACGCTAAACTTATGGATATGCAAGTAGTCGAGGAAGGCGGATGCTATAACTTAGTGAATTAAGATGAATTAAAGTAATGAGGCTTATGAGAATCTTTCGAATCTATAAGGAAAAGACGAAATCTTAGCATGACAAACATATTGTAAGGAAAGAGTTTGAGTCGGGTTAGCAAGTCTTGTTGTTCAGTCTAATTTAGCTCTTCCTTGAATTAGTCAAAATAATTAGTCGTTCATAGTGGTTCCGGAATTTCCTTATGGAGGTTGAAATAATGCATCTAGAAGGGGCAGATCAAAGTGAATTTGAGAGATTGAAGCGTATTTTGGAGGAGAATTCCATACAGGAAGACAGGACACCATTCTAAGCACACCTAGGCAGGACAGTAAGGATGTGGAAGGTCACCAACAGTTCAGTTATTTTTCCGGTCTAAGTGTTGTACGTTGCAGGAATGTCGAGCTAACGACATTAAACGCCGCTTAGCTTCTTGGAGGCAACAGTATTCGAAGATCCCCTTCTTCTTTGAACTTGCATCATTTTCGGTCTTTTCAATTGCTCTTCGGTAGATTTTTTGCTTTTGGAATCTCCACTTTTGTTTGTTTTAATGTGTTGGTGAGTTTTTCAGGGTTGCCGAAGAGTGCAAGCACTATAACTAAAGGGTCTACATGTTCATTATAGTTTGAAGAGAGCCAAATTCGTGTTTTACAAACTTGTTCCAAACTTTAAATTACTTATTTGCGGCATATGTCTCTATCTTATTTGCGTATCAGAAACAAAAATTTTCATTTCTCAAACTTTCTAGTAATACCTTGATGGCACCTACACCGCTGCATAGATCTTATCAAACTTTCAAGTACGTCGTAGTGTAGAGCTCTACGCCGCTGCATAGCCATTCTTCGCCACAGCGTAGAGGGACGTTAATGCGTAGCGAGCTAAAATTTTAATTTCTTTAAAAACCACACAGGCTCTTCATTTTCCCCCTACACGAGTTTTGGCTACCCTTTCCGCTCTCTCTCTTGTTTTCTGTGTTTACCGAGCCCTAACCCTAGATTTACCACATTGGCTCCACGGAAGTCGATCCCGAAAAAAAGACAGCAATCTGACTCCACCTCACATGCGACACCACCCCCTCCAGAGGATCCCCATAAGTTCATTTCCTGGGAGGCCGAGTGAATCTACCATGAGTCCCTATTCAACCGCTCGTTTGTCCCGGAACAAGGTTTTCCAACCTCCAATGCGTTCTTCAACTTCATCATCCAGAACCGCTACTAACAAACACTCTGTGCACCCCCTGTCCCCAAAGTAGCCCCGGTTGTGTGGGAATTCCACTCCAATCTTTCATTCAAAGTCGGCACCACTATTTTCTGAGGCAAGTGAGTCGAGTTTGGTGCCCAAGCCATCAACTAGATTTACCGCCTGCTAGATGACAACAGTGCGGAATATAGAGCCATATTTGCAGACACGGATTATGAATGCTTGATGCAGGAGCTCACCAAGGGCCAGGGCGTGTCGAAATGCCAGCCATCGACGGGTGACTTTACCAATTTTCAGATGCACTCCCTCACACCAGTGGCTAAGGTCTGTGATTTGTTCTTGCCAAGTAGGTGTTCGGAATCAACAAAATTTATAGCCTAGGATTCCTACTACTGACGTAGCAAAGCTACTGCGGTATAGTGGCTCTAGGGTCGAACTCAGGGATGGGTTTTCTTTGCATAAATGACTAACAGTGAGGTTCAATTTGGTGAATTTCAGTTTTGATTTTTAAGGTTTGTTAAAAGCAGGAGGTTTGGTAGAAACGGTGAGGGTTGGTTGTGTGCAGATTGAAATTAAAATGAAGGAAAATAAGAAAAGAACTCCTTTAAGTCTCAAGCCACTAGGTTAGGGTTTTTAGGGCAACCAACATGTCCTCGGGTCTTTATTCTCGCGTTGGGGAGCATGACATATAGTCATTTCCCGGACCGGATCTTCATTTAGCTTTAAAACCTAGACCCTTAGAGTTTTCCTCTTGAAATATGGCATTTGATTAGGCATAAATATCACTAACGGTGAAAACATATCTCGAAAACCTCTTCTGATAAGCCCAGCCAGGAGACAACTAGCGGGCATCGGTGGATCACAGTGAAAGTATCCATTGAACCCAAAAAAGCTTGCCAAATACACACATTAGGGAGAGCATGCCTAGGAGATTTTAACCTAAGGTGAAGCGAGAGGCAGTAAGCAGTGAAATGCTCCACATGAAAGCAAGAAAACGATTAGTTTTATAAAGCGGCACCAGTGGCCTTCCACTTCAAGGATAGGGAGGTTGGCGAACATCCTTTGATTTGTCATCATCAAAGGGTGTTTGGCGGCCGAGAAAAAATGGAAAAGAAAAAAAAAAAGAAAGTGAAGCGAGGAGGAGAGGAGAAGCGGGAGGAAGTGGAAGCTAAGTCGCTATTGATTGAAGTTGATTGATTCAAAGTTTGTATGCAGGCCCAGAGGCTTATATAGATGCTCGGTGTAAGGAAGTTACAAAAACCAAAATCGAGGAAGGCTATTACCGGGGTAAAATGGAAAAAAAAACCAAAACAAATGCAAGCAGGCACGGCGTAAAGCGAGGAGCAGGCGGCCCGGGATGAGCAGTCTTGGGAGGATGCACACGGGAAAAGCATTCATGTAATGCTCCATTTCTTACGTTTTACATTTATTCTTTCCTCGGTCTTTGATGCATAATCTTTGAGTTTGACTTGAATTCTTTGTGGATCGTCAGCAATTTCGGCATAATTAGCTAGCAAGCTGCCAAAACTCCCATAATCTTTTGATCAGTAGAATAGTAGGGACCTTAATGTACAGGTCGGTTAATTAGAATGAATTAGTACACAAAAGCACTCAAAACCTACAATAAATAGGGTTCAAAAATATTTTTGAACTAATCGATGCAGTACAATTTTTTGTTCATAAAAATCAAGCTACCACGCGCCTTAACCGCGATCACGAAGACGAGATGATCACATACGCCCGTGACCCGGGGCTTCGGTTTGATATCAGAAGTCGGAGTCGCCGAGAGGGGGTTGATTGGAGTTTACCCGAGGAGATGCAGCGGGGCACTAATCCATCCTCGATGATTACTCGGTTATGCCAATGGCGAGTCCGTGTTGGACTCAGGAAGCGGTGCGGCGCACCCGTACCCGCGCGGTGGTTCGGGAGCCACTGGCGATTGGCGGAAGAGGAAGTCGGCGATGATGCGCGTGACTACCTAGTGAGGCGACCACGAGGCGAAGCGACCACGAGGTCCCTT
The DNA here is from genome assembly GCA_016808115.1 of Tetrastigma voinierianum. Taxonomy (NCBI): domain Eukaryota; kingdom Viridiplantae; phylum Streptophyta; class Magnoliopsida; order Vitales; family Vitaceae; genus Tetrastigma; species Tetrastigma voinierianum. The sequence goes on from JAEQBH010002385.1 coordinate 99,287, forward strand.
CGATTCGACTTAGTCTGGCGAGACCATATTCATGCACTCACCGCACGATTTGACGCATATTGGGATGAATCTCAGGAGCACCGTGTTGCCTTAAGTTAAGATATGGACTCCATCAAGGCCGAGATGGCTATCATTCGCTCCAACTAGAACAATATCACGCAGGAGTTGGCTCAGCTCCTCTCTTTTCACACTCCGCCACCGCCACCGCAGTGATTCCCTAGGACGTATCTCTATGCCCTTATTTCCCTAATGTCATTGAGGACACTATCAGTTTTAAGTTTGGGGTTGTATGTTGTGGGTGTGGGTGTACGGGTTGGCTTAGTTTTATTTATTTTTCTACATGTTTTAGGTGTGTTTTAGCTCTAATTTTTGTTAGTTTATTTTTTTTTCATCATGTTTGGAGACCAAGTTTTGTTCATTATGTACTAGTATGTTTTGTGTTTAGATATGTTTTGATATGGTAGTTTCAGTTGGTATTAATTGTTCGAGCTTTAGTCTTGGCCATGATTACACTGCAAAAAATGGGAGTCATAATGTCAGCGAGAATGACCGTGTTTAAGTAAATAAGAACTCTAAGGTTGTCTGACTATCGGGACTGCATTGTAACAAGTTGAGAATGATCATGTCTGGCCACCTCTTTTAGGATTTAAGAAACCATTTCCCGAAGTAAGCTATCGCACGCACACACGTGATCTTTGGGGTATGCCTAGACTCCGGACTCAACATACAAGAGTTCTACGAACCTTGGAAAGTTTAAACACCTAAGTGATGGAACACCTTAGAAAAAGAGGATCTTTGTGAATTTGAAAAAAAAAAGGAAGAAAAAGTACGAAAATAAACTGGTTTGGAATAAGTGGATCGTCGATCGAATCCGGGCACAGTCAGGTCTTTTAGCCTAATGCCACCCGAGCCAGGCGGATGGGGCCGGTGACTTCCTTTGCCAGCTGTGGGACCGGAGGATGGATGATTTCCCGGTCCTAGGGCCTCGAGGTTTGGTTGAGTGTTCGGGTAAAGTTCAAAGGGAGGCTGAATGCTCGGTGCGCAACCCCGACTAGTGAAGGGAGTCATAATGGATCCACTACAGGAACCCTCACCTAAAACTTCTTGGCACTAGTGCTCTTCCAATTTTATCTTAGAGTTAATACCCTTAGGATTAATTGAAGTGAATAAATTGGTGCGTTCTCATCCTTCTATGTTAAGTTATTCCAAATAGGCAAGTTAAATTCAAGTTTGGGGGTACTGAAGTCGAGTTATACATTGGAGATCACACTCCTATCGCATTATAGACTCCTTGGGAAAGGTTATCGAGCAATAAAAATGGGGTTGACCTGCTTGGTCAACTGAGACTGCCTCAATGCAGATTCTTGAAAGTTGAACAAACCTAGGTAGTCCCTAGATCTAACGAATTGGTTCATGTTAACCCATTTTTATTGGTATCATGTGTATTGGACCCATATCGTCAGTGTTAGTTACGATTTATTCTTGTGTGCCCTGGTTAGAGTATGTTCTTACTTGGGTACAAGCAAGAAACTAAGTTTGGGCGTGTTGATCGGAGTGAATTATGCATGAGTTTTAGTAAAATTTCTATGTTTTTATAACTCAATTGCATGATTCACATTCATATTCACTAATATTGCACTAATCCTCCATATTATAATGTTTTACAAGACACGGTGACATAAGAATAAAAAAGGGAAGCTAAATAATAATGAAGAAAGACCCAGAAGCGAGAGAATAAAATGAGGGGAAGGGAAGCCGTGGCCTCGTGGTGTCACGACAACGAGCACTCCCTTGTTGCTGGCGTGTGCGCCCGCAATGCGTGGAGATCTGACGGTAGTGAACCGGCGGAGGAGTCCGGTGGCGCGGCGTAGGGCCTCTGTGCCCGTAGTGAGTTTCCTTTTAAAAGTGAGGCATTCGCGGCACAGATTCTAGGCGATGATGGGCCCACGTCGAGATATAAAGGGAGCGAGTTTCGGCAAATGGGGGATTCGAAGGCAGATAGGAGAGAAGGATATACGGATAGATGGAGATTGGTAAAGACGGATTCCGAGAGATCGCAAAGACGGCTTCTTCTGTATTTCTTTTCCTGATTCGTTTGATGTTAAAAATCTTTTAGTTTGTAATGAATATCATTATGAACTAACTTTTCTCTCTAGGGTATTGTCAACCCTAACTGCACCATTATGAATTAATATATTAATTGTGGTTTATTTAATATTAGTATGAATTTGTATGATTGCTTTACTCCTGAATTTAATCACATGTTATTATTTGGCCAATTGTGGCATGCTATTGCTAGGAGTCTAAAATCGAGAGAATATGACTCATAGGGACATGGGTAAAGCAACACTTGGTCAATAGAGATAGAGATATCCAGCGCTCGAGTGTACTTTGGGTTTGGATTCATGTCTCGAGGTCGAGGTCGAAGTAAATGCAACACATCCTTGCTTGTGAGATGGCGGATATATCTCAAGAGAGAATCTCTTGTAGGCACAATCAACCCACTAACATAAATCATATGAAATATTAAATAAATACGCTATCTAGTTTAAAATCCATCGGTGTGGTGAGTGGCAGAGACAAAACCCAGTTTTTTCTCATCATTACTTTAAATCGAGTACAATATTAGGCTTTCCTTAAATTAGTTAAATTAGTTATAATTCACTATAAGTGATCGAATATTATCTAGGCTACTAAGCCGGTGTTGCTGCGCTTTTCTTAGTGGGAACAACGCGACGACCAGCATACTACGTGAACTCGACGTGTATACTTGCATGTACGGGCCTGCATTTTTACTTAACTTTTACACACTCACTATCAAGCCCGTCATTGTTCATACTTGAATTGAGGTGCTTTAATGTTAGATGTGTCTTCACAAGTATGTTTTGAGTGGCATGAATGTATTGCATACTATTTTGTGTGTCAATTGGTTGAAAAATGTTAATTGTGCAATTTCTAGGAAAATTCATTTGATTGTCGAGACATACCTTCTTTTTTTGTGACATTAATTCTACTTTGTCGCAATATTATTGCTTTTTTTCACACCAACGATTAGTTTAGCCTTTTAGAAGTTGCAGGAAATTATGTCGCGACATACTTTTTATGTCGCGACATTATCTTATTTGAGCTAAATGAACTATGTCGCGACATAAGTTCGAAAAACCCTAGGTAAATTATTTGTCACAACAATTATTTTTATGTCACAACATAATTTAACCTTAAAAACCTAAGGTCTATGTTGCGACATAAATTTTTAATGTTCTTGAATTAGAAAAGCATAAACGGCCGAGTTGGCACATAAATAGAGAATTTTGAAAGCGAAGGCCACCACTCTGTAAACCATCAAACCCGCTCATCTTATTTGCAAATCTCTCTCTCGTCTTTGTTAGAAAACCACACAAATCTCGGCCCGAATTATTTGACCATGTCGAGCCATCGATTACGATTCCAAACTTTGAATGAAAATGGAAAGTCAGTTGAAGCGAAGCTATTCGGGAGGCTTAGTCGGGAGGACGGTCACGGGAAGAAGAAAGACCAGAAACAAGAACATAGACTAAGCAACCAACTGAAGAAACCATAAAAAGAAACAAACGGAGCTAAGGAAGTGGAAATGACGGAGGAGGAAAAAGTAAAGCTTGTTTGAGGGTGCTTATTTAAACAGGAGGGACAAGTTGCAACATAAGGACTTTATTGGTGAAAGGGGTTTCAGCAAGTTAATCTCACCCTTCCTAGAAATCATTGAGAAGAGATGATGGAACCTATTCTGTAAGCACAAAGCTCCTGGATTTGTGGACGTATTTAAGGAATTTTACTCGAACATGGTGGGACTGAAGGAAAAAACTTGTTTTGTCAGAGGTGAATGGATATCATTCGTGGAGAAGATTGATGGGAAACTTTTCGATCTGAATAAGAGAAAGAATGGTTCAAAGTTTAAGAGATTAGTGAAAGAGCCAGATTACTAGAAGATAGTTGATCTACTGACAGCTGAGAAGGGGAAATGGAATTCCACAAGGAAGAATCCCCATGAATCTATTACAAGAGGCTCGTTCACTGAAAAGGCTAAGGTTTGGTTCTATTTTATTTGCTTAGTCATTTTACCATCCAAACACCTCATTACAGTAAGAGAGAAGGAAGATGTACTCTTGAAGGGGTACAACTCTATTTTGAGTTACTACAGAGGCAGCTACAAAGGATTAGTACCCTATCCAGCACTAATCACTAGACTATGCATCCTTAGAGGTGTGGAAGGAGATTAGGAAGAATAAGAAACATGCCCCAAGGCTTCTCCTCTGACATTAACTTGAGTGACAAAAGGTCTAAAAAATAGAGGCAAGGAGAAAGAAGTAGAAGCTGAAAAAGAGGAAGGGGATGACAGAGACATTGAGCAAGTATGGTTTGAGAGCCCAACTCAAGAGTATCAAGAGAGGCAGAGAAGCTTGACCCCCATTTTGATTGTATCCCTGGTAAGAGAAATCCTTCGGAATTTAGTTAAGAGCTTAGGAAACAAAGCAACAATGTAGAAGAAGTGATGGAAATCTTTGAGAGTCATGAAGCGAAGTCTGAGAGGGATGAGCAAATAAAGATTCAGCTACAATTGAGAGATGAGTACATTGATCTGGAGGCGAAGAAAGAGATCCACATTTAAAGGATGCACTCAAACAGAGGGATGAAGAGTGGAAGAGTAAACTAGAAAAAAGAGAAAAAGAATTGAGTGGAGAACTCAGGGCAAGGGAGAAAGCTTTCATTTTAGATCAGCTGAAAAGGGACAATGAGCTGCTGAAGATAATGAAAGAGAGAGAGGATGCAATGGAGCAAAACATGTTGCAAAAGGCAAATGCCTTCAGATACTTATATAAAAGAGCATCGAATCGGGCTCCTTATAGAAAGAGGATAAGGAAATAGAATCAACCCTCGACTCTGAGGAAAATTATGGACATAAAGCTTAGACATGGTCAACAACAATTTGATCAAAATGTACTCCGCCCAAGGTGAATTTGAGGGAGTTCTAAATTCCATTGGGCAGAGACAGGATGATCTTATTGATTCGTTTATGCCAAGTAGGTGTTCGGAATCAACAAAATTTATATCCTAGGATTCCTGCCGTGAAAACTCTTGTAGTATAGTGGCTGGGGTCGAACACGGGGATGGGTTTTCTTCCGTGAGAGAAGAGTTGCGGTGCGTGCAAATGGTGTTTTCGTTGGATTTTTAGGGTTGCTAAAAGCGTAATGGGTGAATGGTTGAAAGCTGGAAATAACTTGAAGTAAAAGTTAAGAGAATTCTTGAAGTCTCGGGCCATGCCTTAGGGTTCTAAGTTCTTAGGCATGTCATCGAGGTCTTTTCACTCGCATTGGGGAGCATGACATATAGTCATTTCCCGAATCGGATCTTCATTTAACTTTAAAACCTAAGCCACTAAGTTTCCTCTTGAAAGATGGCATTTGATTGGGCATAAATGTCCTAACGGTGAGAACATATCTCAAAATCTACCCTACAGTAACTAATATGAGACAACTAGCGACATCGGTGGATCTAGTATTATCCACTGAACCCCGAAAACACCTAATACGTTAAGGAGGCATGCACAGAGATCTAACTTAAGGTGAAGCGAGAACACAAATACCCTTAAATGCAACCATGAAAAGCATGAGAACATGCAGCATGCCTCAAAACCAACACCCAGTGGCCTTCCTTCCAGGATGAGGGGTTTAGCGGCGTCCTTGATTTGTCATCGTCGAGGGTGTTTGGCTACCAAAATACAGAAAATAAGAGAGAAAGGGAGAGAAAATCACCCGACGAGAAGAGGAAGCTTCATGCAGAGTTTATTGGCTGATTGATGGGTGATACGTTGATTGATTTACAAGCAAGGCGAGCTTATATGAAACGCTCTGATATAAAATTACAAAAATGTGCTAATGAACCAAAATTACATCAAAGGCAAACTTGTATAAAACCACAAGGCGGGTGGCGATCAGCAGTGGGAAGCGGTGTCGCGAGAATTTCGCAACTGCGAAGTACCGAGGTTGCAAATTTTACGCCAACCACACGCAAAAATTTCCACTAATCTCTCTCCTTACTGTATTCAGCATTTTTGCTCCGAGCTTCCTTTAGTTCGATAAATGCGTCTTGGTGTTTTCGGGTTCATTGTGTTTTGAATCGGATTGAAGATAATGAGGTATTTGTCTGAAAACTACAATAATAGACCTGAAAATGTGATCGATGGCCAGGAGTTATAGTGTATCGATTGAGTTATTAAAGTCGATTAGTACACAAAAGTGCTTAAAACCTGCACTAAACGGTGCTCAAAAGAGCACTATTTGGGTACTAATCATATTAAGCAGTGGTTATCAATCAGAGTGGTCTTCCTTCTTGAGAAAGAAGGTAGCAAGGCTAGAAGACCACCAGTCCAATTCCCTGACTTCCCTCATTTTGTTTATTTTCTATTCCATTTCTTGATTTTCAATAAATAAAGAATGACGGCTTTGTAGTTGTATAGCTTTGCTGAATAATGGAGAAACTAGATTTCTTAGGTTTATTTGCTGAGTAGCTGTGAAGTGTTTGGTGGAAGTTGAATGATGAATTGAATTGAGTTGCTTGCTATGTTGAAATTCTTCTGAATTGAATGTTTTGATTTATATAAGCCTTTGAGTTGTAAAACAACATAGCAACATGTTCAGAAACCAAACAATACACAGTTCTGAAACAAATTAGGGTAGGATGAAATGAATTGAAATAGGAAGTTGTAATATTATCAATGAATAAGTTGAACTTCAAGATTAAGGAAGATTTAAACAAATGATGGAACAAATAAGACTTATAATTATGTTTTTGTAAACAGTTGTAGTTATTATGAATCCTGAAGAACAATGCACATGGTCAAAAGTACCTCTGATACAAATTGTGTTAAGATTAGGGACATCTTATGGGATCCATCGGTTCAATCTCCACACAAGGTCCTAAAACTTGTTAGATTATTAGTCAAGGTGAAATCCTAGGTAATACCACTAACAAGAAATGCTATAGGCCATTCTTGGAAGTTTGAACCTTTCAAAGCCTACCCTTGTGATATGCATATGCATATACCTTAGTTCCTTATTTGAGCCATTAGCCAATTTCATCATCAACCAGCAAATGAAAAGCCTAAATCCTTCCTGAAATCTAATTCTATAGTAAAGAACCCTTGTTTACCTAGATTTGCATATGAAGTACATCAATAATGAAGAGAATGAGTTTGGGGAATATTATTCTGAATTGCAAAGGAAAATGAATGTAGAGAAAAGGAAAACAATTGAGATGTGGAATGAGAAAAGGAAGGAAGAAAGAAGGCTGAAAATCTGAGTATCGGGGAATGAGTTTTGTGCTATATGCCCTCTCTTGAACAATTAAGTTCTTAGGGGTGTTTCAACACCTAGTACCCTAATTCCAACTGGTATGGGAGTTACTAACCCAAAGTTCATTAAGGGTGGTAGAAAGCTTAAAAAGATAAAAGATTGCACTATTCCATAAACCTTGACAGAAAATGAAAAATAAAAGACTTCTATTCCGATGAACTGAATTTACAGTCTGAAAGTGGTCAAGAAAAATACCACAGTAGAGAGTATGCAAAAAGATGCACCAACACAAGTTAGGGTTGTTTGAGAGTTAACATCAATGAAAAAAGTCAAGGATGCTGAATTAAAGCTGATAGTTTTATGAGTTGTAAGTGGAATCACAGGTAAAATTGAGCTTAAATTGTCCATTTATCTACCCGATGACCCCGAGCTAGACATTACAAACCTAAAAGACCAAATTGTGTGAAAGTGGTATATGCCTACATTAGTGGAAGTTAATATGACAAACAAGCATATGGGACTTAGAAAAATCAAGGAGTTTATTACGAGTATTGTCTCGAAGATTAACTAATCTGCTTGATAAAAAGAGAGAAGACCGTCATACAACTCCACAATCGGGGTTAAATAATTGGGTTTATTTATCTTATAAGATTATTTGCTGTTTAGTGAACTTGAAAATTTTTCCTTGTGCGGATGGGAAACTTGTTCAAACATGATTTTACAACTAGCTTATTTTCTGCTAAATTGTGGATTGAGAAAAAGATGTACGAGGCGTAACAGGAAAATGTCGCAAAATAAGGCCGAATTGTTTGAGACAAACAAAATTTTATTTTTCTTTGCTTGAGGACAAACAAAACTTTAAGTTTAGGAGAATATGATGAGTCCTAAACTCATTTATTTTAATCGATTTTACGGCATATTTTAGAAGTTTATGATTCATTTTAATCTTTGAATTATGGAATATTCTGCTTTGTGTTTGCGGGTTTTGAATGAAAACGAAACAATTCCAACAAGAAAAGAAAAAATTTGGCTAAGGCAGAAATATTGCGACATAATTTCGCGAATATCAGCGCCATTCAAGGTAACGGCGAGTATGTTACCTTGAAATGATATGCATGACGAATAAGAAGTTGAACTCAAGTTGGAAGTGAAGATTGTCACGACATTTCACAACTATGTCGCGAAATAATATGAGAAGAACTGAATGATAAATGTTGCAACAAGAAAGTGAATGTTGCGACATAATGGAAATCATAAGATAGAACTTTGTCCGACGTTCCTTTTTAATTACATCGCGACATTGAGTACCTAAGCGGAGAATGGCGGTAGAGATCACGTGGCGACATTTTACAAGCGAGTGTCGCGACATAGGAAAATTTAAAGAGGAAAGAAATAATGTCACGATAGAAACAAAACTATGTCGCGACAAAGAAGAAATTAGCGAGTAATGGGATCACGTCAGAACAAGTTGGTTGCGATAAATGTTTTTATGTTGTGAATGAACATTTACGTGAATGTGAATCGAGAGCGGGGAAATATGTCGCGACATAAAGTTCAAAAGAGAGCATAGCAAGGCAAGAAGGCAATGTTGAGACATAGAAGTTTTATGTCGTGACAACCACAACAAAATGCTGAGGAAACAATGTTGCGACATAGAATTTTATTGTTGCGACAAAGGTTGATTAGAACTACAGAAAGAATGTCGCGACAAAGAAGAATTATGTTGCAACATAAATTGAAGAGAAGCTCCTAGAAGAGACAGAAGATTGTCGTGACACAGTCTGAGCAAAAGAGTTAATTTTTGTCGCAGCATTTCAAAATTATGTTGCGACATAAAACAAGCTGAAAGGGGAGAAACTCCATCGCGACACATAAATTTTATCTCGCGACACAATCAAGAGCAGCAAGAAGGAAACTTTGTCGCAACAAAGTTTTTATGTCGCAACATACCATTTGAGTATTCAAGCTATAAGGCATTAAAGAAATGTCTTGACACAAGACACTCATGTCGCGATAATTACAAGGCAAATTCAGCAGAACTTTGTTGCGACAAAATTCCAGAAAAAGGTATAAAAGAATGTCGCGACATAACATTGCAAGCCATGACAAAAAGCTGGAGGACAAACAAGACAATGTCGCGACAAAGATGCCATTTGGGCCAGATTTTTAGGGATCCACAATTTTAGCCTCGAAGTGTGGCCCATAATTTGAAAATTTATAAATAGAAGCACCTAACAGGCAATGTGTGGGTTTTAGATGAACTGGAACCACGGGTGGTAGAGACTCCTTTGTGTATTTTTTTCTTTTATTTATCTTCCATAAATTTAGTTTAGTTGAGCTTTGTAGTTAGTTTTTCATTGGATTGGCTTGATGATGCGGTGCAAAGTTTATTTGGGTTTATTGTCAAATTTTAGTTTTCATTATTTATGCGATTTGAATGGAATTTAGAAATTTTATGGAGTTCATTTATTTCAGTTCGCTTGCAATCTCAATGAATTTACCTTATTAGATAGTCACTGTTATTTGTAATCCAGTTTTGAAAGACTGAGCTCCCTCTGGGAATGGATCGATGTTAATTATTGTTTTCTACGCAACTTGAAAGAACGCCATAGTTAGAAATCTTACATTTATTTAATTGGTGTTGTTCTTGAAATTTATTGTTCTTAATATTAGTAGCGTGTACCCAGAAAAGGACTATATCTTGCTCTGATTTCCAAGAGGCCTCTGAGTGACACAAAGATGGAGATTCCTGAGAGTATGGAGCAGTTACTTGGGGGTATGTTAGACTAATATTATGGAACTACTAAAATCTGAAAGATTACTTCGATAGATCAACCCAATTTACTGTGGTGTGAGATTGGTTAACGTTGATATCAATTTAATTGATCAGAGGTTTCTCCTCAGTCTAATGAAAGGATCTTGATCCCTTTTTTAGCAGAGATCTAATCAAGGAGATAGAAAATTTATCATATTTGAAGGATGAGACACCAAATATATTAAAGAAGATTTGCATTATCCTATCTATGGGGGCAAAATTCTTCAGTCCTAAGAATTGGGTGTGAAATACTGGAAATGAAAAATACCTAGATCTTAAAAGAGGATTATAATCTACAGTAATGATTATACTCATGTATGGAAGGAACATGGATCTCTAATTAGTGAAATGTCATGGTGTATGGAGGAATCGAACTATACTACCTTGCATGCTTTGACAAATTCATATTTGAACTCATGCATTTGTTCCATGTCATAAAAGATGCGAAATTGTAATTGTACAGATCTGTTCCCGATGCTAACTTACCCGAGTGAACTTCAATCCAAATATTTTAAATTCTTTATGTATAGTTGCAATTTTAATTAGTCTTACTTTCTCTTAGTTTAAGCAAACCACTTTTAAACTTAGGAGTTCAAATAGTAAGGATCTTTAATAGATGGGGTAATTGATCTTTAGATTTCTAATCAATCCTCATGGGAATGATATCTGGATTTAAATCCACTTTTATTACTTGTATGACCTATGCACTTGCAATGATCTAGACCAAAACAAAATTTTAAATGAAGCCTTCTCATATAAAATGAGAGCAACGTATTTTATACCTTCGAATCAAGAGTCTTTAGTAGTAGTGTTGAAGATTTGGTTGATTATGTTTGGTCATAATAACAAGTTTTAGGCGTCGTTCTTTGGAAATTGAGATAGTCTTTGGAGGAATTTGTGCGGAAGTTTAGCACACACACACTTATCTCAACATATTTTGGTCAATTAACAAGTTTTTGGCGTCGTTGTCGAGGATCGGACACAGTCTTGGGTAGCAGTGCTAAGAATGAGTTGATGATAATTTTTTGTCTTAACAAGTTTTTGAAAAAAATAATAATAATAATAATTGCAAGTTCGGTTTTCGGTTTCTTGATAAAGATGCATGAGCATTTAGGGTTGTTCGCATACCCTTCTTTAAGTAAATACTCGTTAAAGCCCGATTGTACCCGTGCATCAGGATTAGCGATCCATATAGGGTCGTTGTAATTTGATTGAGCATATACTACGAGAGCTTTGTATTATTTGCATCCACCTTGATTTAAATCCTTGAGAGATTTTCATATATATGTCATTATCACAGCCGGATCCATATAGATGGCCGGTGATGACATCCATGAGACGCATATCCATTCATTCGAGCGTCGAGCTTATTAGAGCGGAAAGTGATTACATCGATAATGAGAAGAATATGTTTCCTGCATTAGTCAATACCAAGTCTCTACAAGAAACCTTGTGATACTAATCGCGATTTATATCTTATGATCTCATTATTTTCATTGCGCTTTCGTTCAAATACCCATCTATACCTAACATGCTTTACGCCTGTAGTGTTTAGACTATAGGTCCAAAAACTTCTCGTTTCATTAACTAGTTTAATTTTGCCTGCATAGCTTCTTTCCTTTTTGGCCATCATTTCTATGTCGACATTCTTCCACATTTTATGGTTCGAGATCCCCATTATTTTTTATGATGTCACAGGCCGTTTAGACGAAAAATATTGACCCGATAACAATATCATTTTGATCCGGGTGATATCCACTTGTGCACACATAATTCACTAAGTCTCATAATTTTGGTACTTGTGCCTCTTTAAACATCTTCAAGGGTTTCTTGTTCAATAGATGCCTCTGTAGGAACCTCTTGTTCCCCATATACCTCTTCAGGGGCTTTTTGTTTATCATATGCCTCTATAGGAGCCTTTTGTTTATCTTGTACCTCTTTAGGGGTATCCATTCTTATTTGTGTTCTCTTATTTCAGGGAGTTATATCTTTTGAGCCAATAGGTCTCCTATGCTTTAAACGTATTTTAGACTCATTTTCTAATTGCCCTTCAGAGATGTCAATCCATGCTAGAGCATCGCGGTTAGGATATGTGACTTTGTCACTTACATATCGATAAAGTATATGGTCATTGATTTGCGAAGATTTCGCAATGGATAGTCCCTTTAATTTCCGATTCACATTGATTTGTACAAGGATCAAATAAGACATTGTATATGCATTCCAAGTAATTTCTCGTCGTTCTTCTGAAACTGACTTTTCTCTCCCCTAATGGTGGGAATACACTCAGTAAAATGACAATCCATAAAACAGGCAGTAAAAATATCTCCTGTTAAGGGTTCAAGATATCTTATGATAGACGGAGGATCAAAACCTACATAAATCCCAAGTCTTCATTGGGGACCCATTTTAGTACAACGTGTGAGTCCCCGATTGATACACCGGTATAACCCAACCATTAAATGGGAAATATTTGGTTGTTTGCAATCTGAGTTATGAAGAAGTATTCATGGTAAGTTGGTGGTCGAATACGAACCAAGTTTGCAGCATGTCCCTAAGCAGAAGTCATGAATTTGGTTTTCATTAGTAGTGGTCGAGCTATTAATTAAAGACTTATGATTAGAGACTCTGCTAAACCATTTTGGGTGTGAGTATGAGCAACAGGATGCTCAACATTTATTCTAACTGACATGCAGTAGTCAATAAATGTTTGAGAGGTGAATTCTCTGCATTATCCAGTCTTATTGTCTTGATTGTATAGTCAAGGAATTGAGCTCTTAATTTGATTATTTATGCGAGGAGCCTAGCAAAGGTAACATTACATGTAGAAATGAGACAAACATGTGACCTCCTCGTAGAGGTATCTATTAAGACTATGAAATAACGAAAAGGTCCACATGGTGGATGAATAAGTCCACAAATATCCGTTGTATTCTTTCTAAGAAGACTGGTGACTCAAATATGACTTTGCTAAATGATGGTTTGACTATCAATTTACCTTGTGAGCAAGCAGCACATGGGTATTCATTGAATGAAAAGTCTTACGGTTCTTTAGTGGATGCGTGTGAGTGTTCTATGATTCTCCACATAATTGAGGACTGGGGTGACCCAGCTTGTCTTGTCAAATAATAAAAGCCTTTTGGTCGTTGAACTTATGGTTCACGACAACGTATGGTATAATCAAGAGGAGAAGGCTGGGAGTTTTTTAACAATAAGTTTCTTGCCATAAACAATAGATGTAATATAAAGAAAGACGTTACATACCTTCATTCATGGTTTCGATGTGATATCTATTTTTATGGATGTCTTTAAAGCTGAGAAAATTCCTTGTGGATTTGCTATAATATTATGCATCATTGATATGGAACCTAGCTCCATTTGGTAGCATTATATTTTCTCTTTTGCAACCTTGATTAAGTTTATAGTACCATATATGGTACTTAGATTTGCATTTGTTAATGTCAAGTCAAGAAAATAACATTTATCTCAAAACAATTGTGTGTGATTGCATAATCAACAAGACATATATCACCTTCATTTATCTTGAGATCAATAAAAAACAATTTTTTTTTAGATATAACTTATATAAAAGCAAAACATGATATGAGCATCGATATCATAGATATAATAACAAGATCATATATTAATTAATTTGATAAAAGAAAAAAGTATCATTCAATAGTAATGTTTTCATCATTCATCAAACAATTAGTTTTTTTTTTCACTAGGACCTCCAAATGAAGAAATCAACATAATAGTATGTTAGATGTAGCCCATCACCGTTGGTAAAAGTTAATTCCTATATCTTTTCCTTTTCTTCCATTGATGCTTAGTAAAGGTCAGTCAATGTTTGGGCGTACGACAGGTACGCAATCAATGTCTTTTCATTCCATATCTATGACAATTATTCTCATGGTTTCTAGAAGGTTTATCTCATTTATACTTCACGTTTTACCTCAATATTACTCTACTTCTGGTGGTGAGATATTTTCCTTCTCCAAGGATTTGAGGGATAATCATTATAGTATTGGGAATTTATTCCATGATCACAACCATAATCGATCCCCATCCATGTCCACGAGTTTGAGATGATATTAATTCACTTAAGGGAATCATTCAAACCCAATTGCACTAGATTGATGTTTTTTTTTATCAAAAGTTCAATAGTTTATTTAATTAGCATCAATGATCTAAGATAGATAATTCATTTCTGAAATATCAAATGTCATAAACTTGAGTTTTATAAGATTTTACATTGTTGACAAATCTTTTATATAATACAAAATAATAAGAATCAAGTATATAATAAATTGTTAACAATAATATAGCTTTTGACTTCTTACCAAATTCAAATATTGATATATATATATATATATGCAAACTTAAAGTAACTTAAAGTTTAGGATTAGAGAATACCTCTAGAGCATATTCATGCTAATAATGTATTGTGAAAAATGCAAACCTTAAGTAAAGATAATTTTATTATTCTCTTTGTATATAGGAGGGGAGGAAGGAAAATAGAAAATTTAGAAGTGAGAAAAGGGAGGAAGACAAAGAGATAGATGGAGAAAGAGATATAGAGATGAATGAGAGAGATCTTGAGAATGAGAATGTGATTCTCGGTGATGATCTTACAAAGAGGGAATAGAGGCATTTTATAGGCTTCATTTACAAATCCCCATTATTCACCTTAAATGACCCTATAATGATCTTAATAATAGTAACCCCATTCAAAGCACATTCATGAACTTATGAATTGAAGTTTGTTCATGATCTTGGACACCAGATGACATATTGTCCATCATTCATTACACTAATAATGTGGTCATTCATTACATGTAATGACCCTTTGTTTATAACAAATACATGAAACAAAAAAAAAAAATGTATTTTTGTCCTAAATAGGTTATTTTTCAAGAAAAAAAATATGGAGATGTTAGATTCACAAATTTATAGGTATTTAATGTCTTTTAATAAAATATTTCTTCATTTTATTATATTCACCACATCCACATGTAGCCTTATATTATTATTTTTCTTTTCTTTGTGCTATATTTTGTCCTAATTTATTATATTATTATTTATAACTCCAATTACTTTAAGTTTACATCTTGTTTAAGGTCAACAAAAATATTTTCAAAAGTTAATTCTAAATATTTATCTAAAAATATTTTTATCATTTAAAAACTTTTTAAAAGTGTTTTTATGAATTTTATATAAATTCTGTTTTATCATAAATATCCACCGATATATTCGATATATCGGTAAAATTCATATATCGATAAAATTCAAGTGCCGAAATATTCATCTAAACCGATATTTTCATCCTTCTAGTTTCCTTGAATGCATTGTAAAAAAGTATATTTCTTTAATGTATTTTTGTATATTTTTCTTTAAAATAAAATTTCATACATTTAAAAATTCAAAATTGATATACGATCTGTTTCGAAAAAATAAAAAATAGTTACGATATTAACAAGTTAGTGGTAGACTTTAGTGTGTCCAAGAGAGGAAATTTATGTACAATTTTTTTCCTGATGCTCCATTTATCAAATTAAAGTGGGCAATGTAATTGATAAATTATATATTATGTCTAATATCTTTTATGTATTGTTGAGAATAATATCAACATATGTTATGTTTTCATTTATTTAGGGTACACTAATTGGATACTTTAGTTAAATTGGTAAAAATAATATTAAAATGTTATAAGGAAACGAGTGAATGACGACTAATTTATAAAAAGAATGTTGTCTACCTCTGTAAAGTAAATACTACTTACCTTAAACAATAAGATTACATGATTTGAGTCCCAAACACTTATAAATATTGTCTACTCCTCCTATTTGTATTTATCAAAGTTTCTCTCTCTTTTTATATTCTTCTCTATTAAATTGATTAATTTCACTTTAATCTTGGTTGCAATAATTTAATGCAATTGTTTTACAACATAAAATATTTTTTAACATTTTTTAAATTAGTAAAGCTGATATTACCAAATACATTACTTTACTTCCAAGCACACGTGATTCATGAAAGATACTTTCCTCATAAACTCAACATGCTTTAAAGATCTTTAACAAATCATCATTAAATTAATCAACAAAAATAAAAAAATAAAACCCAGAAATTAAACAATTTAATAACAATGACAAGAAAAAAAAAGAAAAGGAAAATGGAAAATCTTCCTTTTGTCATCAGTACTTGGGAAGAAAGCACTCCTCTGGAAGGTTGTTTTGGAATCTCTTGTTATCTTGGCAATAGTCATAAATAAGATGATACTTCCTGACCCATCTGAAAAACCTTCTTTGGGTACTTGTTAGAGTGCTGAACCTCTCTTTGTTCCACCAATTTGTAGAGCTATCTGCCCTGCAAAACCTTGCATTGCCCTTCCAAATGCAGGCATCGATCTTGTAGTTCCTGAATGAGGCTATGAATGGTCCCTTTGTCCAGTCAATCTTGTCCTTTCCACCACGTGTTGCCCAGCTGTCGCCGTTCCATAGGCTGACTTTGATGCTCATTGGCTGCCATCTGGGAAAGGCCACCCCCTTGTCTGCATGGTTTCTGTACGTTCTTATGGGCACCCAGTCCACCATGAATCTACAACAAGAAAGAAAAAAACGGACTAAGATTTTTGACTTTGTTTCGGGTTTTCAATTACATTTTCAATGACTGGAAGTATAGTATTTAGATAACTGTTGCTTCTGCTTTCAGGTGTATGTTTTATTGAATAATTAGGAAAGGTCAAGCTATATCATGTTTCATACTATCCCTCACCTCCGGCCCCATAATACGCGCATGCGAAAAGTTAAATAAACCAAATAGAGTTCTATATGAACTTTCAAATACATAAATGAGGATTTAAAATGCAGACAAATACACAAATGAGTAATTCAAATTGCAAAGTCACCCCAAGTCTTATACAAATGATTAATTCAAATTGCAGAGAGGTGATTGAAGCTTGGGATTTATCTTTGTCGAGGCAGCGCTTGATATCGTATTAAATGATCGAAACTTTAAAAGTTGTCTTATAGGATTTGGTATTTAATATGAATATGAATATAATGCTTCACAATAACACACCAAACAAAGCTCAAGAACGTTAGTTTAGGCTTTTGTGTCACAATTGGGTCTTGGCATTCAGGGTTTGGAGCATGAATATATAATGCCTTGGAAGATGACTTACACAATCTGGTGAATGCTCCACAGTATGGAATAGGTGTGGAAGTCCTCTGTTGGATCAAACCACAGATAAATCCTCTCTTCCCTGTTGTCAAACCCGTCTGCAAAAACATTGGTTTGGAGGATATATGGCTCCCCACTCACATTTCCAAGGAACTCGAAATCGATCTCATCACGATTAGGCTGATCAGAAGTTAGCTGCATTCCCAAACAGCCGTTTCAGTTTCATAAACTAATACTAAAAGAAAAAATTTTGGAGTAAGAAAAGGTTAGTCACTGACATAATAGGCCACAACTGTGCCTGCTGAATGGCCTGTTACTAGTTTGATCTGCATGTCAATCTGCCCAAACAAGAATAGCTCATTTGAAGCAAAACCAGCACCTACAAAATTATTAATCATAGAGAACATCATAAACATGAGTTTGAAAATGATTGGAGGTTTATCTTAATGCAGTAATTACCGATTCCTTATCAAGCTTCAAGCTTCTTGAATGGCCGTCTGCAGAAGTATTGACATGGGTAGGCGACCACATAACAAAGAAATCCTTGTTGAAGTCTCTTGTTGAAACAACAGAAGTCTCCGAAATTTGAAGCAAACTCAGGGCTAAACCCCCGAAAAAGAAGACAAGGTTGTGATTATGTTTCATGGTTTTCTGTTGAAGGGTGCCTGGGAGATTGATGAGAGAATGGGGAAGAAGCTATAAATATACATTTACATTGGCACTTCACGCCAAGGCGGTGAAAATGGAGAAGCAACGTTGGTGTTGTTTAAGCAAGAATATCTTTAGAAGGAAGCAAAGGAATGTTTGGCTATAAGCATCTTACCAACAAATAGTTTGATGGGTTCTCTAGTAGTGTTCCCATTTGGAACATCTCAGATGTACAATTTGTTGGGGTATTTGATCAAAATAAGTCCTAACATTTTAATAATTTTTTAATCCAACTTAACTAATACATTTCGGGTTTTGGAGTGAGTGTACTTAGCATATATACTTAGCAATCCCATGTGTAGATGGAAGGGAATTTCCAATGTAAAGCATAAAAGGGGTGTGTTTTATCCAATTCGATTCTATTATGAGGCATTTCATACCAAGCTTTGGGAATACCCTTAATTAGGCTTTATTCAGAAGAACCCTTTTTTACTATGTTGGTTGACAGAAAGTTTAGGAAAGTAGGTTCTGGCTACAGGCTTCCCTTTCTTTTGTATTGTGCTTTTCTTTTCAAGGTAATTTGATATGGTCCAAGCTTTCCTTCTGATTACACTTTGGAGGACTTCAGTTTATTCTTTCCCTCTCTTCCGATCCTTTTCAATGTCTGGCGCCTGTGACCATGATTCAACTGGTTCATGACTTTATTGGCATATTTCCTTGAATACTTAAGTTCGCCTAACACAAAAATCATGACCTATTATCACATGAATTATATATATATAAACCCTAATCTAAGACCAAATTTAATCTTGCATGTAGAGAGATAACTAATTAATCATTTGCAGACAAATAAGAAGAAATAAACAAATTTATTAGTCCTTTATGCCTTTCTTGCCTCACCTTGATGATAACAAATGATATCAATTGGTTAAATATATATGACTGCAATATTGTCCATGCGTGATTAATAATAACCTATACTTCCAATGTTTTAGCCCAAAGCAAACTACTCTTGTTGAGTTTTAATTTGTAAATGGTAATAATCAAATTTGCTTTATCTAAGTAAACTTTTTTTTAACCTTTTGCTTGAATAAACGTCTGACAAAGCAGTTGGTTTCAGTGGCATGGCTTATGATGGATGATTATTAGGTATCTCCAAAAAGTAACCATTTAGTATATCATTGTCACTATATGAAAATTAAAATTAAGCAATGGGGTTTTGCTAAAGAATCTGGTTATCTTCGATGTTTCGCGGGGCCGGACCGGCCGGTCGGACGATCGGCCGACCAGCCGTCCCGGTTGATCGCCGTTGCAGTTGAGCCGGCGGTCGAGCCGGTCGGATCGACGGTCGAACACAATGAAGCCGTGGTCGAATCGGTGAAGCCCGTGATCGAGCGGATTGATCGAGCCGGCGGTTGAAAAAAAAATTCCCGAGTTAAGCGATGTCGTTTTGATCTTTTAATCGAAGCGATGTCGTTTCGCTAAATTAGAAAGGCATCAGGGTTAGAAGGTTTGTAACTAAAAAAATTGATTACATCTGTGAACATGAATTGGCTTGTGGAAATGGGAATTCTGAAAACAGCTCTACCATTTCTTTGTCATTATGATTATTTTAGATATATGAAAATTATATATTGATATAAATAAGTTTATTCCATTTTTAATATGTTTTCATGTATTTAAACATTATACATATTTTAAAAATAGAATTTTAAAATACTCTATTTATATAAAAAATAATAAATAATATATTAAATATGTAATTATATATTTTAAAATATAAATAATATATTTGTGCGTCACCCGATTCAGCCGCGGATTCGACCCTTGTCCGTAGGTGAATCGATGAGCCGTGCTTTCCGGTTGTCCAGCGGAGTCAGTTTTAAAAGCGTTGTTTGTACTCCTAGATGCTTTATTTGGTAGAAAGAAATGAACAAAACACAGAGGGAGCTGACAGTAGCTTCAATTTAACTTCAAATCATTATTTGTTAAAGATAAGTGAAATAATCACGCTTATGAATTTTACTCGAAGTCTCCAACACTTGCATTGTAACGATTTGTTCTTTCTCATGTCATTATTATTATCTCTAGCAGCATTTGCAATATTATAGTAACCTATTTATTCTTACATAGATATTATATGTTTTACATATTATCTTTTTTTACGCTATTTTCTAGAATTGACAATATTTACATGAAAAGGATCGAGTTGATCATAACTATGAAATTGAAAGAGATTTTGGCTATGTTTGGAACCAGGAAAGTACTAAGAAAAGAAAAAGAAAAAAACCATTTTTTCATGATTGGTTTCATTGTGAAAAATATAAAGGAAAATAAAATGTAATTAAAATTCTTCAAATTTTTATATATTTTTAAATTTCTTAGTCCTTATATAATAAAGAGAAATAAATAAAATGAATTTGAATAAACATATAAAATTAATTTATAAAACTTAAGCTTATTTTTATTTCCCTCAAATTTTCTTTTCTTTTACTTTTTCTCTCTATTTTCTTTTCTTTGCATTTTCTAAGTTTCAAATTGGTTTTACTGTGAAAAATATAAAGGAAAATAAAATTCTCGAATTTTTATATATTTTAAATTTACTTGATCGCTTGTATAATAGGGAGAAATAAATAAAATGTGTTTAGATAAACATATAAAATCAATTTATAAAACTTAAACTTATTTTATTTTCCTTCTAATTTTCTTTTCTTTTACTTTTTCTCTCTTTCCTTTTTTTTTTTTTTTTTGCATTTTAAGTTTGAGCAAGCCTTTAGTCATATTCTTGATTTGTGGCAAAACGTGTTTAATAAACATGATGGATAAGCAGGGTTCTTGGAGACAGAAGATTGAAAAATCAAATCATGTTTTCCTGTTCGCTTACAGGCAAATCCATGGTTTAGAGTGGGGGTTATCAGAATTTTTATGTTTCATGTGTCAAACTTGGCTTTATATGCACAAACCATTTCATATACTCGATGCAATATATGTTGCAGGCCTGACTCAAATTGGTAAAGGGGTGGGACGTGAACGGGAGGGGCTCAAATCCAAACTACAATATAATATTCAAAATGCATAAAAGTAAAAAATAAAAAATAAAAGGAGCACTTAATAAATAATTATCCCATAAAAATACTACAATTAAAAGTATTTTCAATAAAAAAAACACTTCCAAATCACAATGAGAGTTCTTCTAATATTAAATTTAGAAAGTGGTTTTAGATTAAAAAGCATCTTTGCAAAATATTATGTATTCAATAAAATTTAGAAAACATTTTTAACAATTTGAAAAAACAGCCGGAGTACTTAAAAAATCATTAATAATGTTTTTTTAAAAATATGTTGTGTGAATCTCCTACAAACATTGTTTTTACATCTATTCACCTTACATATATGTCATTATATTACTATACTATTATGTTCTTACAAGATTTGAGCCTAGGATCTTCAGTGATCCCTTCTCATCCCTTTACCACTTGGACCAGATCTCAAAAGCTTTTAAAAACACTTTAAAAAAAATTATTTTCACTAAAAACATTTTAAATAAAATCACTTTTGGACTCCTAAGTGAGATATTAAGGTGGATAAAAGACAGCAAAGCCAATAAGTCCACTTGAGCTATAAATGCAACTGCAGAAACAGAATTACATTTGTGCTTTAACAACTCTAAAGTGGGTTTCCTCATTATCATTACTATTATTATTTAATCCTCTTTCTTGTGCCCATTTTCCCAGCTTCCAACCCTTGTTTTGGAACTCCAGCCCAAATTCAAGAACTTCTAATTTTTTTGATGTGTCATACAAAATTAGGTCTGCAAAAATTTAGAAAGGGAAAGATCTATAAAAAACCCACAAGCAAAATATTGGGAGAAGAAGGAAAGGAACCGGAAGGGGATGAAAAGGAGATAAATTAATTGAGGGCCACAAAAAGTGCTCCACCACTGCCGTTGAGGATCATTTTCATAGTCAGTTTCATTGTCATTTTTATTTCTTGTCCAGGCCCAAATTTTAATGGAAGGTTAACCAACTTATAGTAAGCTAAAATCTCGACGGTGTCACAAGAGAATTTTAGAGTGATTTTTATTTCTTTATATATTCATTTTATACTACATTGTAGTAACTTCTTGTTATAAAGTTCTAGCGAATATCCATTCCACCCCTTTACCACTTGTGCAAGACCTCAAGGCTAGGGCTGGTGTTTATGCACATAAATGTTCTTTTATATTTTATTTTAATTTTTTCAATTATTTGAATTATGCATGTATTAGCCCGTCATGCTTATTCATAGAGTTCGTGTGGTAAGCATTCAGCGTTTAGCAAAGGCGCTAGGGAAGGAAATTTCCTAGGTTAATCACAATGGGGGCCAATTCTTACATTATAATTAAAGTGTTAAGCTTTCTGAAAAAATACATGTATTAATAATTTATATTATTAAAAGATATTTTTAGTGTTAGTTAACATTAATTAATAAAAAAAATAAACTAATGTATAATGTTGTAAATTACGAGAAAAAAACATATAATTTGATTGACTTTTATGTAACTTATTTTAATTATGATAATATATAATTTGAAAGTATAATAATAAAATTAATAAGGAATAAATATGAGATTTACAAAAAAAAAAAAAGGGAAATAGTAAGTATTGCAAAGTTATGTGCGACTAGGAGTTTCCCTCTCTCACGAAGAATAATCATCATAGGTTAGAGCGAATCTTTTGCCATGCACAGTTAGACGAAGAAGAAGACCTTATTCACCGAAATAACAAAAGAATCATGGAGGAAGTGTACGTTCCCTCTCATTCCGGGAAGGAACAAGTCCATCTCTTTCTGAACAAAGCGATGGAATTTTACAAGCTAATAATCTTTGTGAAGGATATAGACAATTGGGTCTCGGATGTGAAGAGGATGAATAGGAAAAATGAGGACCCTTGTTGCCGGCTTCTGACTCAAAAAGGAGGAGAAGGTAGAATCAAGAATCCATGGAATGACGTTAATTATAAAACTTATTGGTCGATCATAGGATATAAAACCTCGTTTAAAGTGCGTCATTGGCAACCTAAGCGTATGAATTGGTGGCGATGGATAACGAGTTTTTCTTGGTTAAGTTTCTTTGCGATGGACTATGATTTATGAATCTGATGGCGAGTGGATGATCTTCAATCAGCACCTCACTTGGTCGGAGCCATGAGCCAGAACTTTGACCATCAGTAGAACGACTTGTAAAATCTCCTTACTTGGGTGAGGATTCCCTGTCTACCCATAGAGTATTATGACATGAGCTTTCTCATGAAAGGCTCATGAAAGTTGGAGAGAAGATAGGTAAGGCTATCAAAATTGATGAAGCCAGATCGTTGGTCTCAAGGGGTCATTTTGCTCATATGTGTGTGGAAATTGATTTAAGAAAATCGGGTTGATCTCTAGAAGTTGACTGGAGCCTGAGGAAGGAAAATTGGATATGAAGGCATTCACTTAGTGTGTTTTAGTTGTGAATGATTCAATCACATAAAGGATGAATGCCATGAGTAGGAAACTACCTGCGGAACCGGAAGAGGCCGGGGATCGGTAATAGGGACCATGACCCTAGTAATGATCGAAAGGTCAAAAAATGGTCCAAGATTTGATTAACTCGGAAGTTATTAACAACTATGGGCCGTGGATGTTGTACAGTAGAGTTCCTCGTCCTCCAAGTAGTGTTAGCGGAGACCCGAAGATCATGGGAGAGAGAGGTATGGGAAGCGAAGCTAAGGACGCTGTGACACCCCAAATCCCGGGGATCTTTTTTTTTTTTTTTTTTTTTTTTGGCTCACTGAATGAGTTTGTGGTGACAAGATTCTCACGTCGCGACGAGTTCACTGTCGCGCTATCATGCACTCGGTCTCGCCAGTTTGTCGCATGCACGGGCATAGAGTCGTGCTCGCTGATCCGCGGCGTGCTGAACCGGTTGTGCCCGGTTGTAGCCTTCATTTGGAGCTCGGTGTCTTGTATTTATCATCTTGTATTTAGCCTTATTTTGCCTGCTCTGTCTTGAAGCGACAAAACTTTCTGTCATCGTAGCTTCTTTATTCTAGAAAATTCTGCAATCACGACATAAATCCTACCCTTTGTGACTCTATCACGACATAAACTGGCTCTATCGCGATATACCTTCCCACTTTTGCCTTGTGACTCACATCCACGACTTCAAAAATCCCGTATGCGAAAGGAAAATCGAAAATCTGAAGTCAAATTATGTCGTGACATAAAATATACTATCGCGACAAGAAACCTTTGACCCCTGACCTGAACTCTGTCGTGACAAAGAAATCTCTATCGCAACATAATGCGCCCGGGTAGGGTCGTCTCTTGTAGTATGGGCGCTATAGCCACGATGCTAGGCCTTGTCAGTCTTGTGCCCAGCACACCTTGGCGCTGTCTTCTTTCATTTGTCATGCGCCTGCCCATTTCTTTGTCGTGGGCACGCCCGGGGCATGTCGCGCTGCGCTGACTCTGCAATCGCGCCGCGAGCAGATCTAGACATAGTGCACTAGGTCGTGACACGGAACAACACACGTCACGGAATTCTGCGTTGCGACATGGGGTGTACTCTGTGTGACGGGATTTCAGCCTACGTTGGCTAACTGCATCGTGACATAGAATGCTGTTGCGCCAGAAAATCGAGGCCTTGTGCTGGCTACATCCTGACAAGGGAAAATCCGTATCATGACATTTTCTATGGCTTAAAACTAGAAACTATGTCGCCAACCTGAGGAAAATCACGTCGCGACATGAGCGGGAGGCTCTTTCGTGACACAGAAACCCTTGTCGCGAAACCCAAAACACCCGACCGGACCGACTCTGACTGCGACCTCCACCGAATTATTCGTGACATGGAATCAGAATTCTCTGTCGCGACAGAGAATTCTCTATCCTTGACGAAACCTAAGTGAGGCATTAGCCCACTCTTTTGCGTTCCTCCTTCAGCTCACTCCAATTCATTTTATGCTCTCGCCTTTATATACCCTCTACAGCTGGTAAGCGGAAACTATTGACCTTAAACTTAACAAGTCCAAAAATAAGTTTTTATTACAAAACTTCTCATGTACATATACAAAACTGGATATTCTATCCAGAATATTACAAAATACATAAATAGGCCATAATCAGGCCTTTTTCAAGACTAAGCTCTTGGATGTGATTCACCACGGTGTCATACGAATGCTCTGCGAAAATATTTTCCCACGATGGGTGAAGCGATGCCCGGTAGATGAATTACTCTGGTCTTTCACGAAGTGCGCATGCGATATGAGCACACCGCGCATTCCGTCGAATTATGCATTCCTACTTGGATGTCTACATGTCGTACCCACATTGCCTTCGAGTTCTCAGAGCTCCTTCACACGTGCACTTGCCGTATGAAAAAGCGTTTTCAAAACAAATCTTGCATTTAGAAAACTCATTGGACAATCTCGATATCAAAATTTATTAGTGACCCTCAGATATAATTTGGTGGACATACTCGACAAATATTTTGTGAATGACCCTCGATAATTTAGTGGACATACTCGACAAATAGTTTTGTTAGACTGACCTCGATTAAATTTAGTAGACATACTCACAGCCAAATATTTTGTTGGGCAACCTCCCGATATAATTTATTCGAAAACCATGTGTGCACTCACACCTAATACTCTCACGGTGTCCCAGTGCATATGAAATGCGGAATGCTATTTCATGAATATTTATTTTCTACATATAATTTACATCCATCATAAATTTCATACTAATATATCAAATAAGCATGTATCAATATAAATTCACACAGCTTGACATGTTATTCAATTTTAGCAATAAAAGCATAAAAGCGGCCTGCGGTGACCCGATAACGGTCAGAAAAATCGGTCTGGGCACTTTGAAACATAATCCCGTAATTTTGATTCCGGTATGCGAGAACAATCGAAAATTCGATCGGCCCATCCAAAAGCGGTCAGATTTCCAGCGTTCGATCCCAAATTTTGGGGCGGCTATCTGGCATTCCGATGCAGAAACACCATTACCGGTTAAATGGCTCTTAAGCGAAATTAAGCGAGGAGGAGAAAAGCCCTACCTCCACGGAGTTTAGCGAAAACCGGGGTCGTGTACCGCATGAAAGCTCTTTATTGGGTGGTTGAACTTTGCCTCTTACTCAAACCAACAAACAGTCGATCTCAGTAAAATACAGAGAGAAGGTGGGCTTACCCGCTCGTCATCTCTTCTTCTCTCTTTTCTTTTCTTTTTCCCTCTTTTTTCCTCTTTCCACCGGATTTGGTCCAACAATTCAAGTGGAAGTCTCTCCTTAATACCACTTCCGTTTAGCCATTTTCTCACCTTATCCTCTTATCCAAAACTTGGATTTCCTTTCTCTAAAGGCTTGACACATGGCCATCCCTTGGACTTTCTCTCTTTGTTTGACTAACCTCTCCATTTGACACATGGCTCTAAATTGGTCAGTTCAGCGAGTGTCGTGTCACTTCTTCTGCCCCGGTGCCTCGGCAGTAAATTCGAGCCGTCGGAATCAAACGAAATTCATTTGGATAAGCTAGATTTATGAGACGATTAACGATGAAGTCAGTTTCATCATCAGATCTAGAAAATTCTGGGTTTTGACAAAAATTACCGTTTCTGCTTTACCGGAAAAATTGAATTTTTCTCGAGTTTATAACCTCAAAAAATGACTATGAAATAAGCGAACTTGAATTGAAGGGTATCGGTTTTGATGTAATGGTAGATGGATGAGGAAGAGATCCACGAGATTTGATTGAGGAAGGAAGTTGACATAATCTTTTATATAAGGAGGAAAAACACCACGTACATCCTGCTGATAATAAAATCTGAAAAAAGACTTAATGTTTAAGTGCAAGATCGGATAAAGACCACGTATCTTGACCTTAATAAAGAAAACATCCTTGCATAACACTTATTCTTGAGGGGAAGAAGGAAAGGGACAACCGTCGAGAAAAGGGAAACACGAGGGGCCGGACTTAGAGTCGATGAGGGCAAGCGTGAGACGAAACATTGGATTGTAATAAGTAATACAAAGACTCAAGATATACGAAGAGAAAATGTGAATCACTCTCTAGAATTCCATAACCATAGTGTTTTAGCTTGTAAAGGCTAGTTAAAATATTGGTAAACACGGATATATCTGTAATTGGATTTTATGGATATATCATAAATATCGGTGGTTATTTTTATAAAAATATACATTCGATTATATATATATATATATATATATATATATATATATATATATATATATATATATATATATATATATATATATATATTTATATATATTAAATTTTAACATTACGTTCATTTAATATTAATAAATTTGTAAATTAAGATTAAAATTTTAAAATTAAAATTACTTTCATTAAAAATAATATTAAAATCAATTGGATAATGATTTATAATTACTAAATTAAATATGTAATTTAATATTAATCTTAAAATTCACTAAATATTAAAATTAAATATGTTATATTAATAAATTATTAAGATATTGTTATGAAATACATGAATGAATATTCATTATATTCAATGTACCTATTATGGCACATTCGTAACCTATATACATCAATGAATATTCAATGTACTTATTATGGCACATTCGTAACCTACATTCTACGTATGAATGCCCATCTCCCTATTCAATGTATATATTCAATACATCGACATTAATGATATGTGTATCCTTGTATTCTTATAAATAGAAGCTTAGTTTTGGTCATTGGGTAGAAAATATATAGGAAGAAGAGAATGAAGAGGAAAATATCACGATTGAAAATACAAATTTACCAAATACGACTTTCTCTGCATAATCTTTGGTCTTTATCTACTTTCTCTTCTTAATCTGCTCTTATTCTCTCTGTTATATTCTTGCAGTATGATATTTTACAATACGTTATCGTACAGTCTGATTGAGTAAATATTTTTTGCAAGGTGAGTATTCTTTTTTTTATTAATCAACTTATACTTCATCTTCTTCTATCAATTCTTCTTTTTTTTTCTTTTTCTTGGCCTGAAGCCAAATTTCCAACCTAAAAGTATCCTTCTGCTCCTAAAATGGCGTTGATATTTGAAAATCTTTCTAATTAATTTAAGGATTCATTTGTTTTGTAAGAATTATTGCAAATATTGAAAAGCCCAAATTCCACATCCTCGAAGTGAGTGGAAATAATTATCTATTGTGACGCTGAGCCCGAAATTCGGTTGACTACAGTCGGCAGCGGAATCTTCCGTGAATGTCGGGTGTGCGGCGTTTTCACGAATCGAGTACAGTCTCCTTTGTCTGGGGAGCTCTGCAAAATACAACACACTGCATAAACACATCCCGAAGCAGGTCGATACTCTTGAGTTTATGATTAAAAGCGGCCACTTGGGCTCATAAACCAATACTCATAACAATGTATATATATATATCCAACTATCAAGCCATAGTTCGAAGTTCAAAGGATTTGCTTTCTTACTCCTGACACATATATTAAAATTAGAAATTCTAATACATGTAATACATCATAACCCAAGCCCGCAATCCAGGCTTTCTTCACAAACCTCCGGTCTACAGGGCGAAGCGAGTCCCCTCACACACTCCACATGCCTGTAAAATAGTAATCGAGGGTGACTAATGCTCGATAGTGGAATCACCCTAGAGTAGGCCTCTCCTTTAAGTCGGTGCAATGCTCGAAAATAAACACACATCAGCAAATGCATGATCTACTTGAATGTCTAAGCGATCATCTCGTACGAGTCCTCACTTAGACTCCCTCTTTTCACTTTAAGCCTCATATGAAATTATTATGTTTGTTGTTTGTGGACAACCCTCAGATGTGTATATATCCCAATTGGGTGAGTCTCAGACGATTGATATTGTTATGGACTACCCTCGGAGTGTATATCGATTGGGTCGATCTCATTGATTGATATTTTAGTATGGACTACCCTCCTGGAGTCATTTTAGTTTTAGACAACCCCTCGAAACCATTTTCTCTATACTCATCTCATGCACTCCATCTCACAGTCTAAGTGTCAGTGCATATGGAATGCATGATGCGATTCCATTACGTTACATAACACATGCGAATATATAAACATGCATATTCATAAAAATTCAAATCACACCATCATATTATGTAATTTCTCATTTCATCCACATCAAAATTAGCTCACATGGGCTAATGATCCAAACCATGAGCAATTCTACTTGAATTGCTGCGACCCGAACATTAATTATGAAATTTATTTTGTAGACACTGTGGGAATAGTGAAACCCTCGATTATTCAGAAAAATCACGATAGTCGGTTCCTTAGTGAACCCAGCTCACGGCCATTACCGGCCCTATACATACCAAGCACCATTTATAGCACAAATTGCACCATAAATAACCCGAAAATCGGTGGACGGTCACGGTATCCATGAACTAAATTAATTTTCGATAGTCGGTCCCGAGTTTGGGGCCAAGTGCAAACCCTCCACGGCCTCGATCAACTCAAACATCATAAACACTTAAATAAAGAATAAAACCTAAGTAGGATAAATCCCCTACCTCACGGAGTTTGTCAAAACTCCTCCATCCCGGTGTCCGCAGCGTGGCAAGCTCCGCGTGAAGCCTCTTGTGTTGTCTCGAAGGCTGGCAGGCCGGTCGGATCGCTCGATATTTTAGAGAGAAAGAGGTCATTCTCTCTCTTAAAACCTCCATTTACGTGTACGCGGCCCCTCACTGTATCGATTCCGTTTTTGCCTAATATCAATTGTGGGAACAACAGCATTGAGTGTTTGTCTTTTCCCACTTAATCTCATTTCAAAATGACCATTTTGTCATTCTTTCCAGTTTGACATTCGGCGCTATCTCGTAGTCCATTTTCATACGTTTACTCTACTCATTCGCGACATAGTAGCGTGTCACGTGTTATATCTTGACTTTTGTCACATTGAAAGTGTTCTGGCACTTTCGAAACGATCTTGCCAACGTGTAAGTCGACGTCTCGGGTCGGCAATCGGCGTGCTAGGCAGATTTCGCGGGGCGATTTAGCCCGGTGCAATCAGTTTAATCGATTCGAGATCACAGAGAATAGAATTTATGATTTTTAGCAAGAGTACTATTTTGCCCTTTTTCCATAAATTGAAATTTCTAGTGCTCACGGTCTCACTCGCAAGGAATTTCATCGAAATTACGAATGATCATAATCACTACATGCGTATACAACGTGCGTTATCGTAAATATGTGAGTCATTAAATCTTAAGCGACTGAAGCCACGTACCTTCATCCTATGAAGGGATAGGTGGCGCATCGTGTCCTCGTGCTCGCGTTGACTCCTCCACTCCATAGTGTCGCCATCGCGCCCTCGCTAGCCTCGCGGTCTTGCGTGAGCGATCACGGTATCAAAATGCCTGCCCGGTGCGCCAACCGAGGTCAGTCGATTATCGACCTGATTTGTCCCCGATCCGATCGTAGTTGGATGCGGAGTATACGCCGGCTGGAGCATGGGGCGTGAAATACCTCGTGGACACACTGTCATGTTGGCGATGCGCCAATGGTCTGTATTCACGGTGCTACTCTCGGTATCTCGAAGGTCGGAATTGAATCTCGCGATAGCCGCTACGGCTTCGCAGAACCTGACCACTCCTCTGCCCAGGCGTCACGCCCAGCGTGATCCTGACCTCGAACTCTAAGGGTCGGCGTCGCATCTACATAGATCTTACATCGGCTCGGCGGGTGAGAAGGCAGCTATCATATCAAGCTCACGAAAAACTTCTCAGAGGTGTCTCTGTCAGTCCAGGACCCGTGATGGAGCTCTTTCCACCTCGGTCCAATCATATGATAATCACATGGCCTCCCCCGCCACAATGCCTCATATGGCGCCATTTGTATGCACTCGATTAAATTGCCACGCATTAGGGTGATCTGGAATCGACAAAATTTGTATCCTAAACTTCCTTCCCTACTTCTTAGTAGTCATTTCTTTGCGAGTATAGTGGTCTAGGGTCGAGAGCAGGGGATGAGTTTTCTTCGTACGAATGATTTGGTGAAGTCAAAATGGTGAATTCGATTTGGATTTGGGTTTGGGTAAAAAAGCGGGGAGTTGATGATTTTCAAACTGAAAATAAGGGGAAATAAAATATAAAAAGAACTCCTTTAAGCATTGGGCCGCTGGTTTAAGATCTGAAGGCTAAGCGAGAGGAGTCCTCGAGTTCATTTCCTCGCGTTGGGAGGATGATATAGTCATCTCCCAGGCCGGATCTTCATTTAACTTTAAAACTAAGCCACCAATAATTTTCCTTTTGATAGAAAGCATTTATTTAGCATTTATGGTTCCTCTGATGAAGATCTATCACCTTGACCCATCTATGATGACTCGTAAAGAGCCCATTTAATGAATCTCGGTGGATCCCAATAATAGCGTCCTTTGAACCCTCAAAGATTACCAAGTATTGATCAAAGAGGATGCATCAAAGTGAAAATATAACCCCTTAACCTACCTCAGTGGCTCGTGAAACTAATGGATATCAGTGTATCTAAAGCTAAGAATACACTGAACCACAAAAAACTTACCCAGTATGGGCGAAAGAAAGTACATCAAAAAAGCTTTAAACTGGGTAAAATTTTGGGAACCAAAATGTCCAAAACTTCTTCTTGCGTGAAAAGCAGGGAACCACCAAGGCCTTCGGATCCACTACTGACAACCTTTTCCCTTCAAGGAGGAAGTGGTTTTATGCTCATCCTCAGTTGTCATCCTTGGAGGGTGTTTGTAACGAAAGTGAGAGAAAGAGGAGAAGAGAGAAAATGAGAGCCCAACGAGGGCAGTAAATTTCCTTCCAAGAAATTAAAACTTAGGTCAATGATGTTTTACAATGAAGCATATAGCCTTAAAACATGAAATACCAAAATAACCAAAGCTAGAATAATTACAGTGAGGGTAGAAATGAGAAAAACCAAAAACGAAGTCGTTTGGATAAAAAAAACAAAAGCAGAAAATTTCGCACACGGTGATTTTCGCTATCATAGAGAAAATTCGCTATGATAGCGAAAATTCGCTATCATAGAGAAAAACACAAGCATAGCGAAAATTGAAATTTTCGCTATGCACAGTAACTTTCGCTATGATAGCGAATTTTCGCTATCATAGCGAAAATATGTATAAACGAAAATTTACGCTAGGATTATGCGAAAATTTCGCTATGCGCGTAGCGAAACCTCCTTGTTTATCTTTATCCTGATCTCTTTGTTCCATTAGCTCTATTCACTTTGCTCCTATTTGCTACTCATCAGATTCATGTATTTTGCTTTCTTTTCCTTTTCTAATCTTTGTTATTCGATTTTTGATGCGTAATGCTAAGTCAGGCCATAATTCTTCATCTTTGGAATGGCTCGTAATCTTTAGTTAAAGACCTATAGCTGCAAAATTAGCCCTTGAAAATATGATCGGTAGTGTAGGGACCGAACATGTCAATTGGGTTAATTATATGATTAGTACACAAATGTGCTCAAAACTATTAAAAATAGGGTTAATCTTAACTTTTTGAGCGCGATCACTCGCCCGATAACTATTGTTGTGGCGAATTCCCTTAAGAGCAATTATCATCTACCCTTAAGAACCAAGGCATGCTCGTAGCATGTACTCTGCTTTACGTATATAATCCACACCACGTGTAACCTACCTGACCCTTGCTTTGTGTGTAGTGACCTTCCCGAGTGCGCGATCATATGATCCTATGGACCAGTCGGCACAGTCGTGTCATGAGCGACATCCGTTGCAGAGGCCTTGTCATTTCAGCCAACGCCATTCACAATTTCAAAGGGTATCGAATCTCGAGTCACTCAGGCTCACATCACTTTCGACTCTGAAGTGCGTGATAGCTTTGGCCAGGTGTGTTTTCATCTCGATTAACGCTCTTCGACCCACAACCAGGCCTCTTACGTTTCTGAATCGAACTATGAGTCTTCATTAGAGCGTAGTCTAAAGACAAACTCAACCCACGCTCCACCAAGATTGGTGAATGGCCGTCTGAGTGAGCCCTACGCCAATGTTCACGTACCTTATGACATGATAATGCCATCTTGTGACACACGATCCCAGGTCGTATGAGTAGAATTTCGGAGATCTCTCGCTCGTAAATCTCGACTATCGAGGTCGATCTCCTACACACCTGGGAAGAACATCTATACCTGGCGAAAGCTATACAGGCCTTAACCTCTAAGCCCAGATCTACAAAGAGTACAGTATCGAATTGTAATGGCCATTTGGTCATTATTAATGACCCAGATGTTTGTGACTCATCCATGTCGAAACGTGTCTCAGTAGCCCGATAATACCACCACAAGGTCCCACTTTACGCTTCCATTCTTGCAACTCTGTCGTCACGACTTAGACCCACACTCTGCCCCTCGGCTATCTGTCTTCTTGGGAGTGCTTGTATAGCACACCAAGCCCCGAAACTAGTTCCTCGGCCAGTACTAGGGTGTGAAATAAAGCCCAGTATACTCTCTTGTTACACGGCTAAGCGGGATTCTTGTCCCCGAAGCCACAGGATCCACATCTCTGAGGCGATCCGAGTCTCACGTGCTGATCACGGCCTGGTCTGAGCTTCGTGTGAAGAAGAAGTCTTACGCCTCTTCCCCAGAACTAGAAGAAGAAATTTGATCATCCCTCTTCTATTACCAACGCCCGCATCGAAGTTATAGGAGCCTCCTCGATCTCGTAGTCAGGCCCAGTCGACCATGGAGTCCGTGTCCGTGGGGTGAAGTCCTCTGATCCTGCCGAATAGACAACTTGACCCATTCTCGAATCTCCTATAATAACCGGTCGATCCCAGCTACGTATCACGAAGATTGACATTGCAATCTCTCCCGACTCATCACGGCCCCTCCTGACCTTATAGGTCGTGGCCTCCCCGATGCGTACCGCGTGTCCCAAAAATCTCACCTCGATGGCTAAACTCGGCACTTGCGAACTTAGCGTACAGTGATGGTCTCTCTCAACTGGCTATGAAAGTAATCCTCAGGTGATACTCATGCTCCACTCATTTCGGAGTAGATCGAGATGTAAATCCGTAAAAGCGTAATGGCCCAGTCTAAATAGGAGTTGGAACACCACATGCATGAGATCCATGAATCTTCTTTGAGCGCGTGCGTCGGTCTAAAGGGCATCAGTAAACTCAAGTGCCATACTTGGCGTCTGGCGTTGTCTTGGGATATGTGTCTCCACCCAACCCTCGAGGGGCGATGGTAACCGGTCACGAAGGTGTCTTGGAGTAGACTCGCACTCCTGTGGTCGAACCAGATCGTCGATCCTGGTAATGGAGTGCAGATTCTTGATAAACCAACCTGTTTAATTATGCATGGTCGATACAGTCGAAGGTCTTGTCCTTGCTTCTTTGCAAATAGAAGCCGCGATGTGATGGTGAAGTGCTCGATTTAATGAACCCCTTATCCAACAACTCCTGTGGAAAAATTTGGACTTTGAGTTCTACCCATTTCAGCTGAGTAATCGTCTGTGCGGATCGTAGAGATGGAGTGAAATCTTAGGGTGTAACTCTATCTTAAAGTGTACTACCCTACGTGGAGGCAGTCAGTTAGCTCATGCGGAAAAACATCCACATAATCGTACTACTCGAGGTAGATCAAGTCTGGTCTCTCCCTCGTCCTCCCAGGAATGAGCTGCATTGTGACCGTGCTTGTCCTAACGCTGGGTGATATACTATACGGGGCGAAATATCACCTTGTCCCCACTGAAGTACCACCACGAGTGCAGATCTGCGTGTGGCGGTAACCCTCACGCTCTGGTAATAACAGTACATGGGTGCCATTGATCCATCCTCGAGATGACATCGAACTCTGACGTATCCACATGATCCTCGAGTCCTTTATGGTAGGTCCACAGGATCTACAGCTTCCTTGACCTCGACATATAAATCCCACTATTCTCGCCCTTATCCACACAGGAGAACTCACATCTGATGGCTCCTCTAAGATCTTAGGAGGTCCTTGCCCATTTCCACCATACTTGGGCCTCATTCTCTAGTTGGAACGCAGCTAGTCTAATCCTAGTTGTATCAGAGGTAATCTCGCGCCTCCCAACACCATCTCGTCTGTATGAACCAGTAGTGCATCACCCAGTCGGATCTCCTCCACCTGTGAATGTTAGAGGATGATGCGCCCTTAACCTGCGGAGTTCTTAAGACCTCCCACGACTACTGTATGCCGGCTGTCCTATAGGCTGCCGCACATGTACGGCCTCTGAGGCTGGCGATCAAATACAGTTGGGGTCGAATGTCGGTGGTGCGACCCGATTACCCATGGACGTCCTCTGTGTCCTCGTCCTCTTACTAGCCATCTACACAATTAACATGGCGGTTAAATCTCAATACGGTATCTACAGGCATAACCACGGCCCAGAGACCTTATTCGCCTCTGTCGGTGTATACACATTGTCGCGCATTTCTGATGTCTGAAGCGATCGTTTGCATTTAAAATATTGATTTTCAACGAAAATTTTATTTTAAATTCGTTTTTCGAGAAAATTTTATTTTCAATTTTGTCTAATTTATTTCATTTTATTTTATTCAATAAAAAAAAAAAATTTCAAAATTTTGTGATGAACAATGTTCACAGGCAGGTTCCTGGCAATGTCAAAAATTAGCGAGAGCGATGCGGTAGCCGGATCAAAAGCGGTGGAGTGCACGAGTACGCGGCCCGCGGCCAGCTGCGCTGGTGCGCGGCCGCGCCCGGCGGCTGGCCGGCCGTGTTGCGGCTGTCGTGCCGCCCAGCGCCGCCGCCGCCAGCGCGCTACGCCTCGCGCGCCCACGCCTGTGCACGCGCGCCTCGTCTGCACTTCGCCTACGCCGTGCTGTACCCCGCTGCCGCCAGCCCGCGTGCCGCGCGCCCACGAGCCATTGCCGTCTTGTATCTTCTACATATATGTAAGCATTGTTAGCCCGTTTCGGAGTTACGAAAAAAAAAATGCAGTTTTTTTTTTCCTTCTTTCTTTGGAAAATACGAAAAAAAATATTTATTTATTTTCTTTTCATTTTCCGTACACAATAAATTTATTAAACTTTATTTTATCTATATTTTTTTCATTTCTGACCAAACCAAATAAATTGCTTAAATTTATTTTATTTATTTTTCTTGTTCGGTTTACACATTGTAAACTCTATAAATTTTCCTATGTCATCCACTAAGCTGATTGATCAACAAATATTTCATGTATTATGCGTATTTTTTCACACAACAAATTTATCCAAATCACCTGAAACACACGAACACATGCATGTAGTGTCTAGTTTTGTCTAGTGATTTATATTAGGTAATCGTACCTAAACAACAGCCGAACCACACCTAGTGGTGATGTTCTTACCACAAGAAGACTATGACCTAAGCCCGAATCCTCGACCTCACAGGTTTCCCGTATACCTACACTCACGTCAAACCACAGTGGTGATGGATACGCTGAGCAGGAGCTCCACTGGGTATTCGTATACCTGTGCTCTGATACCAAGATTTGTGGCGCCCCCGAAGCCGAGGGTCCAGTTGTTCTGGTCGACCCAGCGGAATACTCGTCAGATCTCGGGTGGCCAGATATTTTTTGAAAATCGAGTGAGTGTATGCGGGGAGCTCTGCCCAAGGAAGCCTCTACAGTACACAATAAGCTTTTGTCCCTGAAACAGTCCAAATATAACGATTATCGTTCAGCGGCCACTTGGGCTCATAAGCCAATACTCGTAACAATGTATATATATCCAACTATCGACCATAGTTCGAGTTCAAAGTTTACTCTTGCTCTGACACATATATTAAAATTAGAGATTCTAATACATGTAATACACATCATAACCCCGAAAGCCCGCAATCCAGGCTTTCTTTACAAACCTCTCATTCTGGGACGAGGCGATCCCTAGCACACTCCACGTGCACAGCAAATAGTATCTCGACGGGGTGAGAGGCCTTTATGCGATGGTGTTGGGAGGGGGGGATGTCTGCACCTAGTATTCTCTCGCTAAGTGCGGTCTGTTATAATCTAGCTTGTCAAGCAAATGCATGATCTGCTTGAATGTCTAAATGATCATCTCGTGCAGGAGTGCTCACCAGCTCCCTACTTTCGCCTAAGCCTCGTGTGAGGAGATTATTATGTTTGTTGTTTGTGGACAGCCTCAGATGTGTATGTATTGAATTGGGCGGAGTCTCAGACGATTGATGTGTTATGGACTACCCTCCGGTATGTATGTCGATTGGGCGTCTCAGACGATTGATATTTTAGTATGGTACCCTCAGATCATTTTAGTTTTAAACTGACCCTCACGAAACCATTTTCTTTAGACTCATCTCATGCACTCCTCCCTACAGTCCTAGGGTGTCCAGTGTATATGGAATGCATGATCATAGTGTGATACAGGTATATAACACGTACAAATATATAAACATGCATATATTCACATAAAAATTAAATCACACCATCATGTTATGTAATTTCTCATTTCATCACACATCAAGAATTAGCTCACGTGGGCTAATGATAAAACACGACAATTACGCGAATTACTTTCGATGAAACACATTAATTCACAAATTTATTTTGTGAACACTATTCTCGAGAATAGTAAAACCCTTGGATACTTATTCATGAAAATCCTGATACGTCGGTTCACTTAGTGAACCGAATTTCACGACCATTACCGGCCTATACATACCCAGGCACCATTTTATAGCACAAATTGCACCATAAATAGCGAAAATTAGTGTACGGTCATGGGGGCATCATGAACTTAAAGTCATTTTCGATAATTCGGTCCCAAGTTTTGGGGCCGTCAACACCTACATGACCCGTCAACTCAGGCATCATAAATACACTTAAATAAAGAATCATTGATGGGATAAATCCCTACCTTACGGGTTGTCAAAACTCCTCAGTCTGATCATCCCCTGCGTGGCAGCTCAGCGTGAAGCGATTTCCTTCTTGTCGAAGGCTGTGACGGTCGGATCGCGCGTTATTTAGAGAGAAGGAGTCGCTTCTCTCTTAAAACCTCCATTTAGTCTTAACGCTCTTTATACTCCAATTCACGTTTTTTGCCTAATATCAATTGTGGGGAACAACCTTTATTGAGTGTTTGTCTTTTTCACTTAATCATTTCGAAATGACCATTTGTCACTTCTTTTCTGGATTTTGACATTAGTATTTATCTCGGCGTCCGTTTTCATCGTTTCTCACTCATCTTACTTATGGCACGTAGTCACGTATTATATGTGTTTTTTCACATGAAATAGTTTTTATTGCACGGCGTGATGAAAAGCGTGTAGAAATTTCGACTATCTCGAATTGACGAAGTCAGCGTGCTAGCTAGATTTCGCGAGAAAATTCCAACGGTGCAATCCTTTTCGTCATCCTAGATCTAGAGAATAAATTTCGGATTTTTAACCGAAATTACGATTTTGCCCTTTTCCAGAAATTGGAATTTCTCGGGTCTTACATCTATCCTGGTGCCTTGACATGGAAGTTCACCTCTAAGGGAAAGATCTTGCTAGCTCAATTCTACCGGAAGACGGAACCTCAGTAAGATCGCGAATGCAGCGATTTTATTGATCGTCATTTTGCATGAGAGCTATGCATGCTCAATATTTATCGTTCGAGACCCTCAGGCCTTGTGGAAGAGGTTGAAGGATAGAGTATGATCATACTAAAATTTGTTATCCTTCCTCGAAGCACAATATGATTAGCAAAATCTCAGACTGAATTTTAAATCGAGTGTCTAGTATAACTTCTGCTTTATTTGATATTGTTTACCGGCAGGTTATGCGGGTATCAAGGTCAGCGATGGAGGCTGTTAGAGAAAACTTTCTCACCTTCCATGCTTGAATATTGTATTGCAACGGCTTAATCACCCAGAGGCAACGTCGATTGCCACATACTCGATTTAATTTCTATGCTCCTCGCTCTTGAGCAAACTAATGAATTCTTCCTTTCAAAATCATGATCATAGACCTCTTGGCTCAGTACACAGGAAAGCACATCTGAAACTACGATAAAATTATTGGCCATTTTAAAGGCTCTAATGTGACGAGAATATAAATCCACAGAAGGGAAGTGGCAAATTAGCATACTGAAATCTAACTTTGGCGAATCATGACAAAGAAAAGAAGCGAGGTGACTAATAAGTATTTGCCATGTTGTGGCATGATTGAGCAGTCGGGTACTATTAAATGCGCCCAAGCACTTTGATCTATACCCGGACATCTTTAAAAATACGGGCAAGCGTGGTGAATCTCACCAGTGAAATTAATCCTGTGTCCATGTTAGCATTTGAAGCCAATGATATCTGCGGTGGTGGGACTCCTCTTTATCTGAGAGTAGCAAATGCATCCTGGATGTCTCACGATTTCTTTAGAGGACTTTTGATTACTTTGATGAAACATCAAGGCGGTGGATGACATCTTGATTGAATTTTATGATTCTAATAATTTCTTTTCTAGTTGTTTTTCTTTAAATGTATTACCTTTTATTGTTCTTTAATATAGTTATCTTTGATAGGAAATGCTTATGAACTTGATATAATATTTATTATTTTGAAATTTTATTTGACCACATAACTAATATTAAAATTTTATAATTACTTGACACCTGAAGTTGTCAACATAAATGCAAATGGAAAACAACGAAGGAAGATGTTTGTTTGCTTGATAATGCATCAACGCATACCATGTTCTTAGTAGACACTTTTTCGAGTATATGACATTCTACGTAAGACACATGTCCATACAATATCTAGTCTATTCAGATTATTGATGGTTTGGAATGCCCGCGGTGTTTTGCCCCGAAGAATGCGAAATCCTGCGTATTGAGAATGCATTTCTAGCGATGGTCGAATCTGAAATGAAGCAGATATGCTGTATGTCGTGCCATGTTGAGACTATTTATGAGCCAAAATAAAGTATATTGGCATTACCTCTTATAAGATGGTGAAGACCATCCGTGAGGAAAATTAGAAGCTTAACTTATTAGTTTATGTGTGTCATGATTAAGGTCGTTGAAACACCTCCGCGTATCTTGATTGGTAAATCTTGAGTCGATTTGGATTATGGCATGATCGCGCGGTCACCACTAGCGCTTCAATGATCGTGGGAATAATCGAATCTGAGGCACCGCTTTAAAGGATCTGAGGTATTGTTGTCAAAGATTATAATTGAAGCTTGTTCTGAGGAAACTCATTATCAAACCTTCTATAACAAAGGTTGATGCCAGATCCTTTATTCTGTGAAA
Source organism: Tetrastigma voinierianum (assembly GCA_016808115.1). Taxonomy (NCBI): domain Eukaryota; kingdom Viridiplantae; phylum Streptophyta; class Magnoliopsida; order Vitales; family Vitaceae; genus Tetrastigma; species Tetrastigma voinierianum. The sequence goes on from JAEQBH010002385.1 coordinate 139,533, forward strand.
AGGTGAGGTGATATTTGTGGACCAATACAACCACCAAGTGGACCATTTCGATATTTTATGGTACTAGTAGAGCGCATCACGTAGATGGTCCCATGTTTGTCTATTATCTCATGCAGTGTCACCTTTGCGTTTACTTGCGCAAATTATAAAGCGGGCATAATTCCACGATTATCGATTAAAGGTATAAGGATGGATAATCTTTGGTGAATTTACATCAAGTTTTGATACGTGTGTGCTTCGCTCGGAAGCGAGGTTGAGCAACCGTCGTATATGTTCATACTCGAAATGGATTAAGCGAGAATCATGGTTAAACATATCTGAATCATTGCGCTCTATTGTGAGCGAATCTCAGCGATACGACGTAAATTAAATGCCGTTTTGCATCTTGGTACCCTTTTAATAAGTTATTGCCCTCTTCTTTAGTCTCCTCTGATCTCCGGCGAATGGTTCTTGGTTATGAACCCGATATTTCACATTTACAGCACCTTTGGTTGTGCGTGTCTAGGGTGTCTATTGCACCACCAAGAACGAAAATGGGTCCCAGCCTTGGATTTGGGCATTTATGTTGGGTTTAATTCACTGATCCATCATTGGGTTCTTGGAGCCAGACTACGGTGATCTTTTCTTTGCGGATTAAGTTGTCATTTCAATGAGACTATGTTTCCATCGATTAGGACACTAAAATTGAAATGGGCTGCCGGCAAACCGGTCAGGTTTTCTCTGGAATGAGAAAGAATTTATCTCGGTCGACCAAAGAACTCACGAGTGCAGCGAGGTTCGAGCGCATAATCCGTTCTGGTATCTTGATAGACTTCTGATGCATTTAATGATGCTACTAAGGTGAAATCTCATATTCAGAATTTGTAAATGCTCCAGTAGGATATTTGTACCAGAAGGACAAAATTTAAAATGGATGAAAATCCCCACCGGTTGAGCGTGGTAGACGATAGGATCGAAAGATAACGTTCCTTAGCTTGAAGAGGGAAAGAATCAAGAATCCACTCCATAAGAGCACGATTGATTTGTGCTTACTTCTAAAGAGCTTAATGTCCTTGAAGAGGCCTGAGCCAGTAGAAAAGATCACCATCCACAGGAATCTGAGAATTCCATTACATGTGTAATGAGATTTGGGATCGAGGAAATAAAATCATCATTGATGATATTTTTGCATTCTCGATTTAACTCGTAAAATTATAGATGATGATTGAGCCCTTGATCTATTATTGAATGTCGTCGAGAGTGCAAGATTGGTCTAAGTGGGAGGAAGCGATTAAAGAATTCAAAATTAACACTAGCTAAACGAGAGGTTTTTGGACCCACTTAACTCACATCCCGGAGTAATGTAAACCAGTTGGATATAAATGGAGTATTTGTCGAGGAAGCGAAATGAGAAAAATGAGGTTGTCGGTGTAAAGCTCGACTCGTTGCTGAGGATTCTCGAGACACGGGATTGATTATGATGAGACATATTCTGTGATGGATATGATTACATTTCGTTTTCTCATTAGTCTAGTACTCTTTGAAAAATTGGAAATCGTCTTACTTGGACATTAATGACGGCATATCTATATGGCTCATTAGACTCGGATATTTATATGAAAATTCACAGGGGATTAAATGCACGATGCATGCACTCCGTGACTTATTCTCGATAAAATTGCGAAGATCCTTTAATCACGGGTTAAACCGTCACAGTGGCGTGTGGTATCGGCTAGCCTAAGTGAATTACCTAATTAAGGAAAGGTGCGAGAATGATCTATCTACCCACCATGCGTGTTTATTAAGAAATCAAAAGGATTTGCTATTGAGTTTATGTCGCGATATAAATTTAATTGGAACTCCGTAGAGTTATTTAAAAGCTAGAGTATTTGAAAAAAGAATTTGAAGTTAAAGATTTGGGTAAAACCAAACTTTGTCTTGGTGCAACGAAGCGTAAAGCAAATGGAATGTCGTCCATCAATCCATCATACATTGAAAGATTACTTAAACACTTCCAACGGGGACAAGGCTCACCCGTTTGAGCACCCCTGTGGTTGTAAGATCTAGATCCCCCCAGAAAGGATCGGTTCGTCTAGAGAATACGATGAAGAGATACTTGGTCTGAAGTACCATATCTGATGCAGTGGGGCTTTGATGTACTTAGCACAATGTACGAGACCCGGACATCGGCACTGCGATAAATTTATTGTACGTTTGGATTAAGCCAACTCGGAACCTTTGGAATGGAATTAAACATATTTTTCGTTATCTCAGGAACCTTAGATTTGGGATTATATTATTCCAGGAATCTACTACCTCTGGTTCAGTTGGATATTCGATGTTGGATATAGATCTGATCCACATAAAGCTACGCTCTCAGCGGTTATTTATTTTGTTATAATGGCACGCCATTTCTTGGCGTTCTATGGCTTGATCGCTAGTAGTACATCTTAACCACTGCGAGATCATTGCTTTATATGAAGGCTAGAGAAAGTGTGTTTAGTTAAGATCCATTATAACACATATTCACAATTCTTGTTGCTTAACTTAGGTTACAAATTCTGCTTATAATTTATGAAAATAATCTTTGCTTGTGTTGCACGATTAGGGGAGGATATATCGAGTGATAGTACGAGCATATCTCGCGAAATTTTTTTTTATACTCACGAACTCGAAAGTCGACAAATTCGATATTAAGAAAGATTTTATCCATAAATAATCTTGCGAATCTTTTACCAAATCATTGCCCGATGTCAACTTTTGAGAAATTAGTATATGGCATTGGTATGCGGCGAGTTAAATAAGATGCAGATTAACTAGCCCAATGAGTGGCTAATAGCAGCTGAGTGAGGGAGATATTGTGAACTATCGCGTTTGCACTCTTTTCCCTTTTGTCAGGTTTTTGTCCATTGGGTATTTGGAAACAGGTTTTAATGGGGCGATTAATTGCATCCGTAAAGGGAGAGATCATAAATATTTATACCTTTATTACTCTTTTTCCGCTTTTGTCAGATTTTTGTCCCAGCAGGTTTTAGGCTTAAGGTTTTTAATGAGGCGATATATTCGTGCACATTCATGAATCTGATGATGAATATTCAGAAGTGTTATGAAATACATGAATGAATATTCATTATATTGATGTACCTATTATGGGCGCATTCGTAACACATATACATCGATGAATTTTCAATGTACCTATTATGGCACATTTGTAACCTACACATTCTACATTATGAATGCCCGTCTCCACATTGATGTATATATTGATATCGAGCATTAATGATATGTGCATCCTTGTGTTCTTATAAATAGAAGCTTAGTTTTGGTCATTGGGTAAGAAAATATAACAGAAGAAGAGAATGAAAGAGGAAAATATACAGTGAAAATAAAATTTCTCCTCTGACTTTCTCTACCATCTTTGGTGTTTATCTATTTTCTCTTCTTAATCTCTCTCTATTCTCTCTGTATATTCTTACTAATATGATATTTTACAATAGATATTATAATGTTAAACATATATTATTTATTTGTATCCGTTATTATTACAATATTAGGTAGATAATGAGAAGATTCTATATTATAATATTAATTCTTTTCAATAAGATATTATTTTATTTGTTTTCCTTCTCAGATTAATTTTTGATTTAAAAGTTGTGAAACCTCAGAAAAAAAAAATCTAATTTTTCGAAAATGGCGAAATAATAAAATTGCCCCGAATGGCTTAGGGAAACTGGAAAATTCTGCAGATGCGGATGATGAAGCGGATTGCGTCGTTGGACTCGCGCCGTGAAATCTAGTGACACAGTTCGTAGTGCGACCTGATATGAATTTTCTGAATTTTGGGTGGTGGGTCGGTGACTCCGGGGCGAATTTTCACGAAATCCTCGGAAGTCGAAATAACTTGGAATTGAGTTGATTAAAATGAATTGAACTGAAAAGAAATAAATGATTTTGGGACATGATTGGAATTGCCCTGATAAGGTGAGCTAAATCTGACAAAATTTATATACACCTAAGTTCTACTACTACTAGTGATAAACCCTCTTTGCGATATAGTGGTCTAGGGTCGAACCTGCGGGATGGGTTTTCATCCTAGAAATGGTTGCGTAAGTGCACGAAGGTAAGGCTTTCTATTTGGACTCTTTGATTGGGTTTCAAAGCGATTAGAATGGTTTGGCCGAGGTAAAAATTGAAAGTTAAAGGTGAAAAAGTTAACTTTGAAGAATTAGGTCACTAACTTGGCAAGTTAGGGCGAACAAATTAATCTCGGGTTTTATCCTCGCGTTATGACAAGCAGCCTATAGTCCTGGCATGGGATCTATGTTTAACTATGAAGCCTCACCCGTAAGAGCAACTCTATTTGAGTGATACAGGTAGCATGCGTTATGGCCCCTTCTTTGTTTAAAACCTGACATTTAATATCATCTCGAGAGGCTCGTAAGACCATCTAAAGAATCACGGAGTCCTAAAGCATGGAGAGTATTGGCCAAATCAATAACATTAAATGCTATGCAACCTGGCATTGAAGCAACATATAAATATCATTTTAGAGGCTCGTAAAGACCATGCAAAGAATCGCGGTCACCTCTCCTTTGAGATATATCTTTGGATTAGCGTGGAGAGTATTGTGTGTGGCGTTCGATGTTATCTGACCATGTTTGAGAATATAAGGGCCATAAATACACTACATGTAGCTTTTAGTACAAGAGAGGACAACATGCATATGCCCCACCACCAAAGCTAGCTTTCTTCCTCTTGAAGAAAGGAGAAGCAGCGAAGCATCTCTTGAGTTGTCATCCTCGAGGGTGTTGGCGTAGAAAGGGAAGAAGAGGAAGAGAGAAAAAGAAAGCAAAACCTAAAATAAAAGACTTTTATTTACAAAAATGAAAACTTACAAAAATATCTTCTCTCCCCCAAATTGTTCCTTCAATTCTTGTTTAGGTTACAAAACAAGAGGGGCTTATATAGGCCACCTCAAGGCATGAAAATACCAAAAAACCTATGAAATTGGCTAAGTTATTGGACAATTAAGTAATACACCAAGTTTGGAGGCGGTTTGGCATTAATTACAAAGCGCGTGAGGCATCAATTTTTAAGCTAGAATTTGAAGAATTTCGGCCCAATTAAGCGAAATCCAGCAGTCTAGCAATAATTCGACAGGGTGAAGCGATTTGGCTGGCGGCAGAGTATCAAAGCTAATGGTACAATGACGAAATCAATTATTTTAAGCTGAGAGCAGTGCTAAGCGAGAATTTAGAGTGGTCTAGCGGGAGATTTGGCATTGCTTAGGTTGCGGGAAATTTTCGCTGGGTTCTTAATTTTCGCGATCTTGGCGAAATTTTATGGCTGCGAAAATTCCTACAGTGTTGATCATACGCTACTTTCATCACGCCTTCAATGCATCGAATTTTTCTTCCTTTGCCTTTGTTTTCTCATTTGATTCTTAGAATTTGGTTGATGGCGAGACTTGAATTCCAACCATGATTCATCCTTTGTATTGAAATTGAACTCGAGTGCCTGAATGCCTGAAACAACCGAAATACCCTCTAAATGGCATAAGTGTTACTAAGAAGACTAGAACACTTCAATTGGCATAAATGACATGATTAAAGCGCAAAAAGCACTCAAAACCTATCTAATATAGGGTTCAAAATTGCACTTTTTGGGCATTAATCACACCCCCCAACCGAAACGTTGCTAGTCCCTTAACGTCTGAAATAAAGAAAAGGAGATGCATGTGGTGATTTAAGGTTATGATTCAAAAGGGTTTATATACATATAAACATTACCTTAAGCGAAATTGAAATCAAGTTGTATTGGAATGAAAGAATCAAAACCATACGAAACGATTCTAGGTCAATATTGGATCCATAATTTACCGACTTGAATTTCCACCTAAGTCTAATAGATTCTTTATGTAGCAGTTAAAGTACGTATTGCAAATTTACCTCCCATTATCACGACATGGCCTTAAGTTGTTGACGACTGGGTAGGCTAGTTACACTTTTCTTTCTTTTTCAAATTATAATGGATGCAATGCACTTCAAATTCGACTTCACAAAGTCCAGTATAGCGAGGGTCACCGATGACAACCGATTAGGTTGGGCATCAAGCGAAGGATCATGACCACTTCGCAGGAGCTGGACTCGAGCGACTTGAAAATTAACACAAGTCATTAAGCTTGCATCACCCGTGTAACGACTAAATCTGATGACTCCAGCCAATTGAAACAGAACCGGGTTTCAAGTTTCGCCATACCTGAGACGTGCTGGGGTTTCAGACAAAGCTTCATGACTTTTATTTCTTTTTCTTCTTTCTTTTTCTTTTCTTTTTGCTTTTCTTTTCTTTTCACTGAGAGAACAACATTTAGTCTTCAGCTGTGATAACACAAGCTTCTATCCTAGGTTTTAACAGCCTCATAAGACTGACTTTGTGAAAGCGAAAGAGGCACAATTTATAAAGCTAGGCTGGAACAATCTAGTGTGCGGTGTGAATTAGCATAAAGGGAAATTTCAAGTTGAAGTATACTGGAGCTGTAATGACCAAAGGTATTCTGAGCATGATTTGTTCTAGCATACTAAGTGACAAGCAGTGATTCAATTATCAGCAAACAGATTCATTATCGATTGAAGCAATTCAATTGTCCGATTGGAAAACGTTATTCTTAATTGTACTTAATTCAATTGTTCAATTTGAAAGAAAAACATTTACACATAGCGAAAACCTGGCTTATGATATACAAAAGTCTGTATATATAAATAAATAGCACTGATACTTAGCCAAAATGAAACAGTACATGAATACAAGCTAAACCATGAAAATATCGCGCCTACTATGGCTAATACACATAATCCTAATGCAAATTGATAATGGTTGATAAAGCTGGTAAATAAAAGCAAGAAGCAAAAGAACTGCCTTACCTGTTTGCTGTGGTGGTGGTGGTGGTGAGCTGAAGTGTGTTGCTGCAACGAGGAACATCAATGAAGAGCTTGCATCGATTGGTGGGCTCCTCTCTATGGGGATCTGAGGAGAAATTGGTGGGTCATAATCTGATCGACCCATAAAATCTTGGGCGACTGCGATCTGGGCGACTGTGTATGACTGCCAGTGTTGGGATGGCATCCATCACCAGGTATCTCTCTCGAACTATGGATGTGCTGGGGTGAATGATGCTGAGATGGAAGGCAGGAGTGTCTGCTGCCAGTACTGATGTAATTGTCATGGAGGAGATGGAGTGTGAACCGATCTGAAATGGGGTCCTCTTGTACCTCGGGCTCGAGGGGCGGGTATATCATCTACGTGGTGGTGCGACCTCGACCGGTACCTCCTCTGGTCTGTGGTGGTATATGGAATGGGAGCGGGCATAGTCACGGCAGGATCTGACACTACATGTGGGCATCTGGCTCTCATCTCTAGCTGGGCTCCTGCAGGAATCCCATCTGCTAGGAACATAGCATAGGGTCGCGGCATAAGTAATGGAATGCTCGGCTCGAACCGGGGTCCTTCAGATGGACCTTCTCCCTCAAGCGCAGCGACCATGCCAAACAGAGGGGCTGAACCAAAACCCCGAATCGTCAAGTGCCTCAGGATGGCTCCTCTCCTGCACACTTTTATAATCTTTGCCGAGGAGGAGCAAGCTGAGTACGTAGAAGATGGTCGATGGCGACATCGAGGCGGGCTGCCTCTGGCGGAAGTCTGTTGACCCGGTGGGTGTCTCGGCGGTCTCGGACCATCATGCGTTGGGTTGTTGAAGCTCTGTAACCCTCGGGATTCTGCGGCGGTATGCGCAATCAATCTTCTTTGAAATGTTGGATCTTTCCCGAGGACACCCGGGCGGTCATCTATCTTGACCCGAATCTCTCAGTGGACGTTTGCCTCCTGGATGTCATGGGTAGTAGAAGCTGAGTGCCTCTTGGGTAATAAAGCTGTCGCGGAGTCATGAAGAGGTAGGAGTGAATACTCCTCAGTCAATCTCGAACTCCGTTATCACAGGGTGACCCTCGTGCGGGGACGTGGCCAAAATGACCTCGGTGAAACTCTACTGCGGTCGTCTGCTTTGGCATTCCGAGGAATAGGGTTCCCTACAGTGCGACTATAGATCTGAGAGCGAGCGACAAATGCAATGGTGATGAAGTCGCCGGCGAATTTGATCTGGCCCGGTGACGGGGAGGTAGAGAAGATGATGACTCTCTGGGCCGTGTGCGGGCCCGCTTGAGTCGGCCTCTGCTCTCTCCTCCCAGGTAGTGAGGGCTGTGGGGCCCTGGGTCCCGTCAGTGTCCCCGATCTTGTCAGATCCCTGAGGCTCTCGGATGCGCCTGCGGGGCCGGTGTTGGGTCTGAGGCCCAGGATGGGCGGGGCCCACTCTCTTAGGCGTGCGAATCTCACCGGCCCGAAGGCGGGACCCACCTGATGCGAACCATACTGGAAATATGGCTAAAACTGGGAAGAAAGCTTCGACTCATAGAAAATATAAGCGCCACTTGTAATGCGAACGAGCTCTCACGGAGCTCACGAACCACCACAGAAGCAAACAAGCCCGAACGGGGCTCTTATTGCTGTAGGCGAAATGGCCACGAACTAACCAAACAAGGCTTCGATAGCGATCACTGCTGGGTGGGGGCACGAAGCTGAAGCAGAGAGGCGCAGGTATCACGGCGATGAAGCTCGTTTGAGAAGCGATGAATGTCGGGCTCGTGCGTCGTGTTAGAGCTCGCGAAGGCTCGGTCGGTGGTGCGTGCGTGGTGGAGGATAGCTACTCACAAAAACCAGGTCAAACAAGCTTTGGGGTGTAGGGTGGCGGCTTTCAGTCTTACCAGACCACGAACTCGAATGATGGAGCTTCAGACGGTCGGCGTGATGTGATCCCGGCGACGGCGGGAATTTGGGACTGGGGCTTATTTGGAGCTCGAACACGGCGGAGGGAGAATGTGAAGTGGCATTCTAAATAACCCCTCCCTTGTTTATATAAACATGCTTGTGTGAAAGGTGTTCTGCCAATTTGTTATTTTTAGCCAATTTGACTCACCCACTAATTACACCACACCTTGGTCGAATTTCGGGTTAAAATGAAAATTAATATATTATTAAAAATAAAAATTAAAATTAAAATTAGGAAATAGAATATATCTAATAATTTAATATAAGATAATATAAAATACTTACCAACACTAAAATGGAAAATTCTTAGAATTAAGAAACATACTAAAAAATAGCTAAAAATGAAATTGACTAAATTAAATAAAAAATATAAAAAAAACAAAAATTGTTGAGCTGCAATTTGGTTTTAGAGAACATGAAAAACCGATTCGATATACCAAAATTACTCAAGGAGGAGGTCGAGGAGGATAATCTCCTCGACCTACTTGATTTACTGGGCTAATTCCATTGTTTTGGGTGACCAATTGTTGATCTGCTCCTCAGTGACGATTGTTGAATTGAGCAATTGGTTTGCAGTGGGTGTTGATGGCAAGACCAATATTTCTTCATTTTCTTGGCTGATCACTCCTTGCACTTCTTGGGTACTTTGCTTTCACCGCACGCCCGATCAATTGAAACAACTTCATCGAAATTTGATTTTCAATTTCTAGAAACTTCATGTCACATTGTTCAAATGAAGATGTTCAACTCCATGGTCATGTTACCAAAAGTTAATTGCGTGACTCCATTAGGCAATTTATTATTGCATTGGCGGTGGCGAAATGGTCTTCCCTAAGATGATTGGTACATGATTGGGTTCACTAGCAATTGGTTCGGTCTCCAGTACCACAAAATCTCTTGATGGTAAATTTGTCTATTTTCACAAGGACATCCTCAACTATCCCCCAGGGATTTTTCAACGATCTGTCGGCCCGATGAGAGTGTGATGTTGGTGGGTTTAAGTTCACTAAACCTGGCGCACTATGCGAATACGGCATTAGGTTCTACTTGGCTCCTAAATCAAGCAGGACTTTTATGCAATTCCGCTGATATTGGTGAATTGTGGGAGATCCGGGATCTTTGTATTTGACGGGATATTTGCTTTTGGATTATGGCAGATATGTTCGGTGAAATGCCTTCTTCGATACCTAATCCCTTTTTTGATTGTGTAAAGATCTTTCAAAATTTTGCATAAGCAGGCTTGTTTGATTAGGTCGAGTAAAGGTATGTTGGCACTTCACTTGCCCTTAAAACATCAGAATGCACGCTTGTTGAAGTTGCCTTCTTCTTTCACTCTAGTGGCAGAAATGGAGGTGGTATGCGGTGTTTGATTGAATCCTCCTTTAGGAGAATATCATAATTGCATTCTTCTCACAACGGATTCTTCTGCGCAGACTTTGGCATAGGTTGGTCAACCTCACCACTTCTGAAATTGATTATGGCCTTAACCCTCATCCATTCGAATTGTTAGATGATCTTACCTCATGAATTCCTTTAGGATTTGGGCCCATTTGTGATGAAACCTCCTTTCTCTTTATACCCTCCTACTTAACTTGTTGATCTTGGTGATTGAATATTTTGCGCAGGTTATCAATTTTAAGTTTGAGATTGCTCAGCCCGATCATTCTCTCTAATCCAATTATGCTTTCTACGATTATCAATCCTTTGTGCCGGTTAGCATTGATTCCTTTTGTTCCTCAGCCAAAGTTGCCCGCGCCTTACTGAGTTGTATAAGCATTCTTGGAGAAGGATGGGGTTGTGGCGCGAGGAAACAAGCGAGGTTTGGCACAGGGAGTCTGTCGCGGGGTTGGGTCTCCATCTGAGTTAGGAATTGATTCCTCGATTGGAATTGTAGGTATTACCATATGGAGCATTAGTTGTTGTGGTTTGAATTGTCTGATGTTTGCACATTCGACATCAAATCCTTCAACTGCGCGGGGCCATGGGACAACTGTTACCATTTAGTGTCTGAGGATTAAATTTGGTGCAAATTGGGCTAATGCGGGATTTTGATCCTTTACCTTGCACTTCTTAGAGCTATTTGCTTCGACTCCTACCTTCCCCATTGGTCAAATCTAGCTCATTTCTATTTCTTGACGGTGCATACATCCCACCCCTTTATGGTTGTTTGGTGGTCTCATCACATCGATTCTCTAGGGTTAATTCAGTCCAGCCCTTAGAAGTTTCAGCCACGTAATTTTAAAAATCCTTGCTTCATCGGGATGCTTACTTGAAAATCTCCCCATAGTTTCTAAGGCGCCTGTAGTGGGGACATACCACCGTAGAAGTGGTTCTGGCATCCAGTGTCAAACCCGTGATGTGGGCATGCAGCGATGGTTTCCATAAATCTTTCCCGACAACTGGTAAATCGCCATCACGAGGCGCAAAGGTGTAAATTTGTCTTTTCAAATTATTGGTCTTATAGTCTTGAAAAACTTCTTCGGTCGACTTGCGGCTCGACCAATTTCTAATGGTTAGGCCTCTGATGGGTTGAGCCATATCTTGGCCTTGTCGCTAGAGTCAATGGAAATGCCTTTGGCCGTAGAATCCATCACATTATATCTTCCTTAAAAATTGGTCTGAGCCTCCTCAAAATCCCTAATATGAGTGTATGGATTTTCATTTTCCATACCATGATATGTGGGGAGTAGAGGTACCAAATAAAGCCTCCTTCTTGCATCATATGGCGGGAGGAATAATACGAGGATGGGGCACGACTCTGAGGGAGGGTGGATGTGATCCCTCATGGTTCTATAGGCATTTGGATGCATGGGGGTTCTGGTTGCTTCTGTTGTTCCTGGGTATGGGATCCATGGTATCGGTTGGTACACTAACCTCACTAGCTATGTCAGGCGTATTACTTATCCTATCCCAATCTACGATGTCTCAAATCCTTTGTTGCATAAACACACATTTACAAAATTTAGAACAACGAGCAACAACAAAGCTTGCGAAAGGTTAAAATTAACTACAATTAAAGCGGCGCAAAAGCCTTGATGCGATTCTTGCAGTGAAACAAGCGCGAGTTCACGGCGAGTGACAAAAAGGGGTAAAAAGGTTACCTCCACTTGTGATGTTGATCACAAGTACACTTCAACTTACCATTAGTAGTTTGGCACCATCCCAAACCTTGGTATGTTTGGATTCGGTACCCTTGATGAGCTGAGCTAAAATCAACAAAATTTATATACACCTAAGTTCCTACTACTGCAGAAGTAGTCAAACTCACTGCGATATAGTGGTCTAGGGTCGAACAGGGGATGGGTTTCATCCACAGAAGTAGTTTGCATGAGTGCGCGAAGGTAAGGCTTTCTATTTGGACTCTTTGGAATTGGGTTTCAAAAAAGCGATTGGGAATGGTTTGGCGAGAATTGTAAGCGAAAGTTAAGGTGAAAAAGTTAACTTTGAAGAATTAGGTCACTAACTTGGCAAGTTAGGGCAAACAAGTGTCCTCGGGTTTTTTATCCTCGCGTTATGACAAGCGACCTATAGTCCACGGCATAGCAGGATCATGTTTAACTAGCAAACCTCACCCGTATGAAACAACTCCCATTTGAGTCAATCTGGTATGCGAGTTATGGCCCCTTTACTGTTTAAAACCCTAACATTTAATATCATCTCAGAGGCTCGTAAAGACCATCAAGAATCCACCAGTCCACAAAGCATGGAGAGTATTGGCCAAAATCCAATAACATTAAAATGCTATGCGACCATGGTGAGAAACACAACATATAAATATCATTTTAGAGGCTCGTAAGACCATCTAAAGAATCACGTTATCTCTCTCCTTTGGAAATATTCTTTTGGATTCTAAAGCATGAGTATTGTGGAAATTAATGACATTCGATGTTATGCGACCATGTTTTGAGAATATAAGGGCCATAAATACACCACATGTAGCTTTTAGGTACAAGAGAGGACAACATGCATCTTGCCCACCAGCTAACTTCCTTCCTCTTCAAGGCTTAGCAAGCATCTCTTGAGTTGTCATCCTCGAGAGGGGTGTTTAGCCGAGAAAGGGAGAGAAAGAAGGAGAGAGAAGAGAAAAGCAGCCTAAATAAAGACTTATTTACCAAATGAAAACTTAATATCTTCTCTCCCCAGGTGTTCCTTCCAATTCTTGTTTAGGTTACAAAACAAGGGGAAACATATAAGGCCCTCAAGGCATGAAATACCAAAAAGCCTATGAGAATTGGCTAGAGACATTGGACCCAATTAAGTAATACACCAAGTTTGGAAATGGTTTGGCATTAATTACAAAGCATGGCGGGCATGATTTGCACGTAGAGCTGAAAAATTTAGCTAATTAGCGAAATCAACGAGGTCTAAGCGAAAACAAGAAATTCGCTAAGGGTGGGTAATTTGCTAGCTAAGCGGGGAAAATTTAAGCTAAGCTAGCGAGAATTTTTGTGAAACGAAATAAATTATTTTCGCTAAGAACGTGCTAGCGAAATTTAGGTGGTGCAGCGAAATTTGGCATTTTTAAGCTTGGGTTGAAATTTTAGCTAAGGTTGCGAAATTTTCGCAATCTTAGCGAAAATTTCATAACTCTTAGTCTGCGTTGTCCAGCCGCTACTTTCATCCTAACCAGTGCGTGAATTTTAACGACTGCATTTTGTTTTACCATTTGATTCTTGAAATTTGGTTGATGTTTGAGACTTGAACCAACTTCATGATTCATCCTTTGTATTGAAATTGAACTCGAGAGTGCCTGATACTGAAACAACCAAAATACCCTACAAATGGCATAAAGTGTTGTTACTAAGAAGACTAGAACACTTCAATTGGCATAATGACATGATTAATGCGCAAAAGCACTCAAAACCTATCTAATATAGGGTTGAAATTGCACTTTTTGAGCATTAAATCGGGTTATAAGCAGACTTCGGGACAGTGGACATGGGCGCTATGAGGGCCATATCAAACAACAATTAAGTTAAGTTAGAAAGGAAAAATAAAATAAAAGGAAAAGGAAGAAGAAGGAAAAAAAAAGGAAGCATAAGAGAGAGAGTGAGAAAAGAGGGAAATAGGAAACCTTTCTAGCCTGCCTGTGATCCTGCGGAGTTACATTAAGTTGAAATTAGTCAGGGCAGAATGGAAGTTCATCCTCTTGGATGAGAGCTACGCGTGGGTACAAATCTTGGGTTTTGTCAAACTCCACGGGGTGAGGATTATTTTTGGTTTATTTTACATTCTGGGGGCTGTTTGGTTGAGTTTTAATGCCACTGGGGCTGTTTGGCCTCTTGCCCTAAAGGTACATTTGGCGAATTAATAGGTTGTGAATGGCGCTATGTTTTGACCCTTGAGTTGATTTTTGGTTAGAAAAATGGAGAATTTGGATAAGTAACCTTCAAAGGGAAATTGTGGCCCTGTTTGACGACTTGATGGTAGGATTTTGAATCACCCAAATGAACTTTATAACTCGAGTTATGGTGGTTTCGGAATTTGCTCAAAAATTTACCCTATTTTTGGCCGAACCTACTATCTTGGTTTTGGGACTAATTTTGACTGGGAAAAGTGAGAATTTAAGACTAGCATTCTTCAAGGAACTTGTATGTCTATCCCAGAACTTGATGTTAGGCTTTTGAATCACCCAATCGGTTTGGACCTCTATAACTCAAGTTATAGTGCGTTTTTGGGGTACACCTTTCTGACTTAGAGCATTTATTGATTGTGTCCCAGTTTTGCGAATTGTAGTATATCGTTCTTGAATTGAGTGATATACTTGGTTGAAATTGTGTGGAAGTCAAATTGTGTGTTCTAATGGTTTGGCTTGTGATGTGCTTGTATGAATAAGGCTATTACATGGCTTATTGTAGTATAGTTATGGACATGTCTTATCACAATTCGGCCTAGAGGTTAATGGATGTCGTTACCCGAGTGGTAGTGACTTGTGATGCCAATGTATGTGTGTATTGATATGTTGGCATGTATTGTATGATTTATTTGGAATGTGTATGCTTGTCGATATAAATGCCCAAATGATGCATGGATAATTATGTATGGTAGGCATGCACGCTATAGTACTCATTGTATGGCAGCATGGTGCCGACCAGCAAATAACGCCGTTGTGCATTATGCACTAATGAGTGCATGGTAAAGATCGACACTATGTTGTGTTTGATGGTGGACTCGGTAACATGGGATGACGTCCAAAATGAGCACACGGATTTGAGGTTATCGGAGACTGTCCAGTGCTTTTGAAATAAAGCGGTTATTGGAGACTATCCATAGCTTGTGCAACAAGTCATTTATCGGATCGTCTATAGCTTTAAAATAAAGTCATGTATCGAGACTGCCCAAGTCGAGATTGTCCAGGTCGGAGACTATCCACCGTCTGAACCACGGCCAAAGACTGCCCAAGGGCTTTGAATGAAGCTAAGATCGAGGCTTGCCCAAAGGATTTGATTTATAAAAACAAAAGCCTTTGTTTTGGATAAAAAGGCTATCAGAAACACCAATGATAAGTTTTCACATTTGGCATACATGTGTGAAGTTGAGTCGGTGAGGACTTAGGAAATGGATAGCAGTCACATTCTCATCCATGCATGATATAGACATTCGAGCAGGAAACGTGCTTTACTTGAATGTGTAGCCATTACATGTGCACTTAGACGGGAGTGCCTCTGTAGAATATTTCTCTGGTTGGGTATTGTTCACCCTGCTGCAGACCGTCATTCGGGGTAATGTGGAGTTTATAGGGAGACGGTAGTTCGACAAGGCCGTCATTGTGAAGAAGACCGACATGTAGCCTTAACAATACTTTTGTAAAAAGTATTTTATGTAAAAAGAATTGTAATTAAATTCTTTTGGACTATTGTATAAATAGTCGAGTATGTAATTATGGTAAGAGGGCCGTGATCGGACTCTTATGGACTGTAATCAACTGTTTCATTTTCATATTTTCGATTTAAATATGTGAATGAATGGTCCCAGAAAGGACGATTAAGGTGGTAAAACCCAGAAAATTCTAATTTTCTAAAAATGGTAAATGACACTTTAAAACCTAATGTTTTTTAGATCTCGTATGACCTAAACGGACTTCACCGTTAGAATCATCTCACAAATCTAGCTACCACATCGACTTCATCATCCTGGTCAAATGGAAATTCTAATGCTGAGGCAATGCGGGGTGGCAAGTGACACTTGGCACATTTGAGGGTCATAAGTCACATGTCGTGCGTAATTAGTCAAATGCAGAGCTGGTGGGCCCACGTGATGTGGCATCTCCTAATTGATGGAAATCCAGCAGATAAGAGGACAAAATCCAAGTCAACCAATGGGAGGTTGACAAGTGGCAAGTGAGAGGACAAAAAGGGAATTAAATGAAAAGAAAAAGACATCTTCTTCTCCATTTTTGGCCTGGTACATGCAATGGAGGGGAGAAATAGAATTTAGAAAGAGAAAGTCCAACTTCTCTCTAGATTTCCTACGATCGACAACTTGCTTCCGGGCGCAGGCAAGAAGGTGTTGTTCTTACTACAGTGCTACGCGCAGACGGCTTTGGGGAGTTTCAATAAACTCCTAAGGTAGAGCTTCTCCTATTTGGTTTAATCCTTATTTAAGAGCTTGTTAATGATTTGACGGTATGAGGTCGTATGGCTGGTTGACCGTCCCAAAATTTTGACCGACCGGAAATTTACAGTATCAAGTACTCAGACAGATTTTCTTTACTATTATTGGTCCATATGTGTTATTTGTGTTAAATTGTGGTTGAGCACTGGAGCCGAAATGGCCTCGAAGCTTTGGGCCCTCCGCAGTGGACCACGCGAAATTCTGGGCGCTCTGACAGTCAACATTGCTGGGACTATTAAAATAGCCTGCCTATTGTTGGACTAAAATTGTCCATGTGTGTTGCTTGCAAAATATTGCTTATAATGAATGGCTTGGAGTGTGTGCGGAAAGGAATTGTTAATGCATGGAATTTAATGTGTTAACATGATGTTTGAATTATATGAAATATAATTGTGTGTGAACCATTGGAAATTGAATTGTTATTAGCCCATGTGAGCTAATTGTGATGTTATTGTTATAATTAAACACATGTGGGTTAGTATGTGAATTTTGTTAATATATGCATGATGGATATATATTGTCATGTGTTGTATGAATGGCATAACAGATTTCATACGCACCGGGCAAATCCTAACAATAGGAGTGCATGGCATGAAAGAAAAATAAAGAAGGAAATGGTTGTGAAGTAAATTTCGCGAAGATTCAAGAATTCTGCTCGTGAGAATAGTCTAACCGCTCATCTCGAGGCGCACTCCATGACTGTTTTGGAGAATTACCCAGCAATTCACCTCGGAGGGTTGTCCAATAGACTTTACCGAAACTCGATATGATGTTTTCAAGAACAAAAACCCAAACGATGTTTCTCACATTCACTTGCAGATGCGAGTGAGCCGCGAGGGCTAGAGAAGTGGAAAGGGTGAGTCACATTCTCATCCATATCATGTAGATATCTGGCAAAGATCATATTTGCTTGAACGTGTTTGGTGTGTTGAAATCCATTGCATGTGCACTATGTGGGAGCAATCACGCAGTGGGATAATTCCACTACTGGCATTGCTCACCCTGCTGAGGGAAAATTATTTAAAAATCAAGGTTCACCAGGGGATGGGACGCATCTGAGGTCTTAGAGACGAAGAAATTGCCATATATGGCCTTGTTATGTATTTTGAAAAATCGTAAAGACCCGGCTTGGATAATTGTGAATTAACTCTTTAGCTAAAATATATGATGCGAAAAGATGATATACAATGTCGCTATTTTACTACGTGACGTCTCATGATATATATTATTGTGTATTCCATGAAGCTGATTTGTGGTAAACCTGGACCCCCGGGAATCGGGATTCGCTGTGTGGTGCCGAGTAAACTATATTAGAACAAGCTAGTTTTAATATATGTTCAGATAAGAGCGTTGTAATAAACTCTTATGGATTATTTATTGTAATATAGATGTATATTGAATATGGATAGATCGACCTCAGGTCAATACTACTTCTATTGAAACCCCAGATTTGAAGCTATGATTATACCGTTATACAGATTGCATGTTGGCAGAGCTCCCCAAACAAAGGACACTCCGCTTCGATTTGTAAAATGATCCCTGGAGAATGGACACAAACAATGTGGTATCGGGTCACCCGAAATCCACAGGAATTTCGCGGGTTGACAAGTTGTCAATGGGACCTCCGGATTTAAGACATCACAAAAGTATTGTAACTTTATTGATGATTTTAAAATTTTAAAATTTTTGGAAATGTGAAAGGATTTTATGAAAAAATAAAATGGAGTGATAATGTTAAAACAATTATGTAAAATAGTAAAAATATTAATATAAAAAATATTTGCAACTTATATAATAAGTGCAACAACTAGCCTTATGGCTACAATGTGAACAAACCCTAGTTTTTGAACGGGTTTGAAACCCCCAAAATAAAAAGCAAGAAGGGTCGAAATATCGATTAAAATTGGATGAATTGTCAAAATATCGACTAAAACTGACAAACCGCCCCTCTCCCCTCGCCAAAAAAATATAGTTTGAAAATATATAAATTTTTAATTAATTTTATAATAAAATCTACGTATATCAGAAGATTTATTCCTTAAAATACTTTTCTCTAGAATCCAACGTAGATTTAAAAAAAGAAAAAGAAAAAAAAGAATCCAACGTAGATAATAATTTGTAGAAGTAATGGCTCATTTATCCCAATCCACTGTCCTTATCTTTAGCCCATTATTTTGCTTCAAAAAAAAATCTTTAACCCTTTACTGATCCCAAAAAATCAATAACGTCGTATTATGAATTTTTCCGATCCGATCAAATAGAATTTAAATAATTAAATTCTAACTAAATACTGATAAAATTGCTATTATTTTTATTATTATTATTATTATTATTATAACATGAGATTCGAGAGCATATCTACCATTTATTTAATCTAATCTTTTCACATAAGTACTTTAATAAAAATTATATGATTTTGGAAAAGTTTATAAAATAGTTTATGACCCTCTTATAAGCATTTTTTTATTTAATATTTTTATGTGAGAAACTATAAAACAAGTTTATTATAATGAAGACTAAAAATTTGTCATCTTAATAAATAAAAATGTTATTTTAAAAATAATGAAAATAGGAAAACAACTTCTAAAAAAATATAAAAATAGTTGCGTCTTAAAATATAAACAACTTCCAAAAAGTTATGTAAAAATAGGTAAAAATTTTAAACAAATTATAAAATGTGAAAAAAATTTAACATATAATTACAAAAATAGGAAAAAATCTATTGATGGTGAGAATAATTATTTATTTAGAATTTTATGCAAATCCATGAGTTTTTTTTTTTTTTTTGGAATTTTGGATTTTTGTGATGATGGAAAGCATTATGGTTTTTGTTATTTTTGCTCATTATCTTGTTTTGAAAATGTTTGTGATGATGGGAAACACTAATAAATAATAATGTTTGATTTTTATGTTTGATGTCATTTCCTTTATTCTATTTTATTTTTAGATAAAAACTAAAGACA
Source organism: Tetrastigma voinierianum (assembly GCA_016808115.1). Classification (NCBI taxonomy): domain Eukaryota; kingdom Viridiplantae; phylum Streptophyta; class Magnoliopsida; order Vitales; family Vitaceae; genus Tetrastigma; species Tetrastigma voinierianum. Next base: position 158,966 of record JAEQBH010002385.1, read on the forward strand.
ATATTTAATGAGATTTATTATTTTTATTTATATTAGGTAGTGTGTTTGTCACTTAAAAAAGCCCGCGTGTCAAGTGTGTCTTCGCCAAGGCTCCTCAAGATGCCGCACCTCCATACTGTCCCACGCCTTAAATAACTATGAAAGATACTTCGCACACCACATTCTAATTGATAGAAGATTCAAATTAAAGATCTTTAATGAAGCAAAAACATAATATTTTAGTTTTTATATCTTTGATGCATATGAAACAAAATTAAGAGGAGAGAGTATGGTTCATTAGTTATTTTTTATAATGGCAAATTGACAAGTGAATGGTAAATGTTTTTAAAAGATATAGTAATCTCTTTACTTCATTTTTAATTTTTTATCGTGGTTTCATGATATATATATAGAGTATATATATATATATGGTATATATATATATATATATATATATATATATATAGTATATATATATATATATATATATATATATATATATATATCAAAACATTTCATGATATATATCGTGGTTTCATGATATTAATATATATATAATATTAATTTTTAGTTTTTAAATTTTTTTAAAAATTATGACAGGTGCTTATTTATCAAAACATTTCAATTTTATAAGTGTTTATGATGATCTTTTATAATTTCAGTTATTATAAATGTTTGTGGTACTTACATCTAAACACCTGTAAACAATATATTAAGCGCTTTAAAATATTCATTCAACACAAATAGCTTATTGAATAAAGCACTTATGGATATAAGTTCTCATCTAATAAGCTCTTATAAAAAATAAATATTTAATTGGTTGTTTACTCCAACATGTCAAAGTAGTAAAACCATTTCACTTATATTAAGGAATTAATTCAAATTCTTTTTAAAAAAATAATTAATTTAAATATTTGGAAAATATTACATAGTTCTAGACTTAGGCCAATTTAAATGTGTATCTAAGGTTTAAAAACACTTTTTTCTAGAAGAGCACGCTTGGTAAAATTTTGAAAAATGCTCAAACCTCAAAAACACTTAGGCCTGTTTGATAAAATGAAAAATTATGTCAAAAATAATTTTTGAAAATTAAGTGTTGAATTTCATAAGCATTGAATCAGATCGTAAAACCGGTTCGATAAGTTACCGATAATTGAATACTGAAAATAAATATATTGTTTGATAACAAGAAATGTCGAATACTGAAAATTATGTATTTTATATATTTACCTCTGTTTATCATTAAATTACATATTATCCAAATAAATAGAATTTCTAATAATATTTTATTTTTTCACTACAATTATTAATTATCAGAATAACATGTTTAAAAATATGTAAAAATATTTATTCTAATAATATTATAAAAAGATATAAATATGTTTAAAAATAACTAATAGAATTTAAACTTTTTAAAACTATCCAAACTAACCAAGATATTTGCAAAATATTATATTATTTATAAGGGTTTTTTGGTCTAATTTATTTTCATTTAAAAAAATTTGTTGACCATATTCTATATTCCACGTTATATGTCTTACCTACTATAATTTTCACGCTTTCATTTAAAATTTTCAATTAAGAGCTTCCTGTAAATTTGTTATCAAACATATTGTGGTTAAACCATTGAAAATTTTCATTTTCAATGGTTTTAACATTTTCACAGTTTATCAAATGTATTTTAGTGTTTTTTTGAGAAACACTAATGAGGTGTTTTTTTAGAAAAAATGCTTTATTTTTTTTAAAATATTCCTATAATACCTATTATATCTGTTTTAAAAATATACTATAATTTTTTAAATATCTAATTATTTTTCCTTCCTAATCTCAACTCATTTTTTTAAATATGGGTAAGACGATTTATTTAAATCTGATAAGGTAATGCTTATTGGACTATATGCCTTTTAACTTTTAAATAATGCATACATATATATATATATATATATATATATATATATATATATATATATATAGTTCTTTCTTAATATTCAAAGAGGATTATCACAGAGATAGTCTACTTTTTTGTAAATATTTTTAAACATTTGATAATAGTAAAATAATTTTTTTGAGAAAATAAAAATAATTATTTTAGGGAGTTTATTAATACAAATATTTTATATATGTTTATTCATTAATTCAAAATTTTAAATTTTTTAAATTTGTTATAATCATAAAAATGCTATAAATATTGTATAACTATTGGATTTTGAATGACCATAATGACACACCGATTACAATGCTATTCATTTACAGCCGCTTGCCTTCTCACTATTAATGGTCGATGATGTGAGCGCTTTTGGTTTTCTTTACTATAAGCCTATAACAGCCTGACCTCAAGATGAAATAAATCATCGACTTCTCTCGACTTTCTATTTGTCTTTCCTTATCTCTCTCTAAATCTTTTGATTTACAACACGTTATCAGCACGAAAGCTCGCATGTAAAAGGCGTAAAACCGTAAAGGTGGTGACATTTCTTAATTTTATTTTATTTTATTTATTTATTTTGGATCAATCTCCATAGCCTCGAAGCCATGATGAAACCACTGTCGATAGCTATGAAACCATCTTTAAGATTAATGTTTTATGGTCCGATAATAGACCAATCTTCCATGAAGCTATCCAATATTATTCCTTCAGAATGAACTAATATTCAAGCCCTGCTTAAGACAAAAAAAAACTAAGTCGTACCTCAAGTCAGAACTGAGAAGAAGAAGGCTATCATAGTCAATACCAAGCCTGCTTGAAGATAAAATAAAAATAAAAAAAAAAATTTATATATATATTCAAGCCTGAAGCCTGAAGACAAAGAAAAAGTCCTGTCAGCCCGAAGCTGAAGCTTTAAATAATAATAATAATAATAATAATAATATTTCTGATATTTTATTTGAATATATATATATATATATATATATATATATATACATAATAATAATATTATTATTATTTTTATAACTTTTAGAATGATAGTTATATGCCATCCTGCTTTATCTTGAATAAACTAATAATCAAATTTTTAGAGAGTCTCGAACTTGATCTAAAATTTTGATCTCAAATGCTACTACTTGAGCTCACTATCATTTTATTAATAAATTTTAACTTGTAATTTTTATATTCTTTTTACTTTATTAATATATTAATTATTTCGCAGAAATGTCCAACATTGCCAAGTTGAATTTGTCGCCTCTTGACATTTCGGCAAAAATTATTTATCTGACTGATGCCGAAATCCACTTAAAAGGTGAATTGGGAAATACTATCAAAGAATGAAATGTCGATCCCGCCAGGATCGCGCCTAAGGCCTTAATTTTCATTCGCCATCATATTGATGCAAGTTTGAAAAGTGAATATCTTACAGCTTAAAGATCCATAGATCCTCCTGAATAATTCTGGTTAACGATACTTAATTATCAAAAGACCGTAATACTTCCAAAAGCCCATGATCAAGCTTCATTTAAGATTACAAGATTTTAAGTTCGGCCGCTGATCACAACTCCTAGCCATTTTTAAAATTAGCCTCGCCTGCAATTATGTGGAGAAAAGATCACCGATGAGGACATGCCTCGAGAAAACTTATACTACCTTTCAGCTCTAACATGCTCCTCGTTGTGCCAAAGAACATAGAGCCGTCGTTTACCCCAGACATCTCCGCTTCTTCCTTTTCTCTCTCTCTCTCTCTCTCGCCGAGCCACTGCATGCCTCCTCGTAGCCGAGCAAAATAACGAACTCGTTATTAAAAAAAAATCATCAATCTCGCCCTATTTGGCTCAGATTACCGTCAAGCCAATGCTAGCATCAATTTCTATTCATAAACATGATCAGGCGACATTGCTGGCTATGGGCGAGGCCGGTGCTGGTCGGGCCAGAGTCGCCGTGTCGTGGTCTACATAACTTGGAATCGCAGGAGATTTTAATCAATCTCAAAATAAGAAAACAACTCTAACAACCGTGGTTGGCTCATTCAGAGACATTAAATGGAAAGACACTAGCCATAACAAGCAAGATGTATATGAAACTAATGTTATAGATGCGGATGAAAGGTCATTGGTCCCCAGATTTCTGTCGTATCGACCAAACATTTGGTTGATCTTTATCAGCCCATTAAAGGGAAAGAACAAGCAAATTGAGACAAATTCATTGATGCAATGACATAATGAATTTTAATGACCCTCATCAAGTCTCTCCAAAGAAGATGGCAAACTTATAATGCAAAATTCTTTGATGATGAGGGTGTGTCTTTTAACTTATTTTGATATTTCGATTTCTTTCGAGGATCCAAGTGAAAATCTAGACCATTTGATCGGTGATGGCAATGTTTGCTATGATTGACGATAAGACTATTATATTACTTTTCTTATGTTATTTATCTAATGTAAACTTTGATTTTATATCTACATTTTGTTTTTCTTTGGAAGATATATGGATTTCTCTTCCAACTTGATCAATTATATATCTCAGCCGAGATAATGTCTTGGTCACCGCTTCACAATCCCACATTAATCTACTTTAAGAGAAATATTTTTTCTCAAACCAATATTTAATTTTATCTACTCGCCCAAACTATCTCAGGTCCCGTCGACTCCACTAAAGGCTCCGAAGAGCTGCATAATCGCCTTGCCTAATGGTACCAGTTCCAAAATGACAATGCCCCTTATTCTAATAAATCTAATAGGCACTTACTTAGTTTCAAGGATATTCGCAGAAATGGATATCACATTGAAACTATGCATCGTGGATGGAAATGAGCTATCATTACTTCGGCCATTATTTTGGCAAACAAATCTTGGAACAAATGGCTCTTTATCATGTGGGTTATATCAAACAACCATAAGGCCTATTGAACCATGCTATAATAAACCGTAAGTTCAATGACTTCAAAGCATTTTATATTACGGCATGAACTGGCTTGGACATCCCGGATTCCATGATGCGCGTATAGTTACAAATTCAACAGATCACACTGCTGCATAAATTTTAACATCTCATGATTTAATTGTGCCGCTTTGTTCAAGGGGCAAATTGATTGTTAGACCATCTTTACTAAAGCTGTGTCTCGACTTCGCTTCTGTAACGTATCTAAAGTGATATTCAGGCCTATTCACCCAAACTGGACCCTTTCGCTATTTTATGGTCTTAATTGATGCAGCCCACTGATGGTCTCATGTATGCCTTCTTTCTACCGTGAATGCTCGCTGCTAGATTACTAGCTCGGGCCAATTCACTAAGGGCCCACTCGACACCCTATCAAGACAATTGCCTTTGATAATGTCAGACCTCATCTCAAGCCTTCCTTAATTATCGCATGTCAATCGTGGAATAGATGTTCAATACCCAATTGCTCATGTTCATACTCGTAATGGGTTGGCTGAATCCTTTATTAAACGTCTGTAGCTAATTGTTGGGACCTTTTACTTTTTGAAAACCAAATTGCCTTTTATCTGCATGGGGCATGCTATTATTCATGCGGCGGTTAATTCGCTAATACCCCAGAAGAATCAGTGATTTATCACCATTCCAACTTGTTTTAGGTTACCAACCTAATATTTCACATCTACGTGTTACAGTCGCTATTACAATTATATGGAATGAATCATTTTATCTCATTTTGACCTTCCCCACATGCCAATTTTAATCTAGAGGTTCAAAAGATAATTCATTTACAAGATCTTGCAAATCGACACCGATGCATTTATTGATTCAACAAAGTTACAAAATCACATATACCACCGCAAATATCCCAAAGACGAATTGAAATTCCAATGGAAAAATTGAAACATAGCATGGCGACGAGCCTAAGCCACAATTAAACGTACGACCTCTCGCTCAAAAGACACAATCCCTAAAAGAAAAAGGTTAAACTAATACTCTTACAGACGCTCCCGAAGAGCATACAAAATGAAAAAGGATTGACAAATATAAATAATGAACTAATAGCCCCCGCAGATAAGATCAATCGACCGCTTATCTCACGAGTCAGACCAGATACACAGAATTGAAGAAAATCTCATCAATTTGTATACAAGGGTAAAACTGAATCGAAATACTACCCTTATAGATGATGCTTTTTCTTTCCTAAGTGGCTACAGACATCATAAATAATGATGAAGATCTTATATCACGCAAATATAGATGAATTGTCGACGTCAAATGATTGTCGAAATGATTGGTTAAATGGAAAGGTCCAATTCCAAATGAGTTAAAGTCCCCGGGTTAAACGAGAGGTATTTGGACCAAGAGTTCAAACACCTAAAGACATAAAACCTATTGGATATAGATGGGTCTTTGTTCGAAAGCTTAATTGAGCAAAAATGAAGCCATAGTGCGATATAAAGCACGCCTCAGGGGCCCAAGGTTTCTCACAAAGACCTGGAATTGGATTATGAGGAAACATATTCTCCCGTGAATGGATGCAAACTACATTTCGCTATTTATCATATTTAAAGCAGCCTCCCAAGGACTTGATATGCTACCGATGGATGTAGTCATTGTTCTATTTATATGGATCTCTAGATACTAATGTATATATGAAAATCCCCGAAGGATTCAAATCGCCTCAAGTAATTAATTCAAAACCACGGCTATTATATTCAATCAAGTTACAAATGATCTTTATATATGGATTGAAACAAGCCTGGTCGAATGTGGTATAATCGCTAGTTTTCATTATTTACTCAAAGAAGGATATGTGAATAATTCAATTTGTCCATGCTGCTTATCAAGAAAGTAGCAACCGAATTTGCAATTATCATGGGTAAGGCTATGGATGATCAATTTAATTTGGGACTTCAAGAGCTCATCAAAACAAAGGACTTACTTAAAGAAGAATTTGAAATGAAAGCGATTCCGGGGAAATTAAAATATTGGTCCTCAGTCTCTGCAGACGAGTATTGTTCAAATGCATGGTATTAACTACCAATCAACATATACGTAAAAAGTCCTTGCCGCTTTATATGGATAAATCACATCCCTTAGTTTCCATGGTTGTTAGTCACTGGTATGACTAAAGATCCGCTCCACCCAAAGAAGAAAATGAAGCTAATCGCTCGGTCCCGAAACATATCTTAGCAGCACTAGCACTAATATCTTGCAAAATTATAATTCTACCAGGCATTGCTTTTCAAGACTTAATAAAGATACGCTTCGCTCCAACTAAAAGGACCTGAATGGAATTAAACATATTAAAGATATCCCTCCGGAACAGATGACATGATTATTTATTCTCAAGACATTGGAAACCAATAATGTTGAGTTATGCGATGTGTGCCACTCTTTCTGCAATTCTCATTAAAGCTCAATCACGAGGATGAGATATTTACCATGGAAATACCGCTATATCCTCGGAGATCGGCGAAAACAAACTATGCGGCCACTCCTCCAATCATTCCAGAATACTTGCCATGCATGAAGCCAGCCTGGCAATGCTCTGGCTCATGATCCGTGATACAACACATCGTATAGAATCCCATGTGGATTATCTTCTTATTAAGAATGCAACCAAATGTAAGATATATAAGATAATGTCATGCATTGCGCAAGTCAAAGGAGTGATATATTAAAGGTGATCGAATCCAAGCATATTTCACCAAAATTCTTCACTCATGAAACTCAGTACAGCAGGAGATCTAATGCAAATGTATAAGGTCCAATGATAATCTAGCAGATTTATTTACAAAAGCATTGCCTACTGCAACGTTCAAGAAACTTAAAGGGCCGACAGGCATGCGCCAATTGAAAGATCTCCGCACAAAAGATCGCCACTAATGCACATTGTTAAAGATATATTAGTATAATCGTACTCTTTTCCTTCTCGGCCCGTGTTTTATCCAATCGGTTTACTTCAAGAAGGTTTTAATGAGGCAAGCATTACTAATCTTGTGATGGTCATTCATGTGAGTGTTATAATATTGTATAAATATTGATTTTGAATGACCATAATGACACACTGACATAATGTCATTCATTTTATGTAAAGGTTTTGGGCCTTCTCTTTCACTATTAATGTATCATTTATGTAAAGTTGCTTTTGGCCTCTCAATTATAAGCCTATAAATAGGCTATTCAATCAAGACGTAAATGTAAACATCGAATTTCCTCCGAATTCTCTCTTGCCTCTCTTCCTTATCTCTCTCTAAATCTTTTGATTTTACAACAAAAAATAGTTATTTTAGGTTTTATTACTACAAAATTTTATATGTATTTATATATTTTTGTAATAAATTTTTTTATTTATTATGATATCCTATTTTTATAATTAAATATTAAATGTCATGTTGGTAATTTTAATGATATAAAAGCATTTTTATACTTATACAACATGTTAAAAAAAACTTGTATAATCATTTTTTCAGATTCCTATAAAAACATTTATGAGAGAAATGTTGCTAGTAAAAACGATTTGGCTAGAAGCATTGTTTATAAGAAGCAGTGCCCAACTGGCTCTTAAGGCCAGTTTGGTAGTAGTACTTCTTAAGTGGTTCTAGACATAAATACACTTTTAAGTGTTTCTATGACAAAAAAAAAAAAAGTCGTTTGGTAAAGTTTTCAAAAGCATTTTTAAAGGTTCAAAAAAACACGTAAGTTGTTTTTTTTTTTTTAAGAAGCATTAGGGAGGTGCTTTTTTAAAAAAAAAAACACTTTAAATTTTTTTGGAAATTCTTAAAATGCCTATTTGTTTATTTTTTGTGATCATATGAATAACCATTTTAGGTTTTTATTAATATAATTGTTTATGCATGTTTATTAATTAGTTCAAATCTTTTTATAATATTAAAAATAATTTTTTAATGTTTTTATTACAAATATTTTTTAATTTATCTCTATTAATATTTTAAAAAATATATAATCATTTAGGTTTTATTAATATAAATTTGTATATGTATTTATATATTTTTGTAATAAAATTTTTATTTATTATGATATCCTATTTTTGTAATTAATTATTAAATGTCATTTTTATTAATATACAACATGTTACAAAAAACTTTAGTAGAATCATTTACAAAAAAACATTAGTAGAAAACTTGAGTAGAATCATTTTTTCAAATTCCTATAAAAACGTTTTTGATTGAAACGTTATTAGTGAAAGTTGTTTTGGCTAGCAGCACTCTCATGAGAAACATTGTCAAACATGCCTTTAGGGCTAGTTTGACAATATTTTTTAAAAGTGTTTACAGGCCTAAAAACACTTTTAAGTGTTTTTTTGGAGAAAAAAAAAAAGACGGTTGGTATAATTTTGAAAAACACTTTTGAAACCTTAAAAATTGAAGTACTTGGGGGTTTTTTTTTTTTAAAAAAACACACTTGATTTTTTTTTTATATTCCTATAATACGTATTACATTCCTTTTAAAAATCTAATTATATCATTAACCATTAAATTATATTAAGATAATTATTTTTATAATTATCCAAAATCTTACAAGGTTGAATTCTACAAAATCCCAAACTTATTTTAGGCTTTTATTAATATAAATATTTATATACGTTTATTCATTCATTCAAATTTCAATAAATATTTTTAAATTTTTTATAATCATAAAAATAGTTATTTTAGGTTTTATTACTATAATTTTTTATATTATTTTTTTTGGATCAGAGGAGGGGATACACTAGGGCTTTATTAAAGGTTACATCTCACTCTTCTTGGCCAAAGGGTTTGCCATAGGTCTTGCTGCAAATGATTCCTGATCTCCTTGGTGGTGGAGTTCCATACTTTGAATTCTCCAATTCCGTTCTTCATGGAGAGGCTTGCTAATGCATCTGTTGCCCTGTTGCTTTCTCTGAAGACATGCTTCAACTTCGCTATCCAGTCCCGGCTTAGCAAGTCCAGACATTCCGATCCGTAAGTATGGTGTTGTGTTTATTATTGGCATGATGTCTATTCTTGATTCCTCTAAGGGCTACTAGAGAATCTGTCTCCGCTGTTAGCTTCCTTACTCCTTGCCCATAATTCTGCCACCAAAGCCGTGCATGTTCCCAGTTTGAAGGAGAACCCAGTGATCCATCTATCATCTTGATCTCTAAGGAGACTCCCTTCCCCCGCCATGCTCACTTCTTCTTTGTAGTTGTCGTCCGTGTTCAAAGTGATCCACCCCTGCTCCGACGGTGACCATCCTATCCACGTGGTGTGATAGCTTCCCAGACCTCCTTTCAAGGCATCATGAGTTGTGAAGGTTGAAGAAACATCCTTAAGATACCTCATTATTTGTTATAACTATGAAAGCTTTGATGAACAATAATATGAATTCAATAATACAAAGATAAAGAAATCATCATAAAAATACATGAGAGGTTTTAATGTGGTTCGGCCAATTATGCCTACATCCACGAAAAAGAGAATAATTCAACTATTCTTGAAAACACAGAGAACAACAAGATTGTATCAAAGTATTGTGACAACTAGGTAAAATAAAGAAATTACACAACCCTAAGATGTCCATAATACCGAGAAAATATCTCATAAAACTCTCAATCTCTCAAACTCTTACATCTCAGCACACACCAAATCTCTCGCATAACTTTTTCCTCTAGCTTTTCCCTCTCGTGACCCAAAATATTTATAGGAATACCAAAATATTTATAGGGTTATTCCAGCTTTCATAATTCTATAAGAAAACCTAATATTTCAATCATATAACAAATATGAATTATCCTATAAAATATTATTTACAAAAATGAATTAATACTAATAGGAATTTGTGACATATTCTAACGTTCTTAGACCCTCTTTTGTTGTAATTTCCATTTCTTCCCCATTGAATACCCTGTCATTTCTCCATTTCCAAATCCATCATAAGCATATAGCAAAATTATCTTTCCATTCCATGTTTGTATCAATGTGCCTCTGATCCTTTAGACTCTCTGTAAACCATTCCTCAAAGTTCAAATGGTGGAGATCTCTCCAAACCCCTCTGTCATTGAAGAACTCCCACACAGGGAGTGCTCTTGTGCCGTGTCTAAATACGTGTCAGTCTTCCACTATCTCGGGCTGTGTAAGGGCAGTTTGGATCTATGGTGAACCCTCTTCTTTGTCTCTCCTTATTTGTCACTATTCTTCCATGATAAATTGCCCACATCGATATTCTCACCCTTTGTGGCACCTTCAGCTTCCATTTTTTTTTTTTCTAGTTAGTATCAGATGCGTGGGTCCGTGGCTTCGAAATAATTCATATGCTGTCTTGACAGTGAAAATACCATCCACGGAAGGTCCCCAGCAGATGTCGTCTACCTCCTCCTCGTCTTGCCTAACCAACACTGCTATTAATTGATTCAAAATATATCCAGGAAGTTTGCCCTTAACATATGCTCCAGTTCCAGCCCCCAATTAGGGACCCAGTAATCTTGTACTTGAAGTATTATTCCAAGTAGTGAAAATTCTTTGAGAAGCCTCTACCAATGCGTTTCTCCCCTATCCAAATGACTCCAGAAGAGCACCTCCCTTCCATTGTAGATTTTTCTTTCTCAAGCCGGTCTTCAATAAATTCTGGTTGTAGTCATTCCTTTGAAATATTTGAAATATTTATTTTTTCTTTTCATCAACTTGGTTTGCTCAACTTCCCTCTTAATATATTTACTGGTGATCACTTATTCCAGAGGCTGTTTCTGGCCACAATCTCCATTCCAGCTTTGCCATCAACTCACATTATGTAATCTGCTTTATGCTCCATACTCCATGCTCTTACTAAGTGTAATCTTCTCCCAAATTTACCAAAGAAATTCTTTTTGTCTTGAGAATCCTCCTCATATGAACTGCACAATGTCCTCTAGTAGGTAGTTCTTGTACAAAGTTCTTAGTTCTAAACCTTTATTGCTCCCTTTGAAGGATGTCTTCCCTTCACCGGAGCGAGCAGGGGAGCTGTCATCGTCGTGGTTCATGTCGTCGTCGTCGTCGAAGTGCGCGAGGGGCGGCTAGGGCTTCATAATTATATCCTAAATTTTTATATTTTTTAATAAAAATTCCTTACTTACTAAGATGTCCTGTATTTTTATAATTGAATATTAAATTATTAAATGTTTATTTTTTTTTTTGTAATATTAATGATATAAAAGCTGCTTTTTTAATACCATACAATATGTTGAAAAAATATCGTTGTAGAATCACTTTTTAGGACTTCTATAAAAACATTTATAATAAAAGTTGTCACATAAAATGTTTTGGCTAGAAGGGTTGATACAAGAAGCAATGTCAAATTTATTGGCCCTTACGAGACTACGACCAGTTTGATATTGCTTTTTAAAAGTGTTTCGAGGCTTATAAACTTTTTTTAATAAAAAAGTCGCTTTGTATATATATATATATATATATATATATATATATATATATATATATATATATATATATATATATATATATATATTTTTTATAACCATGTTTATAATATTTAAAAAAACGCTTTTGAAATATTAAAAAGAAAAACACTTTAAGTGTGTTTTTATGGTCGGCTTGCATTGTTTCTGTACGTAGTTTAGGTAAAATGCTCTATTGACAGCACATAAACATTTTTATAGGAATCTTAAAAAGTGATTTGTAACATGTTGTATGTCTTATAAGTATAAAAACGCTTTTATATCATTAAAATTATAAAAACAACATTTAATATTTAATTATAAAAAAGGTATCATAATAAATAAAAAATTTATTACTATATAAATACATATAAGAATTTATATTAATAAAACCTAAATCAACTATTTTTATGATTATAAAAAATTTAAAAATATTTATAAAAATAAGTGAATTAATGAATAAACATATATAAATATCTGCATTAATAACTAAAATAATTATTTTTATCATTATAAAAATGTTTAAGAATATTAATAAAAGATTTGAAATAATGAATAAAATAGAGCTATCAATATAAGTTGAACCTGATGGGACAACCCACTTTAACTTGACTTTTTGGAGGATTGGTGTAGACCCTGTTTAGGTTTTTTTTTCATTTTTATTATCATTATTAATTTAATTTTCCTTGGCTCATCTAAGACATATACTTGGAAGCATGTGATTATCCTGATTTTTGGGGTAAATGATAGAATGATATAAAAGGTAAAGGGGAGAAAAAGTGAAGGAGGGTAGGATTTGTTGAGTTTTTGGGAAAAATCAATTTTGAGGAGGGGTGAGCCGTTTTTTTTCGGCTTGAGGAGGAGCATTCCAAGAGAGGGAGCTAGAGATAGAAAACTGGGATATAGAAAAAAAAAACAAAGTGGAGGGGGAGGTAGGAGCCGCCATATCAGTTTTGGTGGTAAGGAAGAAAATACAAGAGACCATTTCGGGATTTGGGTTTCTTAGAGAGAGATAGGGAGGCCAACTAGAGAAGAAATAGTTGGAGGGAGCAAACAGAGAGAGGTGGCTCAGATAATGTTTTCTTTTATTTATTTCCTATGATGAACTCGCATTTCCTTTCAGGGTTGTTTCTTTAATATTTTATTCATATTCTATTATGATGTATTTCTGGGTGCTTATTTAGATTTCTTGGAGATATCTCTTGGTTGATGTTTTGATATGTTTTCAGTGATAATGGTTTATTTATTTTTATTTTTATTTTTTCACTTTTATTTTTGAATATAAACATCTTGCGTGTGTAATCGTTTGTTGGATACTCTTTCTTCCATTTTTCTCTCTAGAATATGTCTTTTCCTCTTCATTTTTTTTTCTCTCAGTTCTATTTCTTCTTTCTGCTATATTTTTATTTGGGGTATTTTGGTTTTCTTGTTCCGGCTGCATATTATATGATCGAAATATTGTTGATGATATGAAGATACAAATTTTAAAACTGTAGCGAGACATTTGAAAAGCATCTGGCTATTGAAACCCATGTAAATATGAACATTTTGTTATTATAAAGATGTAAGTGGATTTATTAGGTGTGGTGTTTGATGATTGGATGAGGAGGGTTGATTGTCGTGATGGGTGGGGCTATTGTTTTTTTCTATTACTTTTTTTATTTCTTTTATTACCTATTACCCATTTTCCTTAAAGAGTGTTGTTATACGATACCATTAGAGTAAAAAAATAAATAATTATAATTTTATAAGGATAGTGATTTTTGGAAGAGTTACAAAAAAGGAAAGAAAATACTATAAAAAAAATTTATATTTAAAAATGATAAACACACCATGCTGTCGTCCAACATTTTCCTTAAAATATTATCCCCATCTTACCTATTTAGGCTTAAACATTTGGTTTTCTAGCTCTTTCCACATATGCCCCAATGCGTTTATAAGAACCTTACCTTTCCCATGCTACCTTATATACCTCTAGTGTTTGCAAAGAATCCCGTTTTCCCATGCCACTTATATACCTCAAGTGTTTGGTACTGCTTGATTGTTATACTAGTACTACAGGTTGTTTATTCCCATGGATTCATCACTTGTTTTTTCTTTCTTTAATATTTTCATGATTCTTCTGCCTTTTGTGTTTTACTTCCTATACTCTTTATTATCATTTATATGTATATCTTTTGGTTCCATGTTTGAAGACTCACTAAATTTTCTCTCAATTTATTATTTTGGTTGATTCAAGTTAGCTTGTGGATGCTTTGAGATGTGTCGATTTCCAGCCGTATATTTATGATTCTATTTTCCATATTTACTTATTGTTATGTTCCCATAATTATTCATGATTTAGGCCTTTATTTGAGCTTAGTTGACTTTAGATTATGGAGTCATTATGTTAACCTGTTATTCTCATATTTTCACTCACACCACTAAATTCCTGCAAGACACTTCCCTTTATTCACACTCTGTCAAAACTATTCTGACTACATCATCACTCCTCTTGTGTAAAGCCCATTTCACATTTTCATAACTTTGGTATTGTACATATTACATATTATTAGAAATTTTATTATATCATCTCTCGCTGTTTTAAATCAATTTATTTCAATTAATCTTGCGCCTTTCACAGCTCATTAGATCTTTTGACCAAACCTTTTTACTAACTCATTAGGCCCAACCCACTAGGTCCTTTAACCAACCCATTAGAATCCAATCGAGTCCTACCATCTCTCTAGGCTCAACTCATTAAAACCTTTGACTCAACTCATTAAACCTATTAAGACCTTTGATCAAATCCATTAGATCTCTAGTCAAAAGTCACATATCGGCTCTCTAGGCCCAACTTATTATATCTTTTCAACCAAGCCCTTTCACACACCCTTTGGATCACTTCTTTCTATTCCCCGAACTTCCAATTTCAATTTATTTCATTCCCACTTAAAGTCAAAGTCATTATAATTTCAAACTAATTTCGCCTAATTTCACCCACTTTAAAATTTCCAATTTTAAAACGATAAACCCCTAATTTTCCAAATTTTTAAGCGTCACTCAAATTTCACCTCTTACTTATTTTCTAATTTTTCAATTTTCCACTTCAAAATCCATGTCAATTCTCAACCCAGTCTCTTCAATTTAAACTTTTCGTTTCCAATCAAAATCTGTCCCCAATTTCAATTTGCACTTTCCTAATCTCAAATTTCAAAATTATACCTCACTTTGAAAATTCAAGTCTTAATTTCAAAATTCAAAGTCCCTTAATTTCCAATTTCAAATTTTCAAGTTTTCAATTTCAAAATTACAATTTCTTAATTTCAAGATTCAAAGGTCATACTCCTCAAAATTCAAGTCTTCACGGTCTCTGCCTTCCAATCCATTCCACTTCCAACCTCAAATTTATAAAATTCGTGTTCTTAATTTGGTCCACCTCTAAATCTAATTAAAATCATTTCTAAAATTCTCAATTTTTCAAAATTTCAATTTTAAATCAAGCCAAACATTCCAAACACATGGTTAATTCCAGTCGCAAGGATGAATTATTGCGGAGTTAATTTATGTAACATATAAATGTCAGTAGAGCCCAATATTCTATATGTATCATTTTAATAAATAATTTGACATCAAATTATAACCCATTTCAATGACTGCAAATACTGTATTTTTATTATCGCATTAACATTATTTCCTAATTGATAAGTATATTTCCGATATGCTACACAGGGTAGCTGCCATTTTTCTCATCTGACTTCGCTTATTTATTTATTTATTTATTTATTTATTTATTTATTTATTTATTTATTTATTTATTTATTTATTTATTTATTTATTTATTTATTTATTTATTTATATACTGATATCCGTATCATGTATCATATTACTCATTTTGGTATCCATTGATTGATTATCAAAAAATGGTACTTTTCTCGAATTTTTTAGCAGAAACCCGAATTTGTACTGTATGTGTCAAGGGCTCGCTACCATACCTTCCCGATAACTGACTCGTGACTTAGACTAATTTTTCTTCTCAAGACCCGCCTTTTCTTTGCCATGAGTCATATTTAGGGTTTTCTTTCTTATTTTCTGTTCTTCCTTTAAAATAAAACAAAATAAGCTGGTGGACTCCTACAAACCCATTTTTTAAATGGTTTTTAAAATATAAACACGCTGATTCGTGCCACTAAGTAGGTGAATATGCGAATCAACAAAATTTATATTCCTAAGTTCCTCTTACTGCTGTAGTCAAGCCATCGCAAAGATGCGGTTTCGTGGGCCTAACACGGGATGGCTTTCATCCTATGAATGTGACTCGCATCAAGAAAGGAAAATGGTGAGGCTTTTGAAGGCTTGATTTTTGAAATTTTGTTTTTAAAACAAATGAGTCATTTGCTATCGAATAACTCAGAAAACTCGAAAGTGAAGTGAAAAGGTAACTTTGAAGGGCTTTAGGTCACTACTGACAAATGATGGGGGTAAATAAGTGTCCTCTGTTTCTTATCCTCGCATCATGGCAAGCAAACCCATAGTCCGCCTCATAACCGAATCTTTGTTTAACTAGAAAAACCTAACCCAGAAAACACCTATTTGAGTCTACACAACATGCATTCACAAATTCCTTTAAGTTCAAAACCCTAGCACTCAACCTCATTTGCTCGTAGTTGGCCATCTGAAAGAAATAACAAGGCATCTAACAATAAGTATGCACTCAGACCAAAGCATGGTAGGTATTGGCCAAAGTAACATTGACATTAAATGATATTCAACCCTAATTTGAAAAGTCTGGAGCCATAAATACAAAGTATTCGTAGCATTTAAAACATGAGGACAACCTCGTGAACTCCGCCCCAAACCAAGCTAGTTACCTCTCTTCAAAGCTATGAGGGCTTGGCTTTCAAACATCTCTTGAGCTGTCATCCTCAAGAGGTGTTTGGCAGCCTAGGAAAATGAAAGAAAGAGTGGCAGGAGAAAGAGAGAAAAAGCAACCCTAAAATGAAAGCCGAGATATTTACATAAATGAAAAGTTGCCAAAAGATCGCTTAGGTTATAAAAATGACGGGGGCTTATATAGGCCACCCAATGTGTGAAACCACAAGAAAGCCCAATATATGGCTCATACAAGGACAAGGAGGTAATACACCAAAACGGGTCATTTGGCATTAATTAACACTGAACAGTATAGGGGAATTCGCATAGTAGCTTAAAATCTCGTCAGCCTAAACAATTCCTGCCAGCCCAGCTAAAAATTCTCCAGAGACAGCTTAAAAATGAAGAATTTCGCTTAGGCACAAAGGATTTTGTTATATAGCCGAAATTTCACAGCCTACGAAATTTCTCAATTCTCGCTAGATTGCAAATTTTCGCTTACGTGTCGCAAATTTTTCGCATCCCAAAGCAAATTTTCGCAATCATAGCGAAATTTCCCCTCGGTCACTGCTCTTCACCGCCCGCACACCGCACCTCCATCGCATCCTTTTTTTACCTTGCCATCATTCCTTCATTGAATTTTTGATATGTTTGATGGCTGATAACTGGGTTCAATCTTCATGGTTCAACACATATCTCGATATTGAACTCCCAAGGTATGCAAAAACCTGCAAAATAAACAAAAAAATAACCTCGAAACGGCATAAGTGATACTAAGTGGTACTCTCACCTCACTGGCTTAATTGGATACGATTAGCAAGAAAAAGCACTCAAAACCTATCTCGAATAGGGGCTCAAAATAGCACTATTCAGGGCACTAATCACACTCTTAACGACACGCTGCTAAATCCCAAGAATGCAAAATAATAAAGGCATGCATGCAAAGTGATTTTCTCAAAAAAGTTTATGGTTCAAAAAGGTGTATATACAAATACACACTTTAAAATGAAGAATTGATACCAAGTTTGAAACCGCATGAGAGAACAGAAACTTATATAAGAAAAAAGTTTTAGGTCAACATCGGGATCCATGGTTCTCAAACCGACTTCCACCAAATTCTAATGGTTCTAATATAACCGATCGGGCCAAGGCAAATGCAAAATTATTTCCTCCCCCCAACCTAGCTACTGGCATGGCCTTAAGCTGTTGAACAACCTAAATAGGATTAGCTACACACTTATTTCTTTACTTGACTAAATTGTAGGGTGCAATGCTCAAAACTCGCATTTCATTCAAAGTTCCGTAACGGGGTCCACCGATGACTCCCCAACCAATTAAGGCTTAAAGTACCGCTTCTCAAAATATTCATCTGACCACAAACTCTACAAAGCTTCACCCCGGACTCGAATGACTTCGAGAATTGGGCACCTACAAAATGCTAAACTCTACCTCCATCCACCCGTAACTTAACACTGCGATGACTCCCAACCAATGCGCTAGTGGCACCCGCTTCAAAGGCCGCCATATACCCCCTGACCGTGTTCTAAGCCCAAGACAAAGCTTCACGACTTTTATTTTTCTTGTCTTTTTCTTTTCTTTTTGCTTTTTCTTTTCTTTTCCTTTTTGGAAGACTACATTGGTCTTCAAATATGGGTAAGACAAACCTATCATGGGTTGCCATCATACCTAAGGCCGGCTATGCAAAGTGAAAGGAGGCAAATAATTTGACAGCCTATTGGAACAATCTGATGTGCAGTGTGTGAATTAGCTTAAGGGGGAATGTTCAAGGTTGATAATGCTGGAACTTCAACTGACCAAAAATTGCTTCAAACATGGACTTGTTCTAGCATTAAGGTAACATGCAAGGTTTCAATTTTTCAATTAAAGGCAATTCACCGCTACCAAAGCACCAATCGCTCAATCAAGACAAACGGTTACAAAAATGGGGACACAAAAAGATTTTGGTAAAAGTGAAGTAAACTATATATATAATGGAAGATATAGTTTTTGATATAGCCAAAATGGCTAGTACATGCATAACAAAGCTAAACATAGTTAAAGATACCACCGCCTACTATGGCTAATACATGAATCTTACACAAAATTAGTACCGATAAAGTCGGTAACTATACAAAACATAAAGAAACCCAACCACCTCACCGCCTGGTGGCGGGGGTCTGTAGCCACTGGCCACTGCTCGCCAACATATCCAAAGAAACCGTCGCCGCAGTGGGCTCACTCCTCCTCCCGGCTCAGTGAAACGCGCGAGCTACCCAAATGTGTCATGATCTCGTACAGAGGAGTGACAAGCCGCCCTGGGAGTGGCCTCGCCGAGCCAACCTCTGGTCCCGTGCTGCCCGGTAGTGGCTGGGAAGAACATACAAAGATCCATACGCTAGCTTCTCTCGAACTCCGACGCGGTATGTGCTCGAGAATGCCGTGGATGTAAATGATGGGCCGTGAGGCGGCCAGGGGTCGCGGGCCGGCAGGGGTAGAGTAGAGACGGAGGAGAACGATCCGGGCGCTGGACTCTCTCCATCTCGTGCCTGGGGGCGTGACGCCATTCGTCGGCGGGCGCCCTCCGCCTCCCGGCCGGCACTTCCTCCCGTCTCGCCGCCGAGGAGAAAAGATATGGGCATGACCATCGCCGCTTCCATCGGATGTGGAGCCAGGCATCGAATCCTCAAATATCCGGCTCTCCGAAAGCCTCCAAGTGCTCCAGACCTGCATAATAGTCTCTATGACGCAGCAGACTTCCCGCCGAGCCAGCCCTTACGATGGACCTTATCCCCGAAGTGTAATAGGGAGGTCATCACTATTCGGGGAGGATCGAACTGTAATCCCTCCGAGATCCTGGGCATGTAGCCTCCGTGACGCCCCCACGCCGTGCACGTAGTGCCGCAGCGGAAGAGGCCGGTCCCCGAACAGGATCGACCGTAAGCATCCTCCGAGGCGGGAGCTGCCTCCGGAATAATATAGGTCCAATAGTGGTGTCTCGAAAGCAAGATCACGGGACCATCTTCCTGTGTCTGGGTGAGACTGTCCCATAACCTCCTGGACCAAGTTCACGCAGATTCGCAGCCTAATCCGTTTAAAATGTTCGCTCGGCTCTAAGCACTCCGGCACCGTCGATAGTAAACCGGAGCTCGAGCGGACTAGGCGCTCCCCGGGATGTCATCACGGAACCGCATAACCACCCGGGGTAATAATATCGCCGCCATGAACGGGTAAAGGCCAGGAGTGCTCGATCACAGATCGAATCTCTCGACCCATGA
Organism: Tetrastigma voinierianum; assembly: GCA_016808115.1. Lineage (NCBI taxonomy): Eukaryota > Viridiplantae > Streptophyta > Magnoliopsida > Vitales > Vitaceae > Tetrastigma > Tetrastigma voinierianum. The sequence continues at coordinate 179,352 of JAEQBH010002385.1, forward strand.
TCGCCCATCGAGCCGGATCGTTTAGAATGACTCCCCATGGAAGTCTCTCGAGTGAAGAGCGACGTTCCCCAATAGCCTCACAAACAACGCCTCCCGATCCTCGGGAGGCTCAGGATAACCGAGGCCAAGAGGTCGCCTCAACTCCGATGCGGCCTGGCGACTACCGAGGTCCGATGAGGATGACCTGGCCACCCGGGCCTGCTGGAAGTACGGGTTGGCCCGCTTGAGGGTCGCCCTCCCCGATCCGCAGCGGTGGCACCGGGTGGCGGCCCTGGTCCCATCCGTCGGGGGTACCTCCCGAACCCCCGAGGCTCCTCGTGACTCCGCCTCGACCGGAGCCGGGTAACGGTCCGGAACCCCGAGGCCGAACCGGGCCTGCTCCTCCCGCCTGGGTAATCGACCACCCGAGGCCGAAGGCGGGACCCACCTCTTGTGCGAACCATAACTGTAGTGGGAAAAGAACACCGGGGCAAGTGTGGTCGGGACCGAATGTAACCAGAAAGTAATCGCAAGGCTGGATTCGCTCATCGCCGACGATCGAGTCACACCGCAGATGACACGTACAAACCAGGGCTCACCGGCAGGACCGTGGCACCGGATGCGCCACGGATGCGGCGCTGCTCAACCGACCGACATACTCCACCCGTGGCACCCGGGTACGCAAAGGGGCAAGAACCCACGGTGGTCAGGTGCAAAGGCTCGGGGCAAAGGGCAACAGGGTGCAAAGTGGAACGGCCGGCGGTGTAAAGTGGCAAAGTGACTCGCTCCCAAGACGTATGGTCGGTGGTGGGCGTCGGCAGCGTGGCAAAGGGGCTACGAACGGCGGCAAGGCAGCGCAGCTGAATGCCCATCTGTGGTCTCCCGCATCGCCACAGTGGAGTGGCTCGTGTGGCTCTGGGCGCGCGTAGACCGGAGGAGAATATGAAATGATCTGAAATCAGCCCTCCCATCCCTTATGCCAGTTCGAGCACCGGCATTTCATTTCCACCTAATTTCGTTGTTATAGCGAATTTGAGTCAAGCCTGGCTGACTCTGCTGTTCCTCAGGTAGGGGATCCATTTGGTCTATTGGCACACTGATTTCACAACTTTGTTCAATCAAGGCATCGATTCTCGTAGTCTACCCGATGTCTCTCTTCCTAATGGTGCATAAACACCGTTAATACACAATCGAGACACAAGAATTAGCACAAACAAACTTGCAAAAGGGTTATTGTTAGCTAAAATAAAAACTCAACAAAAACAAACAAGGCGCTTACGCAAAGTGATGAACACTGCAGGCCAAGTAAAGAATCGACTAAAAAGTGTTAAAAAATTACACTTGTAATGAGTGTGATTACAAGTACACTTCAACTTATCATTCGTGAAGTTTGGCACCACCGCAACGGCGCCATTTGATTCGTGCCAATGCAGGGTGATGCGAATCAACAAAATTAGTCCTAAAGTTCCTCCTACTACCGTAGTCAAGCTATCGCAAAGATAAATGGGTCTGGGGTCAACACGGGATGGGTTTTCATCCATGTGAATGACTCGTGATCGCTAAGTTGAAAATGGTGAGGCTTTTAGTTTGGATTTTTGAAATTTTGTTTTTAAAAAAGTGGGAGTTGTTTGGTTACCCAATAATCATAAAACCTAAAGTGAAGTGTGTGAAAAGGTAACTCAAGGTTTAGGTCACTTACTGGGACAACACGTGGGGTAACAAGTGTCCCCGGGTTTTATCCGCATCACAGGCAACCTATAGTCCAGTTTCATAACCGGATCTTTTTGTCAACTAGAAACCTAACCCTAGAAACACACCCATTTGAGTCTACACAAGTAACATGCATTCACAAATTCCGTTCAAAACCCCAGCACTCAACCTCATTTCAGTGGCTCGTAAAGGCCATCTAAAGAATAACAGTGCATCTAACAATAAGTATGCACTGTACCCTAAAGCATGGTAAGTATTGGCCAAAGTAATGACATTAAATGATATTCAACCCTAATTTGAAAGTCGGTCACAACAAGGTACCCGTAGCATTTAAAACATGAGGGCAACCTCGCAACTCCATTTCAAAACCAAGCTGCTAGTTACCTTCCTCTTCAGCTAAGGAGGCTTAGCCAAACATCTCTTGAGTTGTCATCCCTGGGAAGAGGTGCTCGGCAGCCTAGAAAATGAAAGAAAGAAGAGAGAAGAGAAAAAGCAACCCTAAAATGAAAGTCAAGGGAGATATTTACATAAAATGAAAAGTCGCCAAAAGATCGCTTAGGGTTACAAAAATGACGGGGCTTATATAGGCCACCCAATGTGAAACTACAAGAAAAGCCTTAATATATTGGCTCATACAAGGGACAAGGGAGGTAATACACCAAAACGGGTCGCTTTGGCACACTACACAAATTTAACAGGCAGGAATTCCTCGCTACGCAGGGAAAATTTCGCTTAGGTAGCGAAAATTTCGCTAGTTTAGCGAAACTCGCTAGCCTAGTGAAATTGTTATTTGAGAGATAATAAATGCAGAATTTCGCTACGCATCAAAGGAATCCTCTCGCTAGCTAGCGAAATTTGCTAGCCTAGCGAAAAATTTCTCCCAGATAGCAAAATTTAAAAGAATTTCACAGCACTGGATTTTCCGGCTATATATTTAAATTCCCTCGCTAGCTCAGTTTAAATCTCCTCACTCCCTCTAGGATTGCAAAATCTTCATGGTCGAGAAATTCAAGAATCCCGCAGAAATTTTCGCAATCATAGCGAAATTTCCTGGGTTGCCTGTTCTTCACTGCTCTGCACACTGCACCTCCACTTCATCATTTTTTCATCACCTCGCTTATCATTCCTTCATCAATTTTGATATGTTTGATGGCTGATAACTCCGGGTTCAATCTTTCATGGTTCGAAGACATATCTCGATATTGAACTCCCAAGGTATGCAAAAACCTACAAAATAAAAAAAAAAATAACCTAAATCCAAGATAGCATACTAAGTAGACCGAACACCTCAATCGTTTAATTGATACGATTAGTGCGCAAAAAGCACTCAAAACCTATCTCGAATAGGGCTCAAAATAGCACTATTTGGGCACTAATCACACGTCTCACCTTTTTAAGTGGGAAACACATAATAGCAAAAAATGCGAGGTCCACAAATGGCGAATTGGGCTATTGGCTAGTAGGGTCGCTTGATCACAAATCAGGGAAAATGTGGTTTTTGATTAGTTGATTGATAGGTACCTCTTTTTTGTGTTTTTTGTATACTTGATTATTGGTAGCACATTGAGAGTTTTGATTTGCTGTTGTACCTTTCACATGCATGATTGTTGTATTATTACTAATACCGTTGACTTTGTCAGTTGATTCTTTTACTCATCTTGTTCTATCACTTGCTTCTCAGGCAATATTCATTCAATTCACCTGACACCTATTATTTTATCATTGTTGCATATTCCACTCTATTTTACAAGCGATCGCTTTTGCTCGACTATTCTCATAGCATGTTGACTTCTTCTCACTATTTGATATTTTATTTCATTCTTTACATGTATACTCTTATTTTTGCATACTTCATTTGTCATGATCTAGTTAATTATATTGGTTGGATATTTTATCAGAGCATGTTGATTCCTTCTTATTGTATGATTACTCTACTCATCCTGACACATGTACATTTGATTGATTGCTTATCTCATTTGCCTTGACATGTCAGATTTCTCTCCATTGTATATTCATCTTAATCACTCTTTTACCATAAGTTGCTTTTTTGTTATATGTCTACCTTGCTCTACTTATACTCCTGCACTATGTGTAGATATGGATGATATATTTGTGCTTTGCATGATTGACTATTGCATGACTACCTCTCACCTGCCTGATTGCATGTTGCATGTCTATGTGAGACACACATGTATCCCCTTTACTTCCAAATCTCTAGTCTTGGTCGACGCTATTCCTCTTGATTGTGTGTTCGGTCGAGACTTAGTGCTTCTTGCTTTGCCTTCCACCGCTTAGTGACTAAGAGTAAGGCTCCAGCGATGGGCTATATCCATGTTTTAGAGCATTTTGGAGGTGACCGACATATAGATGTTGAGGAGTCCGATCTTTGAAGACTTATATAACCTAGAGTTATATTTTAGGATATTTGTTTGACCGGTGTGCCTTTTCTGTTTTAGATGTCATTTAGGTTTTTCAGATGCACCCACACATTCATTATACACTTAATTTACCCATGAGTGGTAAGAGTAGTGAGAGCCTTTACCATAGGCCACCCCCTAGGATGTCGAAGAAGTGCATGTGTGGAGGTGATGACCACCTTACATGGAAGCACCCCGTCTTTTTGGAGACATGTAGGAGGTTGTGTACCATTGGAGGGTACGATCACTCCTGTTAGGGACCCCTTTAAAAGACCCAACCTTGACTCTTTAGATCCACCATTGACCTTTTTTAGTTTAGATCCTACTGATTAGGACTCTCATCCTACACGTGGGTACATCTGTGAGCCTTCAGGGCCGATTTAATCATGTTATGGATTTAGAGCTCTCCATTTTGGTTTCCTCTTGAGGGTATATAGAGATTGATCAAAGCTTGGGTTTCGTGAATAGTTTTCACATAGTGTCGTCATTCATTTGCCGCCCAACATTCACTTATTGATTGTGCTCAACGTGGGTAGTATCTTTGCCAGTTCTACTACATTTTCAAGGCTTATTCTACGATACAGTATGGGACCGCCTTCTTGGATTAGATTTCAGATCATATGGTTATGGATCTCAGCTGGTTACACTGACTGGCCATCTCAAATACCTTCGATTCAAGAAGCCATACTAGAGTTAGCCGGGTTGACAGATGCAAAGAGTTTCCGCATGACCAGATTCAAGATGAGACTCAATATGATTCTATGGCACCCCCACCGCTTGTTCAATTAACAGTTTCTCATGAGCCATTGGTTCTTCATGATCAAATAGAGGTGGCTCGCCCACCAGCTATAGTGCTTGTTTCAGCCACTAATGATACACGTGCACGTATGGATAGGCAGGAACATCGCTCTTACGTATGCAAGAGTCTTTGACAGAGTTACCAATTGGGATGATTTTGGCAAGGTAACCATGAGTGGATTACCACCCGATTTTTAGGATGTCGAGACTGAGATATATCGGCAGGGTCGTCACACCACTGAGATCGTACACTACTCACATGAGGGCTCATAGACTTGATGAGACCAAATGCTTATCTTATTCCCTATGTCGCTGGAACGTTGCTGCCCAGAGTTGGTATGCTTCTTAGATGCTTCGCCATAGGATTCTGAGAGGACATTTGACACATGAGTTTTTGAGACATTTCGCTTTCAACATAATGGTCGATGTCTCAAGGAGAGAGTTAGAGGCCATGAGATTAGATGTTATCTTTGTCAGCCTCCACATGGGTAAGTGTCTGAGTTTTAGATGACATATGGTGTCATCATGCTTCTTCATTTAAGAGATGCTTCTTTGATGATTGGAGTTGATTCATGGTAGATGCAGATGATTAGTTGATTTGATGATCATTTGATGTTGCTCGACCTTCACTTTGAGGTATACCAGATTTCATATAAGTTCATTTTGTGTGTTATAGACTTTTTGATAGCCCATATAGGTCCCTTAGTTGATGATGGACATTGATTTGGTGGTATGGTGTTACTACATCTCATTCAACACAGTGTCTCCTAATTTTTGGATTTGGTTCATAGTTTTGGATATCAACATATGATTCTCGATGGATTCATCACCCTTTAGCGAGGGATTGTTTTCATCCATACTTTTAGTGTTGCACCTCTACATGATTGCTTTTGGATTCTTGGCAGAGCTTATTAGAGGCTACACATCAGTTTCTATTCTAGGGCATATGCCATTTTCGTTGGATTGAGATGAGTCCCTAGTGGTGTAGTTCCTCCGAGGTTGATTTGCTTATCAATCTAGTTGTTTTGTGTGGATTGTTTTTGATGTAACATCATTTTGGCGTAGAGCATCCTTTCAGTTTGTGACAGCTTTATATCACTACTTTGGTGGCATATCGTTGAGGTGGACTGGTCTAATTGTTGTGCACTCATATCACTCGAGGGAGCATATCATGATACATAGATAGTCCCTCGCAAGGTACTTTTGAGATAGATCATTTGTCTTCTTAGATTTGTGGATTATTATAGAGATGGATTGGATGATTGTTGTCAAGTATGAGATAGTCTCCACAACATAGACCCATGATTTTGATGTCTGATGACCATGATTTGGATGAGAGATACCAGTCTGACTATGATCATAGTATCACTTATGAAAGAGGGGCCTGCGATGCTTATGATGATTTCGTGACAATCGAATCTTATAGTAGATCGGTTTCAAAGGGTTGAGTTTGGTTTAGCATTATCTACAGAGAGAGATAGATTGATTCACTTGCCATATTATACCTGATGTTTTTTTCATGATCTTGGTGGAGATATGCGAATCCCTTTATTACTCGTCATTTGTTGTCGGTGTCACATGCTAGACCATTATTGCAAGGCAATTTGGTTTTGAGAGTTATTAGAGGATTGAGCAGTGACCCTAGGAAAGTTTAGACCCAACTGGAGCAGACCTTACATTAATAGAGAACTAACCTCAAAAGGAGCTGCATGGTTGATGGACTTAGATGGAAACCAATTCTCAGAGCCAACCAATGTGGATCAACCCAAAAGTCAACCGCTGAGACTATGGTCGTAGGGATTGGGTGGCCATCATTTCGATTGAACCATATACCTTATCACATGTTACTCACATTCACCGCTAAGCAGCCATCTTATTTATTCTCACGCATTTAGCCATTTTGTCCATTCTTCCTTATAGCCTCGCTACTTTTCATATCTAGGATAGCCCTTCGCGCGTGGATACCTTAGTTTAGGGATTTTATGAGTTATGCACACACGGACATATTTTTTACATCACCTCGAATTCACATTCACTTCATCGTTTCTATTCCTACTTGTAGTTTTGCTGTTTCACCACTTTCTTTTTATCCCCGACTTGTTTTTTGGCTCGCTTCTTTCACTTAGATTGGTGATCTATTCATCGTACTGCATAAGGGTTTGTCGTGTCATCCCTTCACTCATTCTATTGACATTTATTTAGAGACCGTTAGTTTGAGAGGCTTATGTCATTTCATTGAGTGGGTTTATCAGACATTGCTTGGAGATATTTGCTCATTCGCATATCATTTTGTTTCTCATTTGTTATATTCAGTCTATGCACAAAGAACAAAAATAAAAAAAAAATAAAAAAAAAGAAAAAAAAAAGGAAAAAAAAAAGAAAAGAAAAAAAGAAAAAAATATATAAATAAATGCTCACATGTATGTATTCAATATTAGTATTCCTTGAGTATGTATATGGATTTATGAGGATCATTATTTTCCGTGTATGTATTACTTATGAGAGTACGTGTGTGAGCTTCTCGAGATCCTAGTATCTTGTGCTTGAATATGTATATTGATTTATGATGATCATTGTTTTGAGTGTATCTATTACTCAGGGAGTTTGTATGAGCTTCCTGTAGATCCCGCATCATGCTTACTTGAGATATTATTAGTGGTATGTGAGATGATTGATCCTCACTTAGTGGGTTTCAGCCCCAAGGTCATATTCATCATCTCATCTATCGACAACTATCTTCCTATGCAAAGGAATTGGCAGACTCCATATCATCTTTCTCTCTATTTTCCTATTGTTATCTATCTTCTACTTCATACTCTTTTTTCATATTTATCACCCTCATATGTTTATTGATTTTGAGTCTAACGTTTCACTCTACATCCTTGTCCTCTTACCTATCTCACCACATGTTACACTTTTTGCATCACATCATTATCATTGGCGCTTCCATTGGATGTCTTTGTGTCCATGGTTCATGAGACTTCTTATGCATGTGGCATTCCACACATGAGGGCACGAGGTTGATCATTAGGTATTTGATCCCACTTTCCCTTCATTTTGTTTACCTTATCACCCTAAGCCTACATTACGGTCCGTGTCGTAAGACTACCCTAAGGCCATGAGATTTAACGTTTTCTTTGACAACATCTACTATGGAGCATTATACGCCATACTGGGGCATACCCCCTATATGTCAAGATCATTTGGAGTTGTTGGTTTGTGTAGGCAGATTCTTACCGAGATGTTAAGTCATGACTTGATATTTTAGGGTTTCATCACGCCTATATTGGATGTCATACATGCCATACTGTGGCATACCCCCTATCTATCAAGATCATCTGGAGTTTATTGGATTATGCATACAGTCTTTGCCGAGATGTTAAGCCATGTTTTGATAGGTTAGGGTTTCATTACATCTCTATTAGATGGCATACATGTCATACTTAGGCATACCCCTTAACCGCCGAGATCATATGGAGTTTGTTTGTTTATGTATATTGTCCTTGTCGAGATGATGAGTCATGTGACATTTTAGGGTTTCATCATGTTTCTGTGGGATGTCATATATAATGGGGCACACCCCCTAGTTAGTGAGATCATCTTGAGTTTGTCGGTTTGTGTAGATAGTCCCTATGAGAGGATAAGCCTTGCTATGACATTCTATTTTATTTCTTCATGTTTCTATTGGATGCTATACTAGGGCATACCCTATAGTTATCGGGACCATCTGGAGGTGGTTAGTTTGTGCAAATAGTTTTCATCGAGAGGATGAGCCTCATTATGACATTTCAGGCAAATGTCATCCTAGAGCATATTTCCTTTTTTTTAGATTACATGGTATTTGGAGATGTGTAGATGGTTTTTGCTGAGGATGAGCTTCATTGTGGCATTTTTGCTCTAGTATTGTTTATTCAATGGATCTTTGTTGAGCCATGCGAAGCCAAGTAAACATTTTCTGATATTATTCTTCATCCATTGTCTGCGATCGTTGTGGACCCTATCTTTATATCTCGAGATTTCAAAGTCATATTCTTATATGTTTCTAGCATGGCTTTTTGAGCCAATGGCAAGAGCTACTCATTTTGGGTGTATTGAGCTTTTATGGGTTTCATATGGCCTTCATGATAGATACACATGCTCGTACTATTTATGATGATATGGATGGCTCGACTTGGAAAGGCACGATTGGACGCCCGTAATCACTTCTCAATATCCATTCGATGTGATGTTCCACTTGCCACATAATGAGTGCATATCCCCTATTTTATTGATGAGATTATTTCGCTTCACCGACGCTATTTGCGCCCTTATTGATTGGGAATCTTGGTATCGATAGCAATGCTTCGAGATATGTAGATTCATGCATATATTATTCGGCCTTTTACATCTGTTTATACCAAATGAGGTTTTCATAGTAGATTGTTCAGGAGTTTGAGGACTCAGCACACTGGGCCATGTTTGCCCTCATAGATTTCGTGTTTAGACTTCACCTTACTCTTCACATTTTGATCGTAGCTCACTTTCTCCCCTTCGCCATCTTCGCTTAGATTTCAAGCTGCCCGTACTTTGCCTTTTATGTCTTTAGTTTGGATTTCAGGCATTCAAACTTTGCCTCTGTTGTCTTCATTTTGGATCAGACATTTAGACTTCACCTTTTTTTTTTCTGCACTTTAGGCGTTCAAACTTCGCCTCTGCTCTCTTCATTTTGGATCAGGCGTTCAGACTTTGCCTTTACTTTCTTGGATTAGGATATTTAGACTTTTCCTTCTCATTATGGATCAGACGTTCAGACTTTGTCTGCATCACATTTTCAGCACCATAGATCGGATGTTCAGACTTCATCTGCATCACTTTTGCTAGCACCTCAATTCATACGTTCGGAATTTGTCTTCTCCAGATTAGGTGTTTAGACTTCGCCTTCATATGGATTAGATGTTCAGACTTCATCTACATCACCTTTGCTAGCACTGCAACTGAGACGTTCAGGCTTCGTCTTCTGCAGATTAGGCGTTCAAACTTCGCCTTCATATGGATTAGATGTTCAAACTTCATCTACATCAAATTTGCTAACATCACACCGTGACGCCGTGACTGGCCTCGCATCGCGTTTAGACTTCCTCGTGGTGAAACCTGGGTAAAGTGAAACGATACATTACCGTTATAGTACAGGCTTCAAGCCTGAGATTTTCTCTAGATCTTGGATGACGATACATACCACGCCTTTGAGTTCGTCTTAGTGAAATCTAGTTGCATAATCGAATTACGTCAAATTCTTGGACAATTGGAATTTCACGTATTTGGAGGCGAAATGAACAAACGACATGGCGACACGTGGCACGAGAGGACACGCTCCGCATGTGGCACTGGGGTCAAGTGGACACTTCTGGGCACATGGAGTTAAGTGTCATATTCTTATCATGCATGAATTAAGTAGGGGGAAAGATGGCATGAGAAACACATGGCATGGTGATTACCATGTGTCAAGATGAATTAAGAAAGGTGTTCTACACCTAGACCAAAATGAGTTCAGTGGGGGGAGAATGAGAAAAGGAACAGAAAAGATAGAAAGAAGAGAAAGAAAAGAGGAAGAAAAGGGAAAGAAAAAGAAAGGAAAATAGGAGGAAAGGAGGTCCAGCTTCTACTGGTCTCTAGTGTTCGAACAACGAGAGGTTTGACGGGTCAAGAAGTGAGCTAGTCTGTGCTCCACGAGGTAGGGGTTCTCTCCTACTCTGGTTATTCTTTGTTTAAGGGTCATTCAATGGCCATGAGGTATAGCCCTAACGGTGGGGCTGGTTTAAGAACAGTTTTGATCAAACTGTTGATAATTTAAGGACCAGTTTCTAGGTCATTTCTGTTCCTAAACTACAGTTCTAAAATAAGTTGTGTTTGTTGGAAAATATGGGATTTGAGTGTGATGATTTTGTGGCGTGTCATTGCTGGATATGGATTGACATGATGAGTCAGATAAGGTTGCTTAGGTCCTAAACATAAAGATCCACTCAGGTGTTGTTGCTTGATTGAATGACATGTAGGTTGTGTGAAAATCATGTTGATATATGCTTACTTGATGTATTAACGTGGGTTATATGATGGATGTGAATTATATGCAGTAGATAAAATTATCCATGATTTGTAAATGTTGCATGTAGCTCGTCATTATGCATGTAACATGAAATAACATGCAATGTCATTTCTGCATTGCATATGCGTGGGGACATCGTGCGAAACGGGTGTGAGTGCATGGCATAAATTAACACTGTGTTTGGTGTTTAATGGTGGGCTCTATCTAAGGGACAAAGTCCTAGAGTCGCATGGTTTAATTATGTGTCGGGTAGTAACAAGAAGGGATAGACACCCCTAAGGTGGAAGGCCTGCATCCTTGGTTAGACATATGTATCTAGCGGTAAAAGCCCGCGAAAGTGTCGAAAGGAGCACGACGCCTGCGGTGAGACCCCAGAAAGTTCGTTGCCCACAAAAGACACATGACTTTTGAATAAAGCAGTTTATCGAAGTTTGTCCAATGAGTTGAATTATAAAACAAAAATATTTTGTTTTGCAATGACAGTTTTCATACACGGCATGTGCATGTGTGAGTGAGTCAATGAGGACTCGAGATATTGGCATGACATGTAGACATTCATGTAGAAATGTATATGCTTTTACTCAATGTGTTATGAATGTTGAATCATGGCATTGCATGTGCACTTAGGTGGGGAGTAGCCCTTGTAGGAGAATTCTTCTACTGGGCATTGTTCACTCCGTCGTGGGAAAATATTTCAAGTACTGGAGGTACACCAGGAGATGGAACTCATCTGAGATCTTAGTGGAGAAGAAGGCCGGATTATGGCTTTATTATGTATTTTGTAAAATTCCGCATAGCTTTATCCAGCTTCGTTTATGTAAAATAGTTCTAATGAAACTCATTTTGATTGGTTCAAAATAGTTTGGCAAGTTTTTCCCTAATTTTATGTTTCCTTTATTATACAGAGGCTACTGTATTGAATTTATTGTGTTTTGGAAAATAGTTGGAGGTGCAAGAAATGCTAGAAAGACTACTGCATGGTTGAGTTAGGCTTTAAGTCACACAAGGGTTCCTAGCTCGCGCCTAGAGCTTTTCCTGCCTGGTGGTCGCACAGGGGTTCCTTGTGTCGCAACATGGTTCTTAGGCTTTAAGCGGTTGCTATGTCGCGACATAGTCTTTCCATGTTGCGACGGTGCTTTTGTTTCTCTGTCATGACAATGTCGCGATAGAGGTTTCCGTGTCACAACCGAGACGGTCATGACAAGAGGTCAGGTGTTGTAACTTTCATGTTGCAACAGGTTTGGTCTTGGTAGGGGATTTCTAGGTCACGAAAGAACTTTCTTTGTCGCGACAGAGAATCTTCAAGACCGAGGGCTCTTATGTTGTGACATAAGTTTTACGTCGCGATAGAGGTTGGTCAAGACAAAGGGATTGCAAAACCAGGGAAAATTTTAATTTTTCTCAATAAGGGTAAAACGGTAATTTCGGTTGGAAACCGGAAATTTTCTAGATCTCGGATGATGAAATGGACTCCACCATTGAATCTGCCTCACGAAACTGAAGTTACCCCCGGCCGAATTTTTGGATTCCTTAGACAATGACTTTTCACGCTGAGGCACCTGGGTGGGTGACACATGGTACGATCATGTGGATGTCACATGGTGCCCTAGTGAGTGACATGGCATTTGTTATGTGTGCATTTGTATGAATGGCTCACATTGAGCCAAGTGTTAAGTGTAGGATAAAGAAAGAAGAAAGGAAAAATAAAGAAAATCAAGGAAAATGCAGGTGATGACACGTATACGCGGAGGAAAGTGGGGGGGAAGTTTCCCCCACTTTGATCAATCCGTGTAGGGAATAAAAAAGGGATAAGGAGAAAAAGAATGGAGAAAATTAAAGAAGAGAGAAAATGAGAGAAATAAGAGAAAATGAAAGAAATTAGAAAATGGAAAATGAAAAGGAAACAAGGATGGGAGCAAACAAAAAAAGGAAAAGAAAGTTCGGTGGGAAAAAAAAAGGGGGGGAAGGAAATGAGAGAAATCAAACAAAGAGAAGGGATAAGAGGAAGAAAAAATGAGAAAGAAAAAATGAGTTTTCGGCGAAGCCGACTGGCCGAAGCTCGACGATCCGAGAAGAAAGCCGATCCACGATCGCGAGCCATGCGTAAGGCCAAAATCTTGAAGTTTCACAACTCCACTAGGTGATATTTTCCGCTTGAATTATTTTCAGCCTAAAGGCCATTTAATGGTATGGGTATTCTCGGGGCCAGAATCGGTCAGCGTGGATTTAGCAGTCCCCAAGATTTTGGGAATGAATATTGAAAAATTCGTGGATCGGGTTCTGGGTAGTCCTGCATTGGGTTGATCCTCTGGTTGAGGTTTTCTGGTTTTAACTCGGATTGATGTATTCGGGTTTTGTTGAGTTTTTCGGTATCACGGAAATTTTTTGATGAATGGAACCAAAAAATGGTTCATGGCCATGAAGGGACCAAGAGGTGCCCTGTTTATGTGGGTCTGAGATTTGGGCCATTTTGTATGTTATTACTAAAAAAAAAATTAACATGCTGTTGTGTGTAAAAAAATCATGGTAATATATATATATATATATATTTGCTTGATGTATTAACATGGAAATTGTGATGAATGAAAATTATATGTAGAAAATATAATATCCGGAATTTATCAATGTTGCATGTAGCTCTTATTGTGTAGGTAACATGACATAGCATGAAATGACATAAATGTATTTCATATGCATGGGGACATCGCGTCAAGTCGGGTGTGTGTGCATGGTATTGGTTATTCACAGTTTTGGTGAATGTGTAGTGAGCTCGGAAATTTAGGACAACGTCCAAAATTGAGACTCACTGATGCATAAAAATAATAATACGTAATAAATTTCAATGTTGGGAGAAGCGTCAAGTGCATAGTCTCTCCCCATGGTGAAAGACCCCCCAAATTTTATTCTCGATTGGACATATGCGTCCGACAATGTAAGTTTGTGAAAGTGTTGGAAGGGTTGCAAAGCCTGCGGTGAGACTCTGGAAATTCGCCACCCACAGAAATACACGAGATTTGGTAAACTTGAATAAACATTGGAGGGTTGTCCATCACTGAGTCATCAGGAAACACCAATGACTAGCCACACTTGGCATCCGTGATGTGAGGGAGTCGGTCGACTCTGCCAGGTGTTGAGAGTCTCATCTCATGCCATGACATGAAATATTCCATATAAGATTGCATTTTATGTATGGAATGTGGTTTGATGTATGTACGCCATTGCATGTGCATTTAGGCGGGAAGTAGCCCTTGTAGGAGAATTTTTCTACTAGGCACTACTCACCTCGTCTTGGGACCCCCTCTCAGGAACATGGAGTGCACAGGGAGACGAAGCTCCGATGAGACCGTGATTGCAAAGGAGGCCGACATGTGGCCTTGAGTACATTTTTGTAAAGTGTTTTCAGATAAAGGATTTTTAAATTCTTTGACTATTGCATAAATACAGATATAATTACGTGTAAGAGGTCGTGGATCGGACCCCTACCTGACCGTAATTATTCATTTTCTTTCATATTTGCATTTGAATATGAATGAATGGGTCTCCGTAAAGGGACGTATGGAAGTGGTGCCGAGTAACTCGGTGTCCATGGGTAGTTAGTACCAGTCCGATATAAAGACTTAAGTGCAAGACGACTTAAGATAGAAATTCTACAAGTTGATGGGCCGCCGGGTTATGTCAACGGTGACCCCTAGAAATCGGGTGTCACAAACAGATCGTGAGCATGTGCAATTACCTAGGGAGATCGGGTGTGGGTATCCATAAGTATGGTCTTGATACCGCCACAAACTGTATCGAGTCTAGGTTAACAGACATCTAGGAGCTCCTCGTGTGGGGTATCCACCGCTTGTTTTCGCATATCGCTTGTCATAGCCGAGTATCGAGAGCCAGTGTCCAAACACCTAGGATTAGTGGGCATGGGTATAGAACACGACATTGTGTGCATTGATTGCTTTGGTGTTCTAATATTTACCATAGGAGATGTATTGTGGTTGTGTGAATATTTGCATAATAGAATGTGTATAAAAGTTGAAGAACACTAGGGTTAGCAAATGTAACCTTAAGGGTTCGGAAAACGAATAAGCATGATTACGTAGGAATGGTTATTTATTAGTATTTGGAATTATGCACCACTAATGTGATAAATGAAAATACAGAATCTCAAATTGCTATCTTAACTTGTGTAGATGGCAAGTCGAGGGCGGACGAGGTCGCCCACACGTGCAACAAATCGACCATCGCCTCAAGCCTCGACCAAGAAGCCTCAGAGAGACCATGGCGCCGCAGTAGCCTACCGCCATTACTTAGGCTGGGTCGCAGTTGGGGGCAGCCAAGTAACCTCCAACGGTTTATAACACATCATCCTCCGACATTCACCGAGGGAGGGGATCCAGTTGTAGCTGATCATTGGTTCCGACAGGTTGAGAGGATTTTGGAGGCTATGGAGATTACCTTCGATGCTACGAGGATCAGGCTAGCCACATTTCGGCTAGAGGGTGAATCCTAGATATGGTGGGATTAGGTTAGAGTCTCGAGGGATCTTGAGACGATGACATGGGGAGAGTTCAGAGAGCTCTTCATGGGTAAGTTTTTCCTGGCATCAGCTAGACATGCAAAAACTCGAGAGTTCCTTGAGTTGAAGCAAGGAAACATGGCTGTGCTCGAACACGTAGCCAAGTTCACTAAGTTGGCATGTTTTGGGGATGACTATGTGGCCACATGTATGGCCAAGGTGCGGAAATTCGAGGATGGCCTGAAGTTGTCCATCAAGGGCAAGATTGTAGGATTTCTCCTTCAGGACATGGACTCTATGGTCAAGACCGTTATGGCCATAGAGAGAGAGATAGAGGATGCACGGAGCATCCGAGATGCGGGTGCTAGTGGCAAGAGGAAGGAGGACCAGCCTTCTTCTAGTTCGGGAAAGAAACATAAGACTTCTATGCCACGAGATTTCAAAGATCGGGCCACGCCATCGAAAGCAGGCTATATTGTGGCTCCCGCCGACCAGACCGATGACATGTTTCCATCAAGCATCAACCCGATACATGGGGTTGATCGCCCCGCGGCGCAACCCGGGGTTATGGACACCACAAAATCTTAAATGCTAAGTGGGACATGCACGTATTACGCTTTATTCCTCCCACTTAACATGGGCCAAGGGAACCGGACATCGGGGATCCCAAGGTGTCACAACCTACCATTTTCCGCAACGGGCCATATGGGCTAGAGCATGGCGGGGTCGAGGCCAAGACTTCCAAGCTGGTACTTCTTAGGGACCCAGGAGCGTGTCTACGTTGTGGTACCGCAATTTGAGCTGCGTGACACCGATATAGCGTGGCACGCTTTCGCTCTCACACTCTTGGATAAGAGTGTTGTTTAAATGGATGCATCATATTCAAGCTTATAGCCGCATAATGTGTAAAGTTTCGCTTAGAGGTTTAAACCTTGAAAGTCATGTATGTGAATTCTCCCAGAACTGTGGTGAGTGCCGATCGATATGTCGGGATGGTGAGTTAGAGATCTCGTGTGGATTCCACTCACTGGACCCCTAGGGTAATGAACATATCGATTTTGATGTCATTCTCGTATGGATCAGTTGACGCCACACCGGTCAAGCCATTGATTGTGATAGTAGGAGGATTACTACCTACACACGGGACGGTATCCGTGTGACTTTTCAAGGGGAGAAGCATGATGCTTTACCCCAGACCGTGCACAACTTCAGATGGAGTGGACAGTTGATGGGTTGACTAGCAAGCCTTACCCTAGAGGATGAAGGGAGACTGGATTTGAGTCTACTCCCCGGTGGTTTCAGGGAGTATGAGGACGTGCCCGATGAGCCACGGATTACCTCCGCACAGGGATGTGGACTTTGTCATAGAGTTACACCCTGGTACGTCTCCCATATCTATGACTCCTCCTAGGATGGCACCGATTAAGTTACAAGAACTCACGGTCCAACTACAAGAATTGTTGGACAAGGGTTTTATTAGACTCCAAGACTTCACCGTGTATGCCTGTTTATTTGCTAAGAAGAAAGATAAGACCCTTCGACTGTGCATTGACTATCGAAGAAGCTGTGGAACAAGGTTACGACGCTGACGCCCAAAACTCCGGTGGGTCCAGCTGACCACCACAACCTACGGTCATGGATGTCTGGCCACCCCGACACCACTTCAAAATCAGAGTCTCCCTTTCAGACTTCCGGGAGCTCTACCCAAATACGGTACCTGCATATACCTGTCCCAAGCAGTCCAATAAATGCAATATAATCCCAACATGAGTAAAAATGCCTCTTGGGCTCATAAACCAATACTCATAAAATCAATTATCATAACTATTCTTCAATTATCTCCCAATAATTCAATAGTTGATAACACTTTATGAGTACAACATATATTAAAAATCTACAATTCTAATACATGTTATGTCCAAAAACCATCAAGCCACGTAAACCGGCTTCTTCAAAATCAACCTCAAAATGAGATGCTCCCTCGAGCGCCTCAGACTGAAAAATGTAAAGGGGGTCCCACGACCAGCAGCTAAAGCTCACAGAGAATCGCCCCTAAGTGGGCTACTCACCACCTATGTGCTGGGTAATGTCTAAAGTAAACACACACTCAAGTAAATACACGAACCTACTTGAATGTCTACATGATCACCCCATGTCACGAAACCACCGACCACTCACACTTGCCTGCCGAAAATAATCATTTTCTCAAAAACAAAACCCGTTTGTTCTTGAAAAATACACTCACCGAAATATTCTAAGAAATATGGGACTACCCTCCGAGGTGAATTGGTTGGTGAGCTTCGAAATTGGGCCATGGTCCTCATCCGAAATGACTCCAGCTGGCCCATCTCCCAACCCACTCTCTCCCATCATCATCCCGTGAAATTCCTCGCAACCATATCCGCTTACAAAAATACCTGGTCATGCACTCACACCCAATTCTGTGCCACCTCAAGTATATGAAAAACGCATTATGCCATTTTCAAAATCATTGCACAAATGTGTCAATATGCATATTTTCAATCAACTATACCACACACATGTAATTCCACGCCATCAATCATCACTCCACCTTACTCTCACTTTGAGCAAATCATAATCATCACTCGAATGGTTTACAACACAATTTAATTCTATATAACACTCGCGGCTCATCATGTTAACACTGAGCACAACTCTTAATAACTCCTTGATCTCACCAATTTCCTAAATTAATTTCTGGGCCACATAGCCTCAAGCTATTATCTAATTCATTACTACCAATGCCAAAACACATGAACCTTACGGCCATTTTCACACAAAAACCCGGACTGTTTTTACCAGCCCCGGGTGTCCCGCTGAGCATCGGCCCACTGCCCTGGTACTCTGGGTCCAAATCTGGTTTCACCAACCCAATTTCTACCCATTCCTGCCTTCTTCTAAACACCAAAGCACACTTTAATCATTAAATTATCACACAAGAACCCACAACAGTCCATACACACACCAGTACGGACTGCCCTCATGGTATAAAAATCACCCGTCCCATGCCTTTGACCGAACATACGCCCGACTTCGACCTTTTTCCTATAAATACATGATTTAAAGCAAAATTCGAATTTAAAAGACCCAAACAGCCCCTGCAATTTTCGGGCAGTCACGGAGTAGAAAACTCCCAAGAAATTTACGATCGGTCCCATGTTTGGGATCGATCAAAGGTCCCTCACGGCCTCAAACCAACTAAAAACATCAAAAACCCCTAAAAATGGGAATAAAACGCAGTAGTGGAGAAAAATCCTAGCCCTCTTGAGTTGTCAAAACTCGCAAACCCGGGGTCCACGCGTAGCTCGTCCGCCAGAACGTTTTCCTTGCTCGGGAGTCCGCTAACGGCCTGACGCCTCGGATCTGGTATAAGCACCCTCTCTAAAACCCTTTCAAATCCTAAGCTACTGCATCCTAAAATGGTTCTCCACGTTTTTGCTTTGGTCTCATGTAGGAGATGAAACACTATTTGCAATTTCGTCTTCTAGTCACTTAAATCAATCTACAAAATGACCATTTTGTCCCTCTATTCCCAGATTTGATATTCGGCACTACCCCTCGCCGTCCATTATCATTTACCATACCCACTTATGGTATATGAGTACATGCTATTTGTGCCTTTCGTCGCATCGGTAATCGATGCATTCAAGACCGAACCGGCGATGCTCGAAAAACGTGCCGATCCGACCGTCTCGTGAAACAAGTAAAATTTTACGTAAGCAAATAGATTCGCGAGACGATTCCAACCTGCATAACCAAGCCACATCCGGGAGATCTAGAGAATTAATTACGGATTTCGTAATTACAATTTTGTAATCAAATTACGATTTTGCCCTTATTCCGTAAATTGAATTTCTCTAGTCTTACATACGCATCAAGAATCGGCATCCACACGAATGATGGTTGGTTGGATCGGCCAGTAGGGCACGTAGTCTACCCAAGATAGACCTTCGCACCTATATCATCGGCT
This sequence comes from Tetrastigma voinierianum, assembly GCA_016808115.1. Classification (NCBI taxonomy): domain Eukaryota; kingdom Viridiplantae; phylum Streptophyta; class Magnoliopsida; order Vitales; family Vitaceae; genus Tetrastigma; species Tetrastigma voinierianum. The sequence goes on from JAEQBH010002385.1 coordinate 198,839, forward strand.
GAGAGTTAGGAGGGTATATCCATAAGACAAGATTTAGGACGCGGTATGGGCACTGAAGTTCACAAAGGATGCTCTTTCGCATTGACTATCGCCCAATGGTATTCATGGATCTCAGCTATTAGGGCATTCCAACCCTATTTCGGGACATTTGTCAGGTCTTTGTCACGGACATCTTGATCTACCCCCGTATGAGGAGGAGAATGACCACCATTTGAGTGATTGCCTCCAGCACTCAAGACCATCATTATACGCGGCTCCAGTAATGTGAATTTTGCCACTGAGGTAAATTTTGGGACACGTCGTGGCTCTGCTCTGTGTGCCGACCCCGCCCAGGCTGAGGCCATAAGAGTTAAGAGAGGCCAAAGTCAAAGATAGCTTTGAGTGATGATATAAACATTCAGAGTGATAAAAGAGCGCCTATCTGCATATAAAGTATACGCTTGTCAAGTAATAAAGTGTACCTGGCACGGATATCACCAATGTGGAAACGGGATGCTAAGGGCCAAAAATTATAATACTTCTAATATCCAAACTAACAATCAGATATAAACACTTAAACTAAAACTACAGCCTTTAAATCTAACTAATGAAGATCAACTATGGGATATCAAGAGATGATAAATTCTAGGGTACTTGGTGCAATCGACAATCCTCTTAGATCTAAGTCAAAATCTCTACTTCTATTGTTTCGCGAAAATGCTTTCCAAGGCGACTCTTGTCTAATTTAATTTATAAGCCTCTCTCAAGGTCGAATAACCTACCAACTAACCTTTAGGTCTTTTGCTTCTCAGCTCAGCCCCAATCAGTAGAGATGCTTTAAGATCCAAAGTCTCACACGCCTCTTAATTCATAGATAGATTTCTACCTTTCTGAGGCTAATTAGGTTGATTCATCTATGTCCCCAGTTCTTTACTCCCTTCTCGGATCTTGCAGAAGAACCACTCACCACATTAAGATTAGCGAGAAAATCAATATGTAAATAAGACCAAGTATGAATCGATGAAGTTCATTCCACAAGAGCAATGAAAGCGAACATTAACAAATAGATATAAAACTCGTATTGATACCTGACCAAAACCACCCCAGATCTAGATTTAAAGCATGATAGAGGTTTAGTACATCGCAAACTAGGATAAAACCAGAGAAAGAGGAAGAAGAAACTATAATGATCAAATGATGGTGAGTCTCGGATTTTCTTCCACAAATCTCATAATCTTCTCCCAGATCTTGAAAAGCATTTCTGACCTCCTCCTTTGGTCTGAAGTTTGGAATGAAGTCCCCTTTAGAGCCACTAGTCGCCTCCTCCTTGTCTCTTTCGGGTTTGAGCTTAAAAACCCTCCATTATGGAGCTCAAAATGGGCTAAAATCTGAAAACCGACCCACAGAACGTCACGACGTCGTTTAGCGGCGTCGCGGCGTCGTTCGCGACTCGCGAAAAGTCGCGGCGATTGGTTTCTCTGTCGCGACGTTCTTTTGCAATTAATTTTTTGCTCCGACTTTGTAAAGGCCATAACTGTCATCTGAACTCAGATTTGGGTGTTCTTGAATGCAGTTGGAAAGCTCTTGAAGTTTTAGAATCCATAAATATGGCTTGATGCAATATGAGCTCATATGATATCCCAGAAACTTCAAAATACAGTAGCCTCTCCTGCTGAAGGTGCTGAAATGTTTGCTGATTTTCTTCCAAGTTTGGAACTTGCATAACTTCTTTAATTAGAACTCCAATTTTTGGTGTTCTTAGTACTCCCTAGAAATCTCTTGAAGTGTAGAATCCATACATATATGGCTTGATGCAATAGGAGCTCATATGATTTCTGAAAATGTCAAAATTCAGTAGCCTCTCACATTTGCTTTTGTGATTTTCCCACCAATTTGCACAATTCACAAATGGATGACCTGATCATAGGAGTGAACTTTTAGAGCATTAGGGCACTTATTTAACATAAAAACACTAGAAAAACTAACTAAAGCAAAGGGATAAAATGAGTATTTAAGATACTCATCAGTCAGTCTTCGAGATACGCAGTTTCTTGGGACTGGAGGGGTACTATAGGCGATTTATTAAGGATTCTCATTATTTACTTTTATGACTATATTGACGAAAAGAGGTGAAGTTTGAGTGGGATGACCTATGTGAGAAGGCATTCAGGAGTGGAAAAGGAGGGCTTACTACGACTCCTATTACGATAGTCCGGAACATGGAATGAGGTACCGCGGTGTATTGTGATGCCTATAGGGATATGGGTGAAGTTTGTCTCGATAGTCAGGAGGATTGTAGCTTATGGTTCCAGATAAGAATCATGAGCAAATTACCCTACACATGACTTAGGTTGGCGTATTGTCTTTGCCTTAAGATGGTGTCACTATTTGTATGGTGGCTTGGGTTCGAGTGTTTTGAGACCCATGAAGTCACAAAAGTATATTTTCACAATGAGTTACCAAACATGAAATTCGCACTCAAATGGATGGAGTATCGGAGGGCTATGACTTCACTTTGCATTACCATCCTAGTAAAGGCAAATGTAGTGGTTGATCATCAATCGGAAGTCACGAAGTGCTAGCGAGTGCTGGCTTCTAGGGAGTGGGATGCTCGAGGCGTGGGCGGGTTCGAGTTATAGTCTTGGGTTCGGGATCGGGGTACTTTGGGGAGTTTGGTGGCTCGCCATCCACTGATGACGAGTGATTGAGTCCGAGGGTAGGACACGGAGATGTCGTTCATCGGGATGGGGTATGAGTCAGGTACGGTGTGAAAATTTAGGCCATCCACATAGATGGTAGTCGTCATTATAGGGGACGGGTTGTGGTTCCCCAGTTGATCGATCTAAGAGAGGAGATCCTCCGGGAGTTCCACTGCTCCCGTTTTGTTGTGCATCTAAGTGGCATGAAGATGTACCGAGATCTTCGTTGCCAATATTACTAGAGCAGAATGAAGCGAGACGTTGGAGATTTTGTTAGACGATGTCTCCGTGTCGGTAGTCGGTGAGCTATCGAGAAGCCAGCGAACACTTGACCATTAAATTGTGAGTGGAAGTGGGGCGTCATGATGGACTTTATGACATACTTGCCACGGACACCGCGAAGGCATGATGTGGTAGGGGTGATAGTGGACCGGCTCACTAAGTCGACACATTTTCTGGCAGTGCAGATGACCTTCACACTAGAGGAATTCTATCGGTTGTACATTAGAGTGATTGTTCGGTTACATGGAGTGTCAGTCTCTATCGTATCAGACAGGGATCTCAGGTTTACGACACACTTTTGGAAGAGTTTTCCAAAAATCCATGGGAACCTGATTCTGCGTACCGAGTTGGCGTGCTGTAGAGCTTATTAGGTGTCCATGTGAGGTGTTCCCACGTCTCCATTACTCACGATATACTCGGATCCAGCAGCTCATATGGTGGATTAGGAGAGATTACTAATGATATTGATGGGACGCCGATAAAGGGACAATGCGTATCTTGGATAATGGGATCGGGTTTTGCTCACTTAAGGTATCATTAGTTAAAGTGTTGTGGCGACAGAGGAGTGGAGGGAGCTGACGTGGGACGAGAGGATGCGATCACGAGCCACACATCCTTTCCTATTTAGAATAGTCATTAGTGCAATATTTGATCACCCAGAATCATTCTTTGCCATATGCATGTGTTTGTGTGTGCTGGTAATATTGTGAATTTCGAATTCGAAATTATGTTAAAGGGAAGAATGTAAAACCCGGGAAAAATTCAATTTTTCTCAACAAGGGTAGAATAGTAATTTTGGTTGGAAATCGGAAATTTTCTAGATCTCAAATGGCGAAACAGATTCCACCGTTGAATTTGTCTCGCGAAATCTAGTTCCATCAGTCAGTTGGATTACACAGGGCAGTCGAGTTGCGTTTCAGGGCATCATGTGTCGGGTGATACATGGTATATGATCGTATGGATCTTTACATGGAACCCAAGGGTGACCTGTAGCATAGGCCATGGTGCATTTGTATGAATGGCTCACATTGAGCCCAATGTCAAGTGTAGGATAAAGAAAGAAAGGAAAATGGAGGTGATGACATGTGGCATGTGGAGGAAAGTGGGGGGAAGTTTCCCTCAGTTTGATCAATCCGTGTAGGGAATCAAAAAGGGATAAGGAGGAAAAGAAAGGAAAAAATGAGATAAATAAGATAAAATGAAAGAAATGAGAAATAAAATGAAAAAGGAAATGGCGGTGGGAAGCCCAAACAAAAGAGAAAGGGGATGTTCGATTGGGAAAAAAAAAGGGAAGGAAATGAGAGAAATCAAACGGAGAAGGAAGAGGAAAAAGGGAGAAAGAAAAAAAAGAGTTTTCCCTGACATTAGACGGTCGGAGCTCGACGGTTAGAGAAGAAAAGTTGATCCACGCATCGCGAGCTACGCGTGGGTACCAAAATCTTAGAGTTTCGTCAAACTCCACTAGGTAGGGAATTTTCCTACTTTAATTTTTTTTCTAGCCTAAAGGGCAATTAGTGGCATGGGCGTTCTTTGGGTAAATGGCGCGCATAGTTTAGTCAAGATTTTGGGGGTATTTGAATATTGAAAATTTTAGGATTAGTTCAAGCGGTCCGAATTTGGGTTGAGGTTTGGTTTTAATCTAAAGTTGATGTCTTCGGGTTTTGTTAGGTTTTTCAATATCCACGATGATTTGTTGATGAATGGAACCAAAAATGGTTCATGGCAGTGAAGGGACCGAGATGTGCCCTGTTTATGTGGGTATGAGATTTGGGTCATTTTGTGTGTTATTGTTGGAAAAAAAAAAACATGTTGTTGTGTGTAAAAAAATCATGTTAATATATATATTTGCTTGATGTATTAACATGGAAATTGTGGTGAATGGAAATTATATGTAGAAAATATAATTATCCTAAATTTATCAATGTTGCATGTAGCTCTTATTATGTAGGTAACATGACAAAACATGAAATGGCATAATTGCATTTCATATGCACAGGGACATTGCGTAAAGTCGGGTGTGTGTGCATGGTATTGGTTATTCACCATTCTTAGTGAATGTGTAGTGAGCACGGAAATTTAGGACAACGTCCAAAATTGAGACTCACGGGTGCATCAAATAATAATAATAAATTTCGTGTGTTTGGGTGAAGCAAGATGGGGCCGATCTCCCCCCTAGGGTGAAAGACCTAAATTTTATTATCGGTTAGACATATGCGTCCGACGATGTAAGTTCACAAAAGTGTCGGAAGGCATGTGAATCCTGCGGTGTGACCCCGGAAATTCGCCATCCATGGAAACACACGGGATTTGGTAAACTTGAATATACATTGGAGGGTTGTCCAATGGGTTGAGTCATTGGGTGAAACACTAATGATTGGTTTTTACACTTGGCATCTGCATATGTGAGGGAGTCGGTCATGACTCAGGTTATGGGCATGAAGAGTCTCATCTCATGCATGACATGAAATATTCTATATAGGATTGCATTTTCTATATGGAATGTGGTTTGATGTATGTACGTCATTGCATGTGCATTTAGGCGAGAAGTAGCCTTTGTAGGAGAATTTTTCTACTAGGCACTGCTCACCCCGTCGTGGGACCCCCTTTCGAGAGTGCGAGGGTGTACGGGGAGGCGACAACTTTTGATGAGGCCGTGATTGCGAAGGAGGCCCAGACATGTGGCGCAGGTAACATTTTTGTAAAGTGTTTTATATAAAAGGATTTTTATAAAATTCTTTTGGACTATTGTATAAATAATCGGGTATGTAATTATGGTAAGAAGGTCGTGGTCGGACCCCTACGGACTGTAATTATTCATTTTCTTTTCATATTTTAGATTTAAATATGAATGAATGGGTCTCGGTAAAGGGACGTATGGAAGTGGTGTCTAGTAACTCGGTGTCAGTAGGGTAGTTGAGTGCCGTCAGTTACCAGACTTAGGTGCGAACGACTGCAGGCGAAATTCTGAGGTTGGCCGGGTTGTCAGCGGGACCTACAAAAATCGAGGTGTCCACGAGTCTATATCTCAGCCAGGCATTGATGTCGCGACAAAGTTTTTGAAGTTGTGTTGCGACAGGGTATTTTTATGTCGCGACAGAGGTTGGTTGAGACCAAGGGATCTTATGTCGCGTGAGCGTTGATGTCATGTGAGTTTTGCAGGTTAATATCGCGACATGGTATTTTATGTTGCAAGCGAGAGATTTATAGAATGAGTTTCCATGTCCGCGACATAGTGTTCTATATCGTGTGATGCTTTCTTGCATTGTGTTGCAACAAGGTGGGCGCGCGCCGCAGCGGTCTTTCTGACATCACGATAGACTTCATCTGGTGGTAAAAAAAAGGATCCACGATTTGGGGCGTCGCCGCTTTGCCTTCATATGGATCGAATGTTCATACTTCATCACCACATCGCATTTACTATCTGCGGTTAGATGTTAGGACCGTCATGCGAGATTAGGCGTTCGAGACTTCACGCCGTATGGATCAGTGTTGAGCTTCATCTACATCACTTTTGCTAGCACTGTAGTTTAGACGTTCAGACTTCATCTTCTACATATTAGGTGTTCAAGCTTCGCCTTCATATGGATTAGATGTTCAGACTTCATCTTCTACATATTAGGTGTTCAAGCTTCGCCTTCATATGGATTAGATGTTCAGACTTCATTTGCATCACCTTTGCTAGCACCGCAATTGAGTCGCTCAAGCTTTGTCTTCTACAGATTAGGCGTTTAGACTTCGCCTTCATATGGATCAGATGTTCAGACTTCATTTGCATCACATTTGCTAGCATCGTAATTTAGACGTTCAGACTTCATCTTCTGCAGATCGGGTGTTCAAACTTTGCCTTCATATGGATCAGATGTTTAGACTTCATCTGCATCACATTTGCCAGCATCGTAGTTAGATTTCAGGCTTCGCTTTTATATGAATCGGATGTTTAGACTTCATTTGTATCACATTTGCTAGCACCACAGTTTAGACGTTTAGAATTCGTCTTCTGCAGATCAGGCGTTGAGCTTTGCACGCCCGTATGGATTAGATGTTGTCACTTGTCACATCACATTTCTTGCTTAGATTGTTTAGAGCGTTGAGACTTCATCTTCTACAGTTAGGCATTTAGACTTCGCCTTCCTTATGGATCAAATGTTTAGACTTCATACGCATCACATTTCACTTCTGAGAAAAACCAAAATTAGAGCGGAAATTAGAATGAACCTTGTCCATCTCTAAATAGAGGCAGTTACAGAGCATAAAACCTTGAAATTACACATTAATTAGAGATGGAATGATTTTACGTCTCCAAATCGAGCAGGAAATAGGTTGAGATCTCTAATTAGACGGAGAAAGATACTGACTAGTCTACGATTTGAGACATAAGTAAATCCGTCTCAATTTAGAGACAGAATTTCTAGACGGACTGGTTTTCCGTCTCTGATTATTGATCTCTTGAAAAGAAAAAAAGAGTATGAGACTACAAAATTCAAAATCTTTGTCCCTCAAAACAATCTAGGTTTTTTCCCTAATATTTGTCCATCTATCTTTCGGTCTTATAATATCTATGTTTTTTTTTCTACTGTTTAGAAGTAATGTTTGTAACAAAACATAAAATGAATAAAAAGAACTAAATAATTTATTTTTTAAATTGAAAGTCTAGAATCACAACATATACTAGTTAGCCTAGTCAAAAAAACATACCCCAATAACAATAAATTATAAAAGGGAAAAAACTCTTGCAAATATGAACAAATAAATTATAAATTAGTCATTTAGTTTCAAAAATGAATTAATTAAGCTTTCTTAATTCAAAAACCAATAATTAAGTTTTTGTCTACTATTGTTGTCTCGTAATTTAAATTTGTTTCATTTTTAAAATGTCAAATTGCCCATCAATCTTTATATATATATTATTTTTTATAAAAATGTTTGGGAAAAAAATGATATGAATAAAAGAAGCTGAATAATTAGTTTTGAAATAGAAAAGACTAATTAATTTACTCAAATAAAGAAATTATCTTCTTTTTCAAAAAAAATAAAATAAAATAGAGAAAAAATAACCTTCAAGAAATGGGACATATATTAGACATAATTAGAAATAACAATGGAGGTAGTTAAATGATTGGTAGTAAATTATAACTAATTTTTTGACAAAACAAATGTTTTTAAATAGTTAAATAAAAAATAAATACTCTTTATTCTCTTGAATATGATCAAAATCCTATTGTTGTCGAAAAGAATAAGGAAGTAGTGGTAGAAATAATACTGTTTTACCTTCCATGAATGCTAAAAATGCTTCAAATGGAATCTACTCTTGAGTATAAATTCTAAACTTAAAGATCGAGTAAATTATAAATTAGGCCTTTAAGTTTTGAAAAACATAAATCAATAAAATTTATGTTTCTAAAAACTAATTAATTAGTTCTATATTTTTAAATATGTATAATTTAGTCCCATTACCAATTATATATATATATATATATTTTTTTTAGAACTAGTAAAAGAAAAGAAATAAGTAAAAAATAGAAAGATTATAAGAAAGAAGATATTTTGAAATAAAATAATATTAAATTAAGTATGATAAAATTATTAAGAGACTAAATAATTAATTTTTAAATAGAAAAGCTAATTATTCATTTTTTCTAAACGGATGGACTAATTTATAATTTACTCCCTTGATATCCATTAATTTTTTTTCCCAACCAAAAATGAAAACTTTTGTTGTGAAGGCGCAATAATATTTTTTTTTTCCAATATCACCGTTCATTAGACAAAGATAATCATTTCTACCACCATAATATTTCAACTACATTCTGTGAGAAGCGAAAGATGAAATGAATTCCTAACAGATAATTTATTAATTTACAAATAAATAAAAATGACATACGACCATCGAACATAATATCTCGCCATTTAAACTAGATCGAGGTTAGTCACATGTTATGGTAGAACTTCGCAGCTCTTGTGGTGAGTGCAGCTCCGATAAAAGTTAATCACGGGTGTGGTATGTAGAGCTGACAATTTAGGTCTGGCCTGCTATGCTAGCTTGATCCACACGGAATTAGAGTAAAGTTGGGCGGTTAATTTATTGGTTCGAAAAAAACCAAGCCAAATTTGGCACGACTCAATTTGGGGTTGGCCCAGTGTGGCTCGGCTTACCTCTGATTTTCCGCTTTATAAGGCAATTTGCTTTAGCCCGCTAGTTTGGGTATATTTTAGGCTAATCGAGGCAAATTTAGCTGATCCAATTCGACACAGCCCTGATAGCCTATTTGCTCAAATCACCACCTTTAGGGATATGGTTGCCTTACATAGATGTACGAGCCCACTAAGGTCACCTCATGCCCAACAAAAAAAAATGACATGCTGCATTTAATAAAAAGGAAAAAAAGGAAAAACAGAGAAAGATAATTTGGGCCAGGGAGAGAAATCAAATAAAGCGAAGAAGAGATGAGAGGTGAGAAGCCACAGAAATCAACCTTCTTTACAATTCACGCCCGATCCCTCTCACTCCCAAACTTTACTAAAAAAAACTAAATTAATAGCGTTCAAATGGGTAAGTAGCTTATGAAAAAAAAAAGTCATTATTTGGCATTTATTTATAAAAGCGTCATTGAGCTACCCAAATTTAAAAATATTGACGCTTATTTTAATTTAAAATCTCAAAACCGAAACCACATACCCATTTGCCAACGCCCATCGCCTCGATGTTTCCTTACAAACCTCGATGACCCCAGCCTCATGCAATGGAGGTCGAAGTCTCCATTTCTAAACAAAAAACCCAAAAGCTATGTTCCTTCTTGCTCTCTATCTCTCTTTTCCTCTCTTTTGGTTTCTCTATCTACACATGGATTTGAGTTCTTTTCTTCGTAAATGAGTTGTGACTCCAGCCACCACTTAGGGGGGAATGGGGTGCATGGTCTCACGTTTAGCGGTGAAATTCACCTCCTTTTTGCTGTTGTCGACGACGTACAAGGTGAAGAAGCACAACCACGGTGATAGAGTTTGTTTTATGAATTAGTTGTTAATTGAAAAAGTCAATAAAACATTCTTCATATGGGCGTCATATAAAATGAGGGTCTGAAATAGGAATTGAAGTGTTAGTAGGGGATCTACGTTTGTTATTAGTGGGATTATGTTTGTTAGTAAGTCATGTTTATTTGGATTTATTATTTTGTTATTTAAACATATTGCAAGTAATGAAAAGGAGGGAGATTTTTGCATTAAAAAGCAAGTTTCACACGGTTTCTGTTATTTTCCCTAAGAGAACAAAATTATATTCGAGGCTTTTGGTAGGAGCTATCATTGGTATCAGGCTGGCCCATGTCCTGACAGAGCAAGGGCCCGAAAATCAGGAAGCTAGCTTTGGAGACCTCAGAAACAAATTCGATCGAATGGGAGCGGGGTGGTGATAAACTCAGGCAAGTGGAAAGGCTACTATTAGTCGGATCTTAGAGACGGCGATTCTGGTATGAGACTTCATAGGCTGACCCCGCGCCATGGCCTTCTGATCGTCGAATCGGCGGGATCGGCAGGGGAGGCGGCGGGATATTCACTTCTAAAGGCTATGCTTGAGTTCCCAGTGATACGGAGATGATCCCGACATAGTGGTTTACGAGTAGGTCGGTTTTTAGAATACGAAATACCTCGTAAACACATAAAGTGTCATGGCATCCTTTTCATTTGGAGCGGAGAACCCGATGGTGGCAATGGTTACGTCGAGCATATCATGAGGAAGAGAAGGTTGTCACTTGGGGTATTTTTGTCGAAGAATTATGGTCTCGTTTTGGTCCTACTGATTGTGAGGACTTTGATGAAGCATTATAAAAAATTGAGCAAAAAGGCTCTCTACGAGATTATCAAAAAGAGTTTGAGAGGTTGGTTAATAAGGTTAGTGGTTGGACCCAAAAAGCTCTTGTGGGTACATTTATGGGGGGATTAGGCAGGAGTTGCGAAGAGGATAGGATGTTTAAGCCCAAAAACATTGAAGGCCGTTAGTTTGAGGCTAGGATGAAGGATGTCGTTTGATTGACGAAAGAAGAGTATGCCCGATATACGCACCACTTGAAGCATCATAAGTCGTCTCGACCATGAAGCAGCTCGGTTGGGAAGAGATCTGAAGCAACCGGGCTTCAGGAAGCATGTTTCAATTGCGTGAGAGAAATTCACTCAGGGACATAAATGCAAGGTAATTGTTAGTGTTGGATGGTGGGCAAGAGAGGATCAAGGAGAGATGATACGGTGTGAGAGGGAATTACATAACGCCCATTCCATGACCTAAACCTTGAGGACAAGGTTTCTCCTGAAGCGGAGGGTACTAATGAGTTTGTTTTATGAATTAGTTGTTAATTGAAAAGTCAATAAATGGAATTCCTATTTCATATGGGATGTCCATATATGAAGATGAGGGTCTGAAGATATGAATTAAGTGTTATTAGGGGATCACGTTTACGTTGTGGAGTAGAGGGTTATGTTTGTTAGTAGATGAGTCAAGTTTAGTTGGGATTTATTATTTTGTTTATTTAAACGTATTGCAAGTAATGAAAATGAGGAGATTTTTGCATTAAGCAAGTTTAAGGTTTTCTGTTCTTTTCCCTAAAAAGAACAAAATTATGTTGAGCTTTGTTGGGACCTATCACTCGGTGACATGCGTTGTGTCCTTTTTGATGTTGAATCCCCGCGCTACTTAACAAGATCATCGTTTTCTATCTTAGGAACCCGCCATGCTCGTCTCACTCTTCTTTGCTCTCATGGAAATGTTCTTGATGTAGCTGGCTTTATGATCTCTTTTGTCCGACTTGAGTCCAATCTCAAAGTTAATCTCATGGGTTAGTGCTCATTTTTTTTTTTTGAGTAATTCATTTTACATTTTTGGGTTTTCAACAGTTTGGAAAGTGTTTTTCCCTTTTCTATTTTTTTTTATATTTCCAATGCTTAAATCTCATGGGATTTATGAGTTTCTCTGATTTTTTTTTAAACTTGTTCCTTGGAATGTGGAAATGGTTACTGTCATGGGGTTTCTAAATTGATTTGTACATTTTTTGTGATGGAAATGGTTAATCCCCTTGCTAGGGCTATATATATCAATAGCCATTTTATTGTTATGGATGTTTATTTTATTTTAATAAAATTATGTTTTTCATTTCAATGAAAATCTGCATGAGCTATGTTTGCATTTAAATATCATGTATATGTGTCTTTTATTTTAAATAGTAAATGATTTGGTGTGTAGAGTTTTGTTTACGCACAAAAAATCAAATCATATGTTCTTGTGGGTGAGTCTTTCTTTTGGCTTGAAGAACGTTCCAGGAGGCCTTTCTTTTGGCTTGAATGAAGCATTCAAGAGAGGGAGCTAGAGAGGTAGAAAAAACTGGGATAGATAAAAAAAACAAAGTGAAGGGAGAATGAGTTACGTCATATCAATTTTTAGAGGATGAGAGAGTTTTTGGGGGGAAAGGAGGGAAATAAAAGAGAATTTCTTTTGGGGATTTGAGTTTCTTAGAGAGAGAAAGGGAGGCCAACTAGAGAAGAAATAGTTGGAGGGAGCAACAAAGAGAGACATTTAGGTAATGGTTTTTTTTTTTTTTCGTATGATGAATCCCATTTCCTTTTCTGGCTTGTTTCTTTAATATTTTATTTCCATATTTTTGTTATGATGTATTTCTTGGTGCTTATTTAAATTTCCTTTTGAGATATCTCTTGGTTGATGTTTTGATAAGTTTTCGATGATGATTTATTTATTTTATTTTTATTTTTTATTATTTATTTTATTTTTTGAATATGGACATCTTGTGTGTAATTGTTTCTTGATCATCTTTTCTTCCATTTTCTCTCTCTAGAATATGTCTCTATTCCTCCGTTTCCTCTTTCATCATTTTTTTTTTCTTTTTTTTCTCTCTTGGTTCCCATTTCGTCTAAGAAGAGAATAGAAACCCGCAGTCGGAAATCTCATACTTAAGTACCATTAGACACTAATGCTTATATTACAAATTATGCAAAGTGACGTAGCCTTTTCCCCGATTGAACTTGCTTACCACAGAATATAGCTTCAGCGCCTACTCTTAGACATTGGAGCGGGTAAAACATTGTTGAGATAGCCGTGGGACAAGTGATATGAGAACAACTTTTTATTCTAAAGTACCAAAACCGAATTACTTGGTTATCTTGATGGGATACCTTTGGTCCCATAAAGCTCGATCCACAATCGGGATATGTATTTACTTGTGGCAATGCTGCGGTCTCTTGAGTCCGTTAAACCAAACCATGGTGGCAACCTCCTCCGATCATTAAGGAGTTATTGGCAATGCATGAGGCCGGCGAAGTCAAATGTGGTTAGATCCATGATTCAACATAGAAGTGACTCTAGTGGTCTTCCTCCTATTTCAAACCTATATAACCTTATATGAAATCGTGTCGCACATGTTGCACAACTCAAGGCGGATACATCAGAGACCGAACAAAGCATATTTCTTTGCGCATGAGCGAAACAATGGTGAAGTTGATATACAACAAATCGGGTCTAGTGATAATCCTGCTGATTTATTCACTAAGGCATTACACCTTTCGACCTTCAAAAGAAATTTCATGAAATTGAATGAGAGACTCAGATCCATATTTTGAGATATTAAGGCATCAGAGGCCGTTAAATACTCAAATTATCTTTCTTTCTTTTCGCCCAGCTAGGTTTTTGTCATGGCAGATTTTTACAATGGGTTTAGTAAAACGAGTTATACTTTAATCTGTGCTCTTCTTTTTTTAAACACTAGGTTTTGTCCCATGGGTTTTCTGTGGGTTTTTAATGATACATGACTCTTTTGATATTTATAAATCGTTAGGGTGTTATAAATATTGGATTTTGGACAACCATAATAGCCTTTGATTCTGAGATCGAGCACAGTATATGTCTTGATTGTGTCATTCATTATGTACATCGATTAATTTTACCACCGTTTATGTAAAAGGTTTTGGCGCTTCTTACTATAAGCATAAATAGGCTGTCAGTGTAGAAATGTAGATCGTAAATTTCCTCTGAATTCTCTTTATCTCTTATTCTGCTCTAATTAACTGATTCCCTGACGGTTTCTACTTTCTCTATATTTATTTTGAATTATTTTGGTTTTGTTTTACCGGCTGCATATTATATGATCGAAATATTATTTAAATTGCCATATGAAAGATAAATTTTAAAATCATGCAAGGCCACACATGTTTAGCAAGAGACATTTAGTGTTAATTCAGCTATTGAAACCCATGTAAATATGAACATTTTGGTGGTGTTTGATGATTAGATGAGGCGGAGGATTGATTGTCGTGATGGGTGGAGCTATTGTTTTTTTCTTTTACTTTCTAAATTTCTCTTATTACCCATTAAAATATTATCTTCATCTTACTCATTTAGGCTAAATATACATTTGGTTTTCTAGCTCTTTTTCCCCCAATGTTTGCTAATAGTTCCATTTTCTCACGCCACTTATATACCATTGCTATACTCTTACCACAGGTGGTTTATTCCCATGTGTTCATCACTTGTTTTTTCGTTGTTCAATATTTTCCTATGTTTTTCTATTTTTTTTTCTTTTTTTATTTCCTATATTCTTTATTCTCTATTTATATGTATATTCTCGGCTCCATGTTTCAAGATCAATTTTCTCTCTATTTATTATTTTAGGCTGATTCAGGTTATTTTGAGTTGATTTGAGATGTTTTGATTTTCATGTATATTTATGATTCTATTTTCCATATTTATTTATTGGTTTGTTATAATTATTCATGATTTTAGGTTTATTTGAGCTATGGTTTTAGGATTATTTGAGCACATGTTAACCGTTATTCTCATATTTTCACTCATCACCATAATCCCTCACACTTACTTCCCTAATTTATATTTCACTAAATTATTCTATATCACATTTATTACTCTCTTGTGTGTAAGTATTATTTCATATTTTCATAACATAGTACATTGTAAATATTATATTACTATTATTAGAAACTTAGCTATATCATCTTGTTTAATAGTCTTAAATTAAGCTTTTGACTCATTTTTTAAGCTCTTTTTTGATCCTTGCTCATTATATCTTTTGACCAAACCATTTGACTGACCCGTAGGCCCAACTCACTAGGTCATTTGACCAACCATTAGAATTCAATCCAAGTCTTACCATCTCTTTGAAGCAACTGACAAATCAACCCCATTAAGATTTAGTTAAGAAACCCAATCGTCCCTTTAGGCCCAACTTGTATTAAAACCTTTGACTAAACGCATTAGGGCTTAATTAAAAAAGTCATGTCATATCTCTAGGTTCAACCCATTAGAACCTTCGACTCAACCCATTAAACCTATTAGAACCTTTGACCAAACCCATTAAGACTTAGTCAAGAAAGTCATGTCATCTCTCTGGCCAACCATTAGGATATTATTTCAATATATTAAGCTTCCATTTAGATCGCCGACTAAGCCACTTTGAGTCACGACTAATTCTTTGTATTCTGAACTTCAATTTGGAAATTTACTAATTCATAATTTCAAAAATTCAAGTCTTACTGTTTGAAATTCAATTTACGTTCGATTTTGATTTTTAAAGTTTCCGATTTAAAACTACAAATCCCCAAATTCCCAAATTTAAATTGTCCTAATTTCAAATTTAATTCCCTAATTTCAATTTCAATTTTCATTTCAATTTATAAATCAATGCCTAATTTTTAAATTAAGTCACTGTTCCAATTGAATTTTGAGTTTCCAATTCAAAATTCAAGTCCCCCAATTTCCAATTTAAATTTCTCAAACTTCAGTTTTCAAAATTAAAAATTCTCAATTTCAAAATTCAAGTGCCCTAATTTCAAAATTCAAAGTCCCCTAATTTTTAATTTCAAAATTTCAAGTTTCCAATTTCAAAATTATAATTCCTCAATTTCAAGATTCAAGTGTCATAATTTCAAAATTCAAGTATCTCAATTTCTAATTTCTAATTTTTAAATTCAAATTGTAAATTTTTCAAATCTCAAATTTATAAAAACTAAAGTTCTTAATTTTTTTAAATCCCATTTACAATCGAATTCAAAATTCTCAAATTTTAAAGTTCAATTTCAAAATTCCAATTTGCAAAATTTCAATTTTAAATCAATTGCAAACGGAGAATTCCAAACACACGATTAATTCTACAGTTCAATAAGATGAAATCTTGTGGAGTTAATGTATGTAATAAATAAATAGACTTTGATGGGGCTCAACATTCTATGTATCATTTTAATAAATAGTTTGACATCTAATTTATAACTCAATTTCTAATTGATTGTAAATATTTTATATTTTATTATTTAAAACTAACAATTGTTTCTAATTGATATTCTTTGTCTAGCTACTACAAGTCACGTATTTTTCTCATATAGCTTACGTTTATTTATTTATCTTTCTATTCATTTATATATATATATATATATAATAATATAGGTATGTTGTTATACATTATTTACATTACTTATCTTTGATATCCATTGATTGATTAGTCAAATGAGGGCAGAACTTTACTTGGGGCTTAGAGAAATTTCTTCTACTGACTTGCTCTGATTACCTTTTGTTAAGTAACTTGACCTTCTCTAGGACCTAAACTCCGATTACCAGGCCATACATTTCTTATCAGAAGTCACATTTAAGGTTTTTCTTTCTTATTTTATTTTCCCTTTTAAAATAAAACAAAATTAAGTTGCAACTCAAAATTGTTTTTAGAGAAATAAATGGTTTTCAAAAATATAAACAAGTCTCACGTATTTTTTATGTGGCATATGCCAAAAAATGTTGGGTTTAATTGGGCTACAAAATTTAAGGCTCGAATAAAATTGGGTCAATTGTCCCGACCTGTTTTGGCCCATGGCCCATGTAGGTTTGTTAGATTGACGGTTTACGAAATATTTATTTAAATTTTTTTAAGTAACTAAGCAGTAATTAGGGGAAGTATGTATCGGGTTGTTTGTTTTTAAAATAAAAGGATAAATTTTCAAAAGAATTCTAAATACATCAATCAGTACATTTGAAAAAAATAATTGTCTTTGAGGAACAAAAGTAATAGTAGGCTGAATTCCTAAATGCCTCTTGTAATCCGCCTATTCCAGTTGGAATAAAAAAATTAGAAATTCTCAAATATGCATTAAAATATATTGAAACCACTTTCCTTTTATGAAAAAATTATAAGTCTTAGTCTAATATAATGTAAGTACTACCTTAATATCTTGTGGTACTACCTTACAAGCATCGAGTACTACCTTAATATAAATCACCTTAAGCCTATTTACCACAGATTTTCTTGCCCTCATAGTGATGCAACTACTGACTAGATGGAATAAAAAATACAAGAAAACATCAAAGGTACAAGTCTAATATAATGTTTATATCAAAATATGTGAAACCCCCTTCCCTTTGTGAGATGCGTAAAATGCGAAATCCCCAATATAATCTAATCTACTGTAATATGTATGATACTATTATAAGGATCAGGTACTACCTTGATAGAAAAGCCCTAAACCCTTATTTGCCACATTTTTCTTGCCAAATACTCAGTTCTCATCCCATAAATATTCCATGAAATTGGTGAATTATAGTAGGACTTCTCAATGCAAAACCAAATTAGGTACATATGTGAAATGTTTGGGCCTTCTTACTTCATTGAGCATGAGGTCCATCGTGGGGAAAGAGTGGTAATCCGGTTATCCCTAGTAATTTTTTGTAATAAAATATACTCAAACCATACATACATTTGAGTGCGTAGGTACTAGTCCCAATATAATGCAAGTACTACTTTAATGTAGTACAAATGCGCCTTCTGATTACTAGGGTACTACCTTAATAGAAAGACCTTGAGCCCCTATTTACCACATTTGCTTGTCAAATACTTAGTTCTCATCCATTTATATTTCATGAATTGTCTTGAAAGCTGTATTTGCAAGGAAGACTTAAAAAACTGACAATACCTTTGGCGGTTTGTATCGAAATAGAAAGTTTATCCACGATGTCATTAACCTCTCTTCATTCGACGCGTGCGATACAATTCCTTGTATTGCGATATAACTCCTCTGCAGCTTAGTGAATTATATTGCAATATAATAAAATTATATGCGACATTTCTCGGCTCTAGTGGTTTACTATTAAGTCAGAATAATTAATATCACAATATAAGATTCTCTTTAGCTTCAATGATCTTCATAGCTTGTATTTGTGATACAACTTATTGTATCCATGACATTATGCCTTTTCTCTGTCAATTATCTTTGCGATATAGAATATTGTATAGCGATGCCAGCTCCCATAACATTTCAGTGAATTGTATTAGCGATATAATAGAATTATATCGCGATACACTATCTTCGGCTCTAATGGTTTATATTGCGATAATTATTTGTATCGCGATACCTCTCTTCGATACTTGTGATCTTCCCACTTGAGAAGCATCTTGCGATATAGAATATTGTATATGATATAACTCTCCCTTATTTCGGTGACTTATGTTTTCGCGTCACGATTCATTACATTTGCAATATAACTCTACTCTGACTCGAGTGAATTATATTTAAGTATAATAAAATTATATTTAGCGATATAACTTACTCGCTAACTCCATTGGCTTGTATTGCGATGCACCTCCTTGTATTCTGATCTCTTGCTTTGGCACTTTCAAATTCAATGACTTGTATTCTGCGTCTGATGGAATTGTATCGCGATATACTTTCTTCTCCTCCTGCATTAGTTATCCCATGATACACTCCATTATATTGCAATATTCCTCTGCTGACTGAGGTGGTTTTATATCGCGATACAAAAGATTCGTTTTGCGATACAAAAAGTCCTTTAGTTGCATGCATTATATTGCGATGTATTAGCGTGTTAATGATACAATGCTTTACGATGCCCTCATTATATTGCGATATAAATGCGTATCAACAGTCACAACTCCTATCGTCCCAAGTCATTTTCTGCTTTCTTTGCCCTTTTATTTCACTGCTCTACGAGCACACCAAACACAGTTTGCTAAATAATTCCATCTCAATTCAAAATCAATCAAATATCTCAAGTGCTATAGAAAAATGGGTAAAATTAGATTGATTTTGTGCACTTTTTTAAGTGAACCTCAGTTCACATGGGTAAGAATGCCTAAACATTTCACATATGTACCTAATTTGGTTTTGCATTAAGAGAGTCTACGATAATTCACCAATTCATGGAATATATGCTGGGATGAGAGAAGCGTGTTGGCAGCAAATATGGTAAGGGTTTAGGACCTATCATGAAGTATTTTGATCCTTGTGAGTGGTACCTACAATATAATAGGTAAAGTACTTACATTCTCTTAAGACTAGTCACTTACGCACTTTTTATTATCAAAGGAATGGGGTTTTAATCATTTTGACATAAACATTGTATTGAACTAATACCTTTATTTTTTTTTATTTTTTTATTCCATTAGAATAGTAGTTGGATTACTAAGAGGGCAAGAAAATTGTGGTAAATAGGGTTTAGGGCATTTCTATTAGGTAATTACTGATGTTTTGTAAGGTAGTACATAATACGATAGGTAATGCTACGTTATATTAGATTATCCTGCAGTTTCATCAAAAGGAAGAGGTTCAATATATTACGATGACATTTGAAAATTTTGATTTTTTTATTCCAATTGAAATAGTGATTGGATAACTAAGAGGGCATTTGAATTTTGTGCCTACTCATTGCACCTCTTTCTCAAAAAACGATTATTTTTTGAATATCTGCCCGATTGATATGTTAAGTGCTTTATACCTGCATCCATACATTTAAAATAACAACTTTGATACATACTTCCCCTAATTAGATTTGATGATTCGTATAAAATTAGATATTTGGCTTTTAACATGAGTCAATATCTCATTTAGTATGGAGTTTTAAAAATAATAATTGTAATATATGATCAATATATTACACTTTGTTTTTTTAACTATTTTATTTTAAATTTTTAAATGTAACTTTTTAATATAAATTATATGATAATTTAACATTTAAAAATCTTGTATGGAAAATTACGGAATAATTTGATTTAAATAAATTACAGTTTTAATATTTAATATATTTAAATTTATCTCATTAATCCTATTTTAAATATTTATAATTTTTTTTGTATTTATCCTTTAAATTTTATTTAATCATATGTATTTTGATAAAAATAAAGTTGTGCAAGTTTATAAATTAAATTAAATTTACTAACTAGATATCAATATATTAATAATTTTATACTTAAACTAGTGTTAATAACAAAATATTATTATTTTAAAATAATTAAAAATTATATGCTTATTTATTTCTTAGTATGATTATATCTTCCTAGAAAATGAATTTTCAAAACAAATAGAATATTTTAATATTATATGATTAAAGATGCATTTGGAAATATATATATATACCTACCATATATATATATATATATATATATATATATATATATATATATATATATATTTATTATTATAGAGAGTATATTATTATATTCTAAAAAATTTAATTAATAGATGATGATAACTTGAAGATGTACATCTTTCTAATATTGAGTCACATGTTATTATTGGATATGAGGATATTATTAATTAAACACCTAAATTTCATTTGATACTTAAATTTTTTTTTTAAATCGTTACTTTATTGTTTTGGTATTATTTAACTAATCAATTTGATACTTTGAATATAACAATGCTCTAATATTATTTATTTATTTAAGTTTGTTTAATATTAATATATTTTTTAGACTAAATTATTTTATATATTAATTATTATTATATATTTATATTTTATTTATTTTTATTTGAAGAATGATTGTAAAATTAATATTTTTTTAGCATTTTTAAGGTTTTTGGCCTGTTTTGGCCTACAACTCATGTTGGTTGAAATTAGTAACGAATATAAATGGGCTAGATGCGCCGTGACCATTTTGACTTAATGGCAGAAAATGAGTTGGATTATTAACTCTTATGAATAAACACATAAACTTTTGTATTAATAAAAACCTAAAAAATTATTGATATGATTATAAAAATATTTACAAAAATATTTAGAATTTATTAATAATATACAAAATTTTGTATTAATAAAAACTTAAAATAATTATTTTATAAAATAATTTTATGAATATAAATTTGTTTAAAATATTTACAAAAAAAATTGAATTATTTGAATTTTTAAAAGTATATCATATTATTTGATTTTTAAATAAATTAAATGATGTTTAAGAAAAAATAAATGAATAATTACTAGGATAAACAAATAAGTATTTGAATATCCAAAAGTTTAAAGTGTTATTTAAAAAAAAAAAAACTCCCAAGTGCATCTAAAAAACTTCAAGTGTTTTTTTTTAACTTTTATAAGTGTTTTTGAAATATTATTAAATGCCATTTTTTGTCCTAAACATAATGTAGTGTTTTTTAGGCCTATAAGCAGAAAGACATCAAACTGGCCTAAGAAGCACTTGGGAGGTGTTTTTTTTTTTTTTTAAAAAACACTTTAAAAAGTTTTCTTTTATAACATTTAAAATACCTATTGTTATCCTTAAAATATCTATTTATTTGATTTTTAAAAAATCTAAATAATATTTTTTGTTACCCCTAAATAATATGATATACTTAAAATACATATTTATTTATCCTTAAAATATCTATTTATTTTATTCAATTTTTTTAATAATATGATATACTTTAAAAAATTCCAATAATACAAATCTTTTGTAAAAAATTTCTTATCATAAAGTAATTATTTTAAATTTTATTAATAAAAATGTTTTATTTTATTCATTAATTTAAATCTTTATGTAAATATTTTTTTTGAAAATATTATAAATATTTTTTGATAATCATACAAATAATTATTTTAGGTTTTTATTAATACAAATGTTTATGTATGTTCATTTGTTAATTCAAATATTTTTGTAAATATTTTAAAAAAAATTTAATCATAAAATAATTATTATATGTTTTTATTAATACAAATATTAAAAAAACACTAGTTAAATGGTTTTTTTTTCCGATTATTATGTTATAAAAAACACTAGTAAAATAGCTTTTTCCAATTACTATAAAAACGGTTTTAATAGAAGCCTTGTAGCGTTTTGGATAAAAAAGTTGTTACAAGAAGTAGTGACAACTGCCCCAAAATGTATAAGAGTTAGTTTGACACTGTTTCTTGTAATAGCCCTTTTACCCATAACGTTAGAAATCCCAAAAAGTGATTTTATAAAAGTTTTTTTATAGCATGTGGCATATTTATAACAACACTTTTATATCATTAAAATTATTAAAAATGACATTTAATATTTAATTATAAAAATAGGATATGATAATAAATAAAAACTTTTATAGGATATGATAATAAATAAAAACTTTATTACAAAGTATATACATACATATAAATTTACATTAATAAAACTTAAATATACTATTTTTATGATTATAAAAAATTTGAAAATATTTATAGAAATAAGTGAATTAATGAATAAACATATATAAATATTTATATTAATAAAAAGCATAAAATAGTTATTTTCACGATTATAAAATATTTAAACTAAAAAAATAAACATATATAAACATTTGTATTAATAAAAATCTAAAATAATTATTCATATGATTATAAATATTTACAAAAATTTGTGTTAATAAAGCCAAAATAATTATTTTTTATAAAATAATTTTTTTATGATTATAGAAAAATTTTAAATTATTTACAAAAAACATTTGAATTATTTGATATTTTAAAAGTATGTGATATTATCCGGATTTTTTTAAATAAAATAAATAGATAGATATTTTAAGGAAAAATAAATTAACATTTAAGGATAAATAAGGAGGTATTTTAAGAATATCCAAAAAAATTTAAAACGTTATTTAAAAAAAACACATTCAAGTGTCACAAAAACACTTCAAATTGTATAAATTTAAATAATTGAGGCATATTTTTCTGAAATAATATCATATTAATATATCAATAATTACCATTAAAAAAAAACCAACTCCAATTAGTTTTGGGAAGCAAGTGTCTGAGATCGGGCGGATCTTGTGAATCTACCAGCCTTGTGAGTTCCTCCAGCCGTTTGGATCCGAAGAAGCCTGCCCACATCTACCCATTAACCCACTTAAATCTAATGTTCCCTTCCTCACCAACGCCCCTTTTTTCATCATAATCATTCATTTTCTCTCTCTTTGCTGACTTTCCTCTCTTTTCCAGGTATTCTCTTCTCCATTTTCGCTCTACCTTTTGTTTTTTTTAATCTGAATCTTGGGTGATTTTCAATGTGGTATGGTGGAGGTGGAGTTGGGTTATTTGTCTGCTTGTGCTGTGTGGGATGTAAATGCTTTGTTGATCTATGTGGTTGTTGATTAACTGTTTCTTGGGATGTTGGATTGGTTTTGTGTTTTGTGGGTCTGGTGGTGAGATTCCACTTCAGAGTTCTAGGGTTGTCGTGGTTTGGGTTTTGTTAGGGTTTATTGGATTTTCACTTTACCATCGTTTCTTGGGTTTTATTCCAAGGTTGCTACACTGGGTTTGTTTTGTTGGAAAGAAAAGTTTGGGTATTATCTTTCGGGAAAAAAAAGATGTGGGTTTTTCCTTTTGGTCGAATGAATGCGTTTAAATTGTGATTTGGATCTTTACGATTGGTTGGTGAGAAATTGTGTGGGAAAGGAGGAGTTGTTTAAATTTTGAATGTTAGTTCTTCTTTCTTTGGGACTGGAAAACCTAAACCCTACCCAACTCCAACTGGACTTACAAATTCAATTGCTTGAAGTTCAGCACACTTAAGCATAGTTTGATTTTTCCTATTTCTACTATTTTCATTTTCTTTCCACTTTGTATTTCTTGCACTTTTGTTTTAAACTATGTTGGTTTGAAACTAATAAAAATTTGAGGATTAATCTTCAGGTTTTTGAAATGTGTGTTGTAACATTTGGAACCAATTGCTGCCTGGTTCATCTTCAGCTCATAGGAACCTATTTCAAGGTGTAGTTTTTACTGGGATTATTTTAACCGCATTTACTCTTGATATGGGTTAGATTAGGAGAACAACGCTCTTTGTGAGGCACTAAATTTGATTTGGAATCGAAATTTTTTGGACATGATTAAAACAATAGCCGTTGTTTAAAATATTCTTAAACTATGAATAGAATTGTTTCAGGTTTGTAATGTGTAATGATTGTCATGGAACTTCTGAAACAACACATCTTTTATAACAAGTGCCCATGCCTGGATTTTGAGGATTTCTCTTTCCTTGCTGGAATGCCAATTTTAATTCATTTGCAGAGCAGTAGATTGTACTGATATGATTGTTTTAAGCCATTCAATAGTTTGGATCTTTAATGCTGTTGGATTTTTGAACAGGTGCTTGTTATTATATTTAGGAATATAATTGTTGGATTGGAAGAATTTCCATCATGTTTGGAGTCACGGTAAGTCAAGTCCAAAGGCTTCAAGGTTAACATATTCTGCAATTGCCTGTTACTTGCATTTGCTTCTGGTTGATTTACCAAGTGAGCATTCTCATGATAAGAAGAAAGAGTTTGATGCAAATGATGGGAAAATCTGTCAAACATACAGGATTAAGCAGAGGTGGTGAAATTTGGAAGGAAGGATCTCCATCCCGGATGGATGAAGGTACAAAGAGTGAAAAACATGAGAAGAAGAAAATGAGAGGAGGAAGAAGAGAGCAAACATAGTGAAGAGCAGAAAGAAAGCAAGCATGATGAAGAGCAAGAAGAAGAAGAAAGCAAGGCTGATGGGAGAGAAGACGAAGGACGAGAGGATGAAAGTGATGAGATAGATGAAAATGATCAAGAGAAAACTGAAGAAGAGATGTTAGAGGAGGAAAAAGAAGAGAGGGAAGGGGAGGGCGATGAGAAGGAAATTGGGAGAAGAGAAGCGAAAGAGAAAGATGAACTATCTGAGAATGAGAAGGAAATGGATGATCGGGATCATGATGATGGTAGCAAGGTATTCTCATGAGGCAAGGAAAGAACACTACAAGGCCATTGATGCATCTAGTGCTTGTAGAAACTCATGATACTCAAACTAATGGTGGTGAAGCTGATAAAATGGAAGACTTCAGTAGAGAACACTGACAGGAGACCAAACCTGACAACAATGAGGTCAGTGTTGACCACAAGAATTCGAAGGCTGAAGAAGTTGAATTGGCTGAAAATGAGGCCTCTTCAAATGTGACAGACAGCCAAGAAAAGGGTACTGAGATTAATACACCAAAATCTGAGAATAACTCACTTCTAAATCCCCCAATAACAATGGAATCCGATGTTCTACCAGAGGTGAGCAATAACAACTCATCAGATGTGAACAACCATGAATCACCAGAGTGAGTATCAAACTTTCTGATTCAGATGCAAAGAATGGAACTGAAACCTTCTCAGATCCTGTTCAGCTCAAAATGCAACAAGGAGGGCATAAATACTGAACAAGGTGCTGACACGCAGATGTTGATACTGCAACAGACTATCAACAATACCACAGCAACGGAGGACAATCGATCTGGTTCTGAACTTGAGAATGCTGGTGCAACCTCAGGAGAATCTTTGAATTCCACAACCCTGATTTGCAACTTCACAAAAGCCCAGAACTCAACCTGAGTCTTTGATATCAAAGAGAATACTGATGTCCTTCAGAATGAAAGCAAGACACCAACAGTGGATCAGGGGGACAGATGAAAGCTCTGAAGAATCCTCCTCCAAAATGAGGTGGGGCAATTCAGCAAGACCAATTGATGCTTCTGATTCTTCCAGCCCTCAAGAAAGAACCACCACCTAGGGATTCAAATTACATGCCTGAGATTAGAACAGATGTGAGCGAGAAGGAAGGTGCTGTAGCAGAATGAAGGTTCGGTTTAGTTCGTTGTTTGAATTCTTAACAGATGCTCATAAGATGTAATTTTGTTTTGTCCAACAGTTGATTGATATAAACATGGCCATACAAGTGCCTCTACTAGACTGAATGTCAATCAATCTCAAAAAAGAACAGAGTCTCTACTTTGAGCAAAATGTAGGTATGAGAAAAGGTTTTAGAATGTACAATCTTCTTCTGTCTTTTTAGGCACCATGGTTGGTTGTTGTATGGGGGAAAAATAGATTTGTAGTGGTTTTGGTATTAATGCAATTGAACATTTTGCCATTTTGGTTTGATTATGGTATGTTTCCTGAATGGATGTTTGATTTTTAACTGAAATGCAGGATTTCTATTTTAGAACAGATCCAAAGTCGGGGAGGATTTGGAAAAATATCTTTAATCCATGGCTAGTTTTAGTTATTATTTACATTTTCTCTATGAAGTTTAAAAAGTCATTGGGGATGGGTTTGGCCCAATCAAACAGGAAAGGAAAATAATTTTCATTTGATTGTGGAAAAAATCAAATATAAATAAAATTACTCATCTAAAATGGATTTGAAGTAACAAATAAAAACGATATATAGTTTAATACTATTTTCTTCTTTTTTCTTCTATCTCTATTTTCTTTTCTTTGCAATTTTTCTGATATCTTTTGGGATCCAAGCAGAGGCTGTAACTTTATCTTGTTACATCTATTCACTGCTTTATAATGTTGTAGTAATTTGTTCCCGTTGAAACTTGAAGCTGGTTATTTCTCATGTCCAGTTTGACCTTTTAATCATTGAGCTAAGTTTCATTGGACCGAAGACTATAATAACCTTAATCGGTTTAGAAACATAAGGAGAAGTAATTTTTTTTTTTTTTTGTTGAGAAAAATAATTTTATTGATTCGATGGCAATATATTGATAAGCAGTATAATTAAATGGTAAAAACCGTAAAGGATGAAGCAGCGTTCGAGGTTAATAGCGTAATATGAAAGCTTGATTAAGCTATATATTTAAAAGTTGAGTCTGTGTTTAATATTCTTGTTATTGTATTTATAATACATTTGATTCAGCAGTCAACAGCATCTGAAAAACGGGTGATTTAATTGTATCTACGATCATTATATATTTTTCTTCCGTTCAAATACTCGAAATAACAAATAGCCTTTTCTTGCAAAATTATCGTGATGACAGCCTTGTCTATTTCTATCGCTTGTCTAGCTTGCACTAAGGCAACTGGCGACCACGCATAAAGGCGGTGACTCAATCAGCGTCTTGTTGTAATGACTAAATTACGAAAAAAGCATTATAAGCACAGATTTGTGTGGGAACATTTCTAAGAAAGATGGAAAAGTGGTGTAGAATGATGATTTTAGGGCAATAATGATAAAAAAATCCTTTAGCATTCTTCCACGAAAGAAATTAGCGAGAAAAGTTGAAGAAAGAATGACTAGGGTTTTTGGACTAGGCTAGCGAACTCTAGAAATCAAATTGAACATCTTATTAGAAGTCGGGTTTTGAAAATTTAAATTTGAAAGATTATTATTGGATTTGTAGGCTTCTTAGGTGGTGTTTGTTTTTTGTAATCTTGAATAGAACTTTTTTGAGCTTAATCTTGAATAATTACTTAATAACATTAAATATTAAGTTGTTGTTTTTTTTAACGTTAGGTAGTGAGTAGGGATGACAGGCAATTATTTTGGAGTTCACTATCACTTCTTTCTTAATGACAGGTTTAATTTATTTTTAATCGGGTTTTTAATGGGTTTAAGTTTATTTTCTCAAATAAGACGGGTTAGAATATTGGTATTCTGCAATGAAACACGAAGAATTGAAATTTTCAAAAATGACAAAATGTTAATAAAAATAATAAATTATGCATGGGAGTTCGAGGAAGCACAGAAAAGTCTCCCAGATCTCGGATGTGAGAAAGCAGGCTAGCAGTAGATTAAATTCGTGCCCTTGAGAAATCTGGTGACCCGAGAAAAGTTAAATCAAATTAAAAGACGGCGGAAATTTTGGAGTTTTACAATAAATTCTTAGGTGACTTGGGACGAGGATTTTTGCAAAGAAATCTCGAAGTCGAGGAAACTAAGCTGGGCTAAGTTAATTTAAAGTAAAGTGAGCCGAAAGAAATAAATAGTTTCGAAACGGGCCGAGAATGAAGCAATATAGAGCCATGTAATTCAAAGAAATAATAAATAAGCCTCACCCAATTATATTTAAAAAATAAATTTTTATTATTTTATTTTACTTTAATAAATAATTATTATTATTATAATGTTTTTAATAAATAATATATGAAAATTCATAATATTTTTATTTTTATGAAAAAATTAATTTTAATATAATAAAAATAAAAAAAGCAAATATAAAAAAATTAAATTAAAAAATAAAAACAAAAATAAAATATACTTGGTGAGTTTGAAGGAATTTTAAATCGTAAATAACGGCTACCGTTTAATTTTTTAAATGGAGACAGTTTGAGGTCAAAATAAATGAGATTAGGTATGGAGACCACCGATTAACCGCTTAATTTAATAGTCACTGGTAGGTGTATATTCTTCTTTCTTTTTCTTGTTGAATGATGATTGAATTTTCTTTATTTTGTGGAAATGACTTACGAATAGAAAAGCGAATATTTTATTTTTACGTCAGGAAAAATTTGATAAATTAAATGAAAGATTTAAAAAAGCAACGAACAATGTTTGAAAGCGTGAACTGATATTAAGTCGAAAAATGGCAAGCTTTTATTATCATGAATGCTCCCTTTCATCGATAAAAGAAGAAAGAAAAAAAAGGTCGGGTGGGATTTTGGGTTGGATTAGTGGTTGGGTGCAAACTCAACTCAACTCCAACCCGCCTGTGCCCAGTTGTGATCTTGAGGAATTTTTACTGAACTTCACCAGGAGGGTAATCTTTTTGTTGTGAAAAACCGCACAACATTATTCTCTTCTGCAAGGCAAAGTCCTTGATGTTTTTCGGTGTCTGTTGACGTGCACAAAATCACCGATAGTGACCCCGCCAAAATCTTTGGTCCAAAGCACCTGTCTGGGTCTTGCTGGTTACCAGACGGATCCACATCGGGGATCATCAGCCAGTAATTTTTCGTTCGAATCGGTTCTGACACAGTGGTTCGAATCTCTGAATTGTAAGTCCCAATAATCGGTCGATTTTAAAAGCGATAGTATCGTCATAGAATTGTGTTTGTGACCAACTTTAGTAATACGAACATTCAATTTGAATAAAGGTCTGTTTGGTAATGTTGATTGACAGTAGCTGGTGCTTATAGTTGTTGCTAGTTTGTATCGGTAACTAATAAAGATAGTTGATAACCGATTTTAAGTTACTGTTTGAAATATAAGTAGTTGATTAAAAGTAACAATATGTTAATTTACATAAACATGATAGAGAGAAATAAAAAAACAATGCATATATATATATATATATATATATATATATATATATTTATATGAAATTATAAAAATTTATAACCATAAATAAAAAATATAACAAAAATTTTTATTTCACCAAAAATAATATTATTTTATAAATAAATATATCCATGGTTATATATTTATGAAATTTTTATGGTTTTTTTGTAATTTTATTTATAATTCATATAATTTATAAAAATCCTGGAATAAAAAAGTAGTTTGATAATTGTGTTTGATTCGACTAATAGTTGGTGCATGATCTTGGTCAGAAATTTAGTAAATGGGTGTCACAAACATCTTGGTCGGGTTAAAGCGAGTTAGACTAATTTGACGATTTATATTTGACGATTTGTCTTCAGCTTTAGCCAAGTGACTTCTTTGCATCACAGTGCGAAGTTAAACGGGTTAAAATGGGTTAAAACCTTAAAAAAAATGCTAAGTTTTTTCTCTCACAAATTCTATCATTCTTCAAATAAAAATAAATAATATATAATGTATAATAATAATTAATATATAAAATGATTGAGGTTAAACAAATATAATAGTAATAAGCTTAATAAATATATAAGAAAAAAACCCAAATAATACTTTATATTTTAACTAAGATATGAGCACCATTTTTTGTTTTTATATCGATATCTTTTCTTTTTTTATATGATTATATCTTTCTACCCCAAGTGTAATATGTATAAAATTCCATTATATGTAATAAAATATATATTTTTCCCAAAATGCATATATAATAATGAAATATACCTTTTGTTTTGAAAATTTATGAAAATATAAGCAGAGAAATAAATGTGTAATTTTTGTTAACTATTTTAAAAATAACAAGATTTTGTTATTAAAACTAGTTTTAGTAATAAAATTATGCCAAAATGTGCAAAAAAATCTCATAGTATTGTGTCAGATATCCCATTTATACCTGAACAAGGGCCCTATAGTTCTTCTCATGATACAAGTGAAGTCGGCGTCGTGAATTCAAATTGTTAACGTGGTCAACAGTATTAAACATTACACGCCCAGCCTAGCACTCCCCAATCATTTTTTTTTTGTTTTTTAACTTTTAATTTTTATTAAATTTTATTTTAGTTTTAAAAAACCTGCTAAATAAAAATTCAAATTTTATTTTTAAATATAAATAAGTATTTTCTGAGTTTAAATCTATTTAATAAAATTCAAATTTTATTTTAATTTTTTTAAAAAATCCACTAAATAAATATAAATTCAAAATTTTTTAAATATAAAAATGAAATTATTTAGTTATTTAATTTTTAAATAAGTTATTTTAAAATTATTTTATTTTTAAATCACCTAAATGAAAAATCAAAATGATGAGGTTTAAAAGTCAGTAAAAATAAAATAATATTAAATTATTGACTATTCATCCAGTTGATTTTTTAATTTAGTAGATTTAAAAATAATGAATAGTTTGTTTATATTTTAAAAATAAAAATTTTGAATTTTATTTAATAGATTTTAAAAAAGCCCAAATAAGTTTAATAAAAAAATGAAAGTAAAGAAAAGGAGTTGGTTGAACGGTGGCGGGGAGGGGTGAGGTGGGGATTTGGGTCCACCAGATTGAGCCAGGGAGAGAGAGGAGAGAGAATGGAGAGCAGGGAATAGAGAGGAGAGAGAAAGAGAGAGGAATAGAAGAAGTAAGGCCTTTGTCGGCAGCGAATTATTTTAACTGTGCACTCAGCGCTCATTTTATCGGTTTCGAGAAGTCGTGAAAGAAACTAAATTAGAAAATTTCTGAAATGCTTTATATTAAGAACATCTTAAGTGAAAAAAAAGTTTTAAGTCGCAGTGGGATATCGAATAAACCTCTTACAAGGCAATTCCGGCTGATGGCTTAACGAGGGGAAGCGAAGCTAAAAATAGATGCTTTTGGGAAAAAAACGACTCCGACGGTGGGCAATATCGGGAAGTAAATTTTCTTTGATGAACGATGACTAAAAATTTAGAATTTAAATGATATCATTTGATATTGTTGTATCAATGAGCGATTGGAAAAACCATTCCTACCCTAGTTTTATGAAAATGGATTTGGAGTAAAGAAACACTGCAGGTGAGCGGAAACAAGTGAGCAAAAGCGAGCAAAAATGGCGGCATTACTCCCAGCAAATTCACGACATTGTAAACACACCCGTGAACCGTTTGAAATCGACAAGCGAAACAAAAATTTAATGAATAGCAAAAAGCGAAATGATTTCCACGTAAGCGGTTTGCGGGTTAAATCTCCAGCGTGATTGGCGAAGCGGAAGAGGAGAGCGACCAACCTCGGTCTGTCGTCAAGCCATTCGTCTGGCCGGCTCCCTACTTAGCGAATCGCCGTCCGCGTCCAGCCGTTCCATCGCTACAACTTATGGTCAATCGGCGTCACCGACGCCACGCCCATCTCAAGCGTGAGATCTACAATCGGCGGGCGCAAACCAGGCGGCCGCATCTTCCCAGCGTTACCAGCCAGAGCGACAACGGGGAAATGCGTTTTTGAAGCGGCGGCGTGGTAAGCGATATACGTTTGTCTGCGGGGAGACAAAGCAGCGTCGTTCTTTGTATTACCCCGTCGCATCAAAAATAGCGTCGTTTTGAATGGCTAGCTATGGCTTGACGTGCGTTTGGGCGGCTATCGCTTAAGCGGCGTGCGTTTTGGGTGTTAACTACTCAACGAGCCATTTGGGTATTTGGCGCTCCAAAACGGCCGTTTGATACTGGTTTTGTTCAAAAGCGCGGCGTCGTTTGATACGATTAGGGTAAAAAAAAAAAAAGAGTGCGGAGGCCAAAGCGGCGTCGTTTTTGGCTGAATATTAAATCGGCCATTTTGACCCAAGCCCATTTTTTGGCGAATAAGGTAGCCTACAAATATTTTTATCAACTTCTAAATTATTTTCAATTTATAATATTATAAATAAAATGAATTAATAAATAAAAAAAAACCATAAATATAATATTTTTGTGAATAATTTAAATACAAATTTAAATATAAATGTTTTACTTGATATGAATTAATTTATTTTATTGCCATTAGCATACATATCTCTCGTGAATATTCCATTAACTATTTAAATAATTTGTTTTGCATGGTACTACATAGGTTATTCATACTTAATTTTTGATTTTCATACTTGAGAAAATGACATCTCCTCAAATAAAGGAAAATCACTTTTCTTAAATGAGGAAGATGTATTACGTACATATACTTGGATGACCATGTGAATCAGTGATGATGATATAGAACAACCGATGTCAAAGATTTTAAGGATCGAGTGACAAGTTTTGGAGACGATGTTGGGAGTGGTGCATTTCCACGGACTTTATGTTACCGCGCAAAATCGATGGGATAGAATCAGAGCATTATTGTACAAAATGGCGTGTACAGGATACTCTCATACGGTCCTTAAATAGGCACATGAGGTGGAATGAATATCACCAGAAACGAGGTCGGGTTATCTATTGTTATAATTTTCTCTGACAAATATTTTGTGAATTTTGTTTATTTCTAATTTATTTTGCCTGAGTGTGTCTGAGAAGCGCATGAATATGTTTGGCTTGGATGTTAGGAGTCAGATGGTTATGATCATTGTTGGGAGTGCTTAAATGTTGTGATAAGTGGATGATTATCTCTAGCAAAAAGCAACCACACAGGCTTGAGATTCCCTGTTTATGAGGAACTCATGATACACACGTATCTCTTGACTGAATCAAGATCCATATAGCAATGCAACGATTTATTCTAGAGAGAGGAGCCGGAAGAAAAGCGACTAAAGCGACCAAAAGTAGCGAGTCAAGCGGATCTCTTGTAATTACATTTTGAGATACGATTCATGATTATGCAGGCGGAGTGAAAGAATTTTTATGAGGGAAAAGCGAGTGCAAAAGGAGGAAGCAAAGCTTCAAACTCTTGGAAGAAGACGACCTGCGGAGGGGATGTGCAACTAGACACTTGATATAGGCGTCTTGAGAGATAGGATGCGAAGGAGTAAGATGGGTTGCGGATGATGTGACTGATGCCAGTACCGGAAAAAGGCATCTCACATATGTAAATTGTTAACAACACTATTATCAACCTCACGTAAGCATCTCGATTATGGCAAAAGCGATAGAAAAAAATGCAAGTAATTTCCGACTTTAATGTATAAGCAGTTATGCTGTTTGTTTATTTTGATGTAATTTCAATTTTGTCTACTTATTTAAAATGAAATATTCAAATTATCTATGTCATTTTAGTAGTAAAAAATGATTAAAAGATGCAACACAACCGTCGTGAAATCTTTATCAATTACATCGGATCTGATTTTTCTATTAATGAGATCACATTTATTTTTAAACCTATATTTGACAAATTATTTATTTTTCATTATTTTTTATAAGAAGTATAATTTTTTTTAAAATTAATTAATATTTGTAACCAAAAAAATTTTCAATTCTGAAATTATTAATTAAATGTTATATTTATATTTATTGATTTAATTAAATATTTATGGCCATTTTATTTTTAATTGAATATTTATTTTTTATTTTAAGTTTGTCACAATTAAATATTTATTTAAGCTTTTTAAATCGAGTATAGTGTATGGAGTGATATAAATGAATGAAGGGTACATGATGTAGTGGCCAAAAAAAGAGGAAGAGAAAGGAGTAAAATTGGGAATGGAGTTTAGGATAGATGAAACTTTAGATGCTCCTTCTTGGAGATCTTTAACTAAACTTATTTAAATCTGTAAACTTTGAGCCAAAACTTGAATCTTTATTTTTCTTAGCTAACAGAGTCTTCTGAGGTTTTTTGCATATTTTCCCATAAAATCATTTAAAATATATTTATAATTTAGTTATTAAATTTAATTTAATTATAACAATATTACAGAAAGCTTCATTTTATCATTTTAATATTTTATTTAAAAAAATCATATTTTTAATTTTTCATACAAGACTTTTTAAAATATTAAATTATCATATAAATTATATTAAAAACATACATTTAAATCTTGAAAATATAAATAGTTAAAAGCAGATTATGCTACAAAAGCTTACTCAATGTTAAAAAATTGAATATTGAATTTGTAGATAAATCATTATAAGTCTCAATTACCAAGCTAATTAGCAAAAAAAAATTAAATAGATTTTGATGATGAAGGCTGATTATGGGCGATCAGGACCAAACTCACATAGGCCATAGAGCGAGCGAGGAATTAGGTCAATTTGGCGCCCACCATTTTGTTTAGGCCATAAATTTTTCTGACTGACGCCACAAATCAAATTAAGTGGGTGACATTGAGGTTCGACCATATTATATCATTCTTCATCTTTATTGATATCTATTAACGGGTTATAAAATATTGACTGGTAAAGTAGTTGATTTGAATTGGATTGATTTGAATATTAATTTACCTAAAAAAACATGATAAAATGATATCTAAAAATAATGGGCGCGTATACTAGAAAAAAAAGACGAGAATTTAAAAAAGAAAAAGAAAAAGAAAACCTGGCATTGCAACAGGGTTCTAAAATTTATTCACGGTGATTTTCTTTTATTTCTAGTGTAGTTTTGAAAAGAATTTAAAATGATTGATTGAGTTTATACCATGATTACGGATGAAATAGTAAGAATATATATTAAAAGAATATTTATTTTTATTTTATTTCGTTTGATGAGGTTTTGGCAAAATAGGCGCGCAACCCTCCTTGGAAGGCTGAAGGAGCGAGACCACATAAAACACCAGCGCGTCGAAGCGAAAGAAGGGCTGGATCCACTGGCCCGAAAATGGTTATGGATAGTGAGAAAGCCCGTATCACGCAAGTGATTGAATTTGCTTGATAAGGAAAGTAGAATAATCGTATAAGCTTTTATCTGTGAATCCCAACAAAATCACTTTAATTAAATCTCATTAAGGAAAAGCGAGATAATTCTGATAATATATTATCACACGTCAATCAAATCTCACCAACAAGGAAACATGATAAAATTCTCGATAATATATTATCACGCAATCCCGATCAATCTCACTAAAGGAAGGAGGATGCAATTCTGATAAAAGCCCATTCACTTTAATATCTGTAAATCAGATAAAGAAATGATAATATCCATCCAGTCAGGGAAGAATCGCCTACCACCTCAAATTTAAGAATAATACGCGCGCTGCAATGCGAAGAGCCACCCAGAAGCGTGATGAAGAAGTGCGCCTCTGACGTACTCGCGTGCTGTTCGCCACCTCGCGGTCTCTCTTTCTCTGAAGCGAAACGCCGGCGTGCTGAGCGACCGCGGGCGCCAGCCTGCGTACGCTATCACGCTGGTGCCTTTGCGGAAGTGCCGTCCGAACTGTGGGTAAGCGATTGCCACGATCTGCGCCGTCGACGATCCGGGCTTTGCATCCGATGCGAAACGCGGTCTGGTGGCGTGGGAAAAGCGCGCTGCGCTCAGGCTGATTCGATTGCCGACAACGTCATCAGGTTCGCGGCGTCTGTTAAGACGCGAATTCTCGTAGCCTCTTTTGTTCAGTCTGTGTATCTAACTGAACCACAACTGGCGCCACTTGAATCGCCGAGTGCGGATCGTCATTCCCATTTTACCAAGGCCCTGGCGCAGAGACCTTATTGCTGATCATGACTCACTACTCCTGTTGCAGCATAAGGTGACATTTCAGGCTAAATGCCACTCAAACCTGGCACCGAGACCTGCTCACTTTAGCTGACTCTCTCCACGAGACCTGTTCACTTTTCAGGGTGGGACTCAGACTCAAACTCAATGCGCTCAGCCTGGCGCAAGCGCTCTTTCCACTTTGTGACTTTCTACTCCCACCACGAGCCAAAGCCGCACCAAAGTGATTGGCTGAGGCTACGCTGCCCTCGCCTCGGCGCTTCCATTATGCGCTCACTTTGGCGAAACTCACCGCCACACGAGCCGCGCCTCGGGGAAGCCGAACCAGCTGAGCTAATGCCACTAGCCTGTGCCGAGCCTTGCTCACTTTGGCAAACTTCACCTATACGAGACGGCACTAAGGTTGACGGCTTCAGACTGCTAGCCACTGCTTCCACCATAGCCTCATTTGCTACTTTGGCTTCTGGCGCCGCTCGCTGCATAGCCGCCGGTGGGGCATACCGGCGGCCACACACTTGGCCGGGGGCGGTGTTCGCGGCCGAAAGCAGGGGCTCTCGCCGACTGGATGGTGGCCCCACTCATTGGAGTGTGAGCTGTGGCCTTTGCTGGGACAGACCAGGCTCATGCTTTCATTCATTCGAGGGCTGGCGATTCTGGCTCAGAGTGGCCGGGCCGCCACTGTTCCCAGGTGGCGAGGCCATGGCTGCATCAGACAGACCGAGCTCGCCTTTACGGTGTTCCTGCTCATAAGCTCCTCCCTACGGCTCGGTGAGCAGAAGAAAGCTGTGCATTGGCGGCGCCCGCTGCACTCCGGGCAGGCGGCTCGCTACTTACGATTCATGTGGCGAGCTTTGTCCTAAGCTCGAAGCCGGCGAGCTTCCTATTAAAGTAAACGCCAGTGCGCTCAGGCTTGACGGGCTCCGCCGTACGTTCACATTGTGGCTGTCTCCATAGATAGACTGGCACTCACTGTCGATAACGGAACGGAGGGCGACATAACACCTGATGACAGACTCCTCAGTCATCGAGGCTGAAGTCCTCGGCTGGGATGGGCCGAGCCCACGCTATTCTGTGACGAGCTTCTTTGGTGGACTCAACAGACCAGACCTCTTTCTCTGGCCACATTAGTGACTTTTCGACGGCTCTATGGCGAAGCTCTGTTCCTCTGGATGGCTCACTGGCGAGGTCTGTGGGCATCTTCTGTGACTCTGCCGTGAGGCTCTTTGTGCACATGGACAGGCTCTTCAGATCTGTGAGCTCATCAACGTCACTTGTGGGCTGTGTTACATGGGCGAGCTCTTGATCTGGCACGACTCCTCAGCGGCTCACATCACGGCGGCTCTATTATGTACATGGGCTGACTCTTCTGGCAGTCTACGACGAGCTGCCTCAAGCGACCACACTTGACGAGCTCCCCCATTATTTTATGGCGAGCTCTTCTGACGGTCCACACAACTGGAGCTCCTCGCAAGCGACTCCATCTGAGCGAGCTCCCCATTGCCATGCATGGGCGAACTCTTTGCCGTGCCCAAACGAGCTCTGGCGAAATACCGCAGCGAGCCTGTGCCCATGGACAGGCTCTTGGCTTTGATCCCAGCGAAACTCCTCAACGGCTTCCATGACGAGCTCTATTATTTACATGGGCAAACTCTTACAACCCGATCTGCGATGGCAGCTCATCAGCGAAACTCCTAATGTTACCATGGGCAAGGCTCTTACAATGATCTAGCCGTGACTCCTGTGGCGGCTCTGCCCGCGGCGGCTATCTATTATTTACATGAATCTTCACGTGATCTACGGCGGCTCCTCCCAGCGGCTATCGGCGACCTGGCGGCTGTTACATAGAGCGGCTCTTACCTTGATCTACGACGAGCTCCTCCCAATGGCTTGCTCCCAGACGAGCTCTGTGGCCATAGGCGAGAGCTCTTGACGGTTGGAAGCTCCTTCCAAGCAGCTCTACCCAGCGAGCCTGACAGCGTGGGGCGAGCTCTTACAACCAGTCTACAGCCGACTCACTCAAGCTCGGCTGCCCAGCGAGCTCGTGGCCTTTACATGGCGAGCTCTTACAACGTCCCGGCAAACGCCTCCTCCAACAGCTGTGGCGAAACTCCCAGCTTTATGCGAAACTCGCTAACGTCACGGCGACTCACTCCGGCAACTTCTCCGGCGAACTCATGGCCATGACTGCTCTTACAACGATTTTACTGGCAAACTCGCTACAACGGCTTTATGAGCTTTATTATTTGCGTAGGCGAACTCACCGCCTTGATCTGCTGGCAGTTCTTCCCAGTAATACGCGAGCTCCTCGAACAACTCTGGCGAGCGCGCTTCCAGCACCACATGGACGGGCCAGACTCCCTCACAAAATTCTATTGTGAAACTCTTACTGTGCCGGGCATTCATTGGCGAGCCCTTCGCGCCGCGGATGGGCCCGCTCTGCCCACTATTATTTCCATTGGCGACTGTTGCGCCTTCGGTGCGACGTAGGCGAGCTCACTACGCGTTACGATGAGCCTTCACCGCGGTTTGATAACAAGCTCTTCCCAGTTACGCGGCGAGCTCTTTCCCATCGTACACATGGACGAGCTGCTGACCGGCTTTGGCGAGTTCGTCACCACTCCGAGCGGATCACGCTACGGTGGTCGGCTTGGCTCGATAGCCACTGGCTGGTTGCCCCTCGGCTACATCGCCACTTTCGGCTGATCGCCCGTGACTCGGTAGCGGCTCGGCTCACTACATTTCCAGGTGCCGCTCGGCTACAAGCGCCACTCGGCTCGATGCGCCCTGACTGGCGCCAGCTCGACTCGATAGCCACTTTCGGCTCAATCAGCCACTGTGACTCACATGCCCGCTCATTCGTCGCCACTCGTTACAACACCACTCGGCTGATCACTTTTCGGTGATCGCGCTCGGCTGGTGGTGCTGTTTACATGCCACGAGCTCCCGATCGCCACTGACTCTGGCACCGACTCGATCATCTTTCGGCTACCATGTACGGCTCGGCTCGTATACCGCACTCGGCTATCATGCCATCTGCTCGATACTTCTTTCAGTTACGCACCACTGGCTCCGTCGCCGCACCATTTACAGCCACTGGCTCGTCGCCGCTCGACTAAGTACTTCGAGTATCCTTGTCGGCTCGATATTTTCGGCTATCGCCCTTCGGCTTAATGTACTCGGCTACGCCACTCCGGCTCAATCGCCACTCGGCTCAATGGCCACTGGCTCGATGACCCACCGGCCACATGCGCCACCGGCTGATCGGCAGCGCTCCGATCTCCGCTCGGCGCTACATCGCGCTACGCAATGCCGCCACCGATTACAACACCACTCGGATCGATCGCCACTTTCGCTACAACGCCACTTTCGGCTCAATCGCCCTTCGACTAAATTGCCCCTGAAAACTGCATCTCTTGTCCGGCTCAATGCCACTCATTTTACACATCGCCACTTCCCGAGCTGTCAATACTTCGGCTCAATGACCTTCGCTCAAGTACCGTCATGCATTCATTTCCGATCGCGCGTAAGAACGATGTTTCAATTGCCCAGCCACTTTCGACTCAAATCCTCGGCTGTCGCCACTCGTGTCGGCGCTTTCGGCTACCTGCGCCACTCGGCTCGTCGCCACTGTTTACGCCATGTCGACCGTCATCTCGGCTCATCGCGCTCATTTACAAAGCGCCACTACGACTCGATGTACCGCGCTCATTTCGATCGCGCCGCCGGCTACCACAACCGCTCGGCTCAATCGTATTCGGCTTTCGAAAGCGCCACTTTCATTTACCGCATCACTGGCTAATCGCCGCCAACGATAGCGCTCGGCGCCGATCGCCACTCCGGCTTTCAATGGCCCCCTCGGCGCTCGCCGCTCGGCTCCGATCTCACGCCGGCTCGTCGCCGCCGGCCCGGTGCGCGCTGCCGCGCCACTCGGCTCGTCGCCCTTTCGGCTACAGCCGCCGGCTCAATAGCCTCGGTTTCTGGCGCCACTCGGCTCTCGGTCTTCACTCGGCTACATCGCCACTAGGCTGATCGCCGCTCGACTCTGGCGCCACTTTCGGCTCGTCGCCGCTCGGCTCAATTGCCCCTCGGCTATCGCGCTAGCTCGGTCGCCCTCGGCTTTCAATCGCCCGCTTGGCGCAATCATGCGCGACTCAGTATTTTCGGCTACACATCGCCGCCGGCTCAATCGCCACTGGCTACAGCGCCACCGGCTGTCGCCGCCGGCTGTCGCCACTAGGCTCGTCGCGCCGCCGGCTCTGGCGCCCTTGGCTCGGTCGCCGCCGGCTTCGTCGCCCTCGGCTCCGGTCGCCCTTTCGGCTCTGGCGCCACTCGGCTCGTCGCCACTGACACATCGCCACTAAACTCGTCGCGCTTTTCGGCTACAATGCCACTCAGCTCGTCGCCACTTAAATTTCCGATTGCCCACATCGGCTGTGCATACCTAACAGTTGCGCTGACTCTGGCGTACTTTCATTTCGATCGCCACCGCGACGGTAGCCCTGCGGCTCAATCGCCGCGGCTGGCAGCCATGGCTCGGTGCGGCGCCGCGGCTCGATCTCCACTAGGCTACGCCGCCGCTCGGCTCCAATCGCCGCTCGACCGATCGCGCTAAACTCATCGCCACTCGGCTCCAATCGCGCTCATTTCTGGCGCCGCGCTCGGCTTCGTCGCCCGCTTCGAGCACGCCGCCACCGGCTAACCACTGAAACCGTCGCCACTTTCGGCTCAGTACTATTTTATCGCCACCTAACCAATGTGTACCGGCTTCGCCACGGCTCAATCGCCACATGGCTCAATCGCCGCACGGCTGGCATCACTGGCTGTCGCCACTGTTTCAGTGCCCCTACGATTTTATCGCCACCTGCTTCCAGATAAGCCACTTTTCGGCCGATCGCCACTCGGCTCGTCGCCGGCTTCGGCTCTGACGCCACTCGACTCAATCGCGCTCATTCACATCGCCCACTGTTTCAAATCGCCACTGTCTGAAAGCGCCACTCAGCTGTCATAAAGCTCCGGCTACGCCATACTTAGGCTGTCGCCACTTTCGGCTACAACGCCACTCGGCTGTCGCCACTCGGCTCAATTGCCTCGAGCTACATCGCCACCTAGCTCCAGGCCACTTTCGGCTACCGCGCCGCCGTTTCCAATCGCGCAAGCCGATGCGCCGCACTCGGCTCTCCACATGGCTCAATCGCCACGGCCATAACGCCATTTCGCCACCGCCACGGCCAATCGCTACCAGTTACATCGCCACTTCTGGCCAATCGGCCACGGCCACGCCACTTCCGGCTCACCGCCACTTACACGCCACTCGCTTACACGCCACTCGCCCAATCGCCACTCGCCCACCGCCCCCGCCATCGCCACCGGCACACTCAATCGCCATCCGGCTATAATCGCCACTCGGCCGATCGCTTGCATGGTCCACTCCCGCCATACGGCCAACGCTACTCGCTCAATCGCCACTGCTCACTTCCCTCGTTACATCGCCACCTAGCCTGGGCACCGCCACTGGGCTCACCGCCACTCGGCTCAATCGCCACTCGGCCACAACGCCACTCGGCTCAATCGCCACTGGCCATCGCCACCCGCCTCAATCGCCACTGGCCATAACGCCACTCAACACCCGCACCGCCATCGCCATCTGTAGGCTCAATCGCCACTGGCCAACGCCATTCGTCCCATCCGCCCGTCCTTGTCCATCTCCGTTCTGGCCCATCGCCACACCTAGTCATCACCACCGCTAACGCCACTGGCCAATCGCCACATCGCTCAATCGCCACTGGCCATAACGCCCACTCGGGCCAATCGCCACACCCGGCCAATCGCCACTTGGCTACAACGCCACTCGGCTCAATCGCCACTGGGCCAATCACACTAGGCTACATCGCCACTGCTCAATCGTCACCGCCAACGCCACTCCGCCCAATCGCCGCATCCGCGGGCCATGTCGCCACGCCTGGCCATCGCCATCATTCACCGCCACTGGGCAATCGCACTGGGTTACACCGCCACCCGGGCCACCGCCACTCTACCAATCGCCACTCACGATAACCGCCACCCCGGCTTCCAGACCGCCACTCGGCCAATCGCCACCTACTACACCGCCACTGACCAATCGCCACTGGCCACATCGCCAAGCCTACCACCGCCACTCGCTACGCTTCTCGCCTACTCGCCCAATCGCCACTCATCCCAACGAAGCCTTCCATCACCCAACACGGACGAGCCCTCAATTACACGATCATCTGCCACGAGCCTTCCTATCACTCAACACGGACGAGCTCCTCCTCAATTATTCATTCATACGGCGAGCCTTCCTATCACCAACAATGGGCGAGCTCTTATTCCCCATGAACGAGCCCCCACTCAATCGTTCACCATGACGAGTCCAACTGGTTCATTTGAACGAAGGTCACTCCCGATTGCTTCATCCACGAGCTCTTCCGTATCACCACTTCGACGAGCTCTTACTCAATCGCCCACTCGACCCAGCCTTCCCCTTAGTTCCTCATGGACGAGCCCCCGCCGACCATTCACATTTGACGAGCTCTACCATTCCCCCATAATCGCCACAGCCCAAAAAACTATCTGACTGAAAAGCAAATCTGGATTATCTGAGCCCATCAGATAACTCCTGGACGAGTTCATCTTACTCAACACAGCCATGCAAATTTAAGGAATCAATCCAACTCCAGTGATCCCACTGATGGAGGATCGCACCCCATCATCCCGGGCCTAAAAGTCAGACAAATGAACCCAGTCCACTCGGAACAAGTTAGTCCACTGTCCAACACTGGGCCGACGAGCGACCCTCAACTCAGACGCCAATTTTAGCCATTCTACCAAGGGAACGCAAGACGAACGATCGAAAGATATTTACTAAGAAATGAGCGCGAGAACAAGGTCATCATTATCACCCATAAGAGATCTAATAAATAAAGCCCTTCTAACTAACTGCACTGAACACCGTGGAAATCACACCCGATACAAGGAGAACATATAGTCTTCTGCCACTTCACACCGTATACAAGGTCGGGGGTAATCATGAGGTTTGAAAATAAAGGCAGTTTCACCACTAGCCCAAAAGGAGAGGCAGCCCTATAAAACACCCAAGCCCCCAGCCGGCCCTGAAGGCGCCTGT
This sequence comes from Tetrastigma voinierianum, assembly GCA_016808115.1. Taxonomy (NCBI): domain Eukaryota; kingdom Viridiplantae; phylum Streptophyta; class Magnoliopsida; order Vitales; family Vitaceae; genus Tetrastigma; species Tetrastigma voinierianum. The sequence continues at coordinate 241,842 of JAEQBH010002385.1, forward strand.
ACGACCTCGGCCCAAAGGCCATGGCATGGATAATTGAGAAAGCCCATATCCTACAAAATCAGATTTGATTTCACTAATAAGGAAAGTAGAATAATCCCCTATAACTTATTATCCCTGAATCAATCAAATCTTTAATTAAATCTCATTAAGGAAAACAGGATAATTCTCAATAATATATTATCCTGCAAATCCAATCAAATCTCACCAACAAGGAAACATGATAATTCTCAATAATATATTATCCTGCAAATCCAATCAAATCTCACTAAAAAGGAAGGAGGATAATTCTCAATAAACTATTCCTTTAATATCTCTGTCTAAAACTGATTAAAGGTAATAAATATCCCATCCAATGGAAAGAATCCTTACTACCTCAAATTGGGAATAATATACACTATAAATACAAAATACCTGGGCCGTGAAAGGTAATGCACTTCAGACGCATACTCATATGCAACACATTCGCCTGCGCCTCTTTTCTCCCAAAGAAACCAGACTTAGGTAGCCTGAGCGGCCACTCCGGCACAAACGCCACCCCCTTCTGAGCCTGCCAGGAGTGCCCAACCGGAGTCATCAAAGGTCGCGATCCCGCTCAATCCGCATCATCCAGACACTCCGTATCCCAAATTCTTCACAAACAACCTTTGGTCCAGCCTCACGACCCCACACGCCTCCAAATTCCTGCCTCCAAGAAAGATCATCATCATTCATCCATAGGAAATAGTAAAAGAATTCATTTATGATAACCAAAAATACATTAGGCTTTTAATTAATATAAAATTAACAACACTTAATATAATTGTTTAAAATAATCATAATCTTTGATATTCTAATCAATTTTAAATAAAAATTATCATGATAAAAGGATTTTTTTAATAAATCATGAAGATCTTGTAAAATTTACTTTAGTAGTTTAATAAGTAATAAAAGTCTCTCTGAGTTTAATCTAGTAGTTCCGAGTTCATTGTGTATGCATGGTAGAGTTTTATTGTCGTTGTTGTAACGCCTAAAATACTCTAGAATTTTAGTAATAAAAATTATTATATATATATTCCTGCATAAATCGAGCCAGGTATTTTTCCGGGAATTGTTAAACGAATATTGAATAAATGATTATATGGTTAAGAGCCAAAATAAAATATTATATGCTACAATGAGAATCGATGGACCTCGAAAATTTACCCATGTAAAGGGCAAATTTGAAATGGTAAAATGAGGACCCATGGTTACCTGTAAATAAGTTTATATGTCTAAGTGTAAATATGATAGTTGAAGTGCAAGGTCAAATGAAATATGGGTTATAGCCAAATAGAGAAACTTAAGTCAAAAGAATGCATTTTTTTTTTTAGGGCCAAACAAGGCCTATGAAAAATATGACTTAAGGCCAAAAAATGAGAAAATGAGAATAGTGGAAGGCCAAACACGGCCTTACACTTGAATGAGGATAAAGACCAAAATGTGGTCTTGGAGCCTATTCTTGAACAATCCGCTGCTTTTTTGAGAGAAGGAGAGGCGGTATGTAGTAAGAGCTAGGGCTCGGGAAAGATCAAGTTCTAGGTGGGTTTCTTCCCCACTTTTTGCTCCTTTAGCATCAAAACAACTTAAGCTGAGATTTGAAGAGAGTTAAGATAAGAAACCAAACCCTAACCCCTTTCTATCAGGTTGGCTTAATAAAACCCTAAATGTGGTATAAAAGTGTTCTCGACGCTTAGTTCCAGTTTGAGATTGTTTCAGAATTGGTTAGACATCATTGGCTTGATGAGTGTTTGTAAAAGCAAAATGTTGGGTTTTCAAAGGAAATGCTGTCAAAATTCTGTTAAGACCCCTGTTCTTGTTTTGGCTATAGATTAAGTTATAATCATCCAAATGAAATGATTTCAATTGATAAAGAACCATAAGAGATATAGGTTCATAAACGCATGAGAAGGACCAGGAAATAAATTAGAATTAAGGCTCCCAACACACAAAGTGAGCCTGTGGCTCACGGGTTATGCTTGTCTGGTATTATAGTGTTTTAGCCATAAGTTGAGTTTCACTCATCCAAATTGAGTGATTCAAAATTATGGGTAAAATAGAATTCTAGGGGAATAATGTACTTGGAGGAAGTGTATGCAAATTGTAACCTCAAAGTGCCCAGAAATTTGTCAAAGTTGAGCTATGTGTAAGAATAGTCTAATTCTGCTTTGCAAATTCAGAGAGTCTAGATAAACAATAATCTTATTTTGGTGATCCAAATTAGATGATTCCAGTTGGAGAAGAAACCTTAGAACCATAACTTCAAATGAGTAGAAGAGCCATTGCCAATGTATAGAGATTTCTAAGACCCCTGAACAGGGAATAGGTAAACCGAGTGAAATGGCATACTTAATTCACGGTATTAAAATGCCGTAATCTGAGTTTAGTGATCAAAATGGGAGATGATTAAATTCCTAATTTTAAAATAGACTTCAGAGCTAAAATTTTCTTGAGGGAAGAATGAGCAAATTCTTGGCTCATGTGTCCCTAGAAAAATTTTTCTGCATGTATCGGTAGACATAAACCCACCAAAAACTCCAGAATAAATCAAATAATGTAGATGGTTGTTGTATTTAATAAGGTTGACGAGGAGGAAAGTCTGCATTGAAGTTTCCAGATCTGGGCATTAAACTGGGCTATCATTTTGGTTTGTTCCCATCTTCTCCTATTCTCGCTTTCAAGATTTGAACTATTTGTTCTAAATGCATAAGAAAAGCATATTGAATTGTTTTAATTGATTTGAAGAAATTGATTTGAAATGTTTGAAATGAAAAATTAAAGGAGTATTGAAAATGAATCGCTTTTATAAATGTACATATTGTACCTGTATGTTGCCATAAAGATTTGAATGCCTGAAATTGAATGTTAACCACTAGTTCGTATAGGCTGATAGATTGGTATACCCATGGGCCAAAAGTTAGCAAGACTCAGAATGATTGTATTGATGTGCTCACTCCATCAGTACTCAAACAGGGATCATGGCCTAGTGTTCACTGAATTGATTTTTTTTTAATAACCTATCAGAGCCTTAACTGGGATCGTATCTATGTTATAAAATCATTTTTATATCTAATTCCAGAGTTCTCACGTGATCGTGTTTGATTCCAATATCCAGTGGTACTATAAAACATAGGTTAAATTTATTAAGTAAATACATAAATCAGAATTGATTTGAGATTGTCGATATATTGGAATTGAAAAGCATGATTGCAAATTGGAAACGAAAAGAGTATATCAAGAAATGCAATAGATTTGATTATAAATAAATTATTGCATGAAAGTGTGTATTTGACATCAATGAACCATAAATGATTTTATATGAAATATGTATATGTATTGTATTGACATTGATCATAAAAAAAAAAGATTTAAAAGTATTGTTTAGTAAAATTGCATGATTTGACTTAAACTGAAACGGATGAATGAAATTGTATAGAACCACTAAGCATGAAAATGCTTAACGTATTGTTTTACCAATGCGCAGGTACCGAGTGATAGATAGTGATTGAAAGGCACTCCAAGGTCGGTGAGCCCCAGCCACCCAGAAAGCTGACTTAAGGTTCCGACATATGTATCACAAATTCTGCATATCTCTTGCATTGATATTTTGTAAAACAATTTCAACTTTTGAATACTATTTTGTAAAACTCATTTGAAAAGCTTGGAACGCCTTCATTGTAATGTATTTTTGTTAAATGTTATAGGCCTATTGAATGTGTAAAATGTTTCATGGCTTGTCCTTAATCTCGAAATCGCTTTCCGTAAAGATTTGAGAACGAAAACGTTTATATGAATAAATGGATTTAATTGATGGCTTCAGCCAGGCAACCCCGGGGTTACGGTCTTGATCCGCCAACCGGGTCGGAACGGGCTCGGGGGTCGCTACAGTTGTGGTCCCTCCTAGTTCATATGAAAATTATAGAGCTATACAACTAATACTATTTGTCATATATTGTTCTCCTAGAAATTCATTTACTATATATCAAACAAAAGTATCTACTCCTTCGAAAAGGCTACTTTCAAATGACATAATTCGTGGTTATTTTGTTATGACATTGAAAACTAGTAATGAATAAACCCCAGAAAATCTATTTCTTTTTGAAAAATGGCAAACAAGAATTACTAGAATAGCACAAAGCTAAAACTAGCAAATTCCTTTCAGATCCGGATTATGGTGCAAACCACCACCAGCTGATCTGCCTCACAAGTGTGTTACCTGCACAATTTCGTCAAATTCGAGACAATTTGATTTTCACGTTTCTGGGAAGATTAGTCCAAAGACCTCAAGGACTAGATTGCTTACGAAACTTTAAGCTCTTAAACGACTCAGTTAAGTTCATGGACGGATTTCAGCCTGAGATCGAGGCGACGAGTAGCTTCGGCCAAAATCGACCTGAACTAAAAGGTGTACATGTGGTACCACACATACATCCAACTTAAACTTAAGTTGGTCAGTAGAGGAATTAGTAAGAAAAGACAATTTTTCTGGGTTTAATCTTAGAGAGAGAGGAGAAGAGAGAAAGAGGGAGAGCCAAAAGGCTTTCATTCAAGATCTACTGAGTCAATGCTTATTGTTTTTGGTCGGGTTGAGAACAAAAGTTCAACATCGACGAGGGGTATTCAAAATCTAGAAAGAAGACTTAATTCAAGATCCAAGAAAGGAGATTTCTGGGAAATTGAAGTCAAGGTTTAGAGGCTTTCTACCCGTGTCACGCCTAAGAGGAAGTGATCTTCCCACCTTGTGGGCTTACTTTTCATCTGGGCTAGGGAAAGGCTAAGTAAGGGCCTGTCAGTGGAAGAAAATTATTTTTTTGGTCTCGCTTGATGTCACTCACCTAGGTGAATTTCGCCCCCCGGGCTCTAGCGAAGGTGCAAATCTTCTCATGGAAGGTTTTGTTCTTTCGCTTTTTGGGGGCGAAGGAAGGTCTGCTATAGCTGAAGGTGTGTCTGCCAGGCGAGCCCGAGAACATACTCAGGACTCTTCTAGTCAGTCCCAGGTGTGAGGCTTTGCTCACCAGGGTGGACACTTTGCCTAGGCAAAGCTCAGACTATCACTATAGTCTGTTAAAGTGGCTTGTTTAGCGTCGATTTCGAGCCCAGCCAGGATTATTGCAGCTCTGCTTGGGTGCTATTGTATGACTTGTTCTAGTGTGTCATTGCTTGACTTAAGAGTGATGCTGTCAGATGTCAATGTGTGAGTTCAAACATACAACATATGAATTAGTTTCAGGTAATGACCACATGGCTTTGATCAGAAAAGCCATCGCTTGATCATAAATGACATGTGGGATGTGAATGTCGATATATGCTTATATGATATATCGAAGATGAATGAAAATGATGCTGAAGTCAGTTATGTGATGTGATTGTCCATGGCACCGTAAGTGGTGTGGATTGTGGTTGTTCATGTAGCATTCATTATACATATATGATATAACATGCAATGGGGTATATGCAATTCGAACATCAAATTAAATGGTGTGGAGTATGGTCGTCATAATCAACAGCTGGTGTTTGATTGAGTGGGTCGTTAATACGTAACGCCCAATAGAGTTGAATTCGTTGAATAAAAAGTAAAGAAAATATGTGTCAGAATAGCAAGCAAGGATAGATCCCCCTAAAGCAAAAGATCCGCCAATTATGGCTTCATAGTCCCTAATAGAAAGGTCGTAAAGTGTTCAGGTTTGTGGAGCTTCCACGGTGTGACACCAAAAATCATACTCCAATAAAAAGGAACATGGTTTTAAACATAAAATGATCATCGAGGTGTATTACCCAAAAGCTTTCGTTTATAAACAAATGAAAATTGCTGAAATGACTTCCGGATGTCATCCAGAATGAAGGTTTATCACACATGGGCTTAGGCATTATGTGATGGAGTCGGTGAGGACTCGAGCGCATGGTACATGATTGAGTCTCATCTCATTTCATGGCATGGAATGTAGGATTCCATTTAGAATTGACATGTTCTTATTGGAATGTGAATGTGAATGCTCGAGTGAAAATCAGGCCAGGCACTTAAAGCGAGAGTAGCCCTGGGAGGGAGGTGGCCTCTACTAGCGTGGCCTTCCACCTTTTATGGGACAACATTTGGCGTGGTGTACACCGTGGACAACGCCTTACGAGGTCAGGATTGTGAAAAGGCCGACATGTGCCCTGATAACCTTTTAAAAAAGTTCTCGGAACAAACTGCATTCTAAGATAGATTTAGGTAAAAGAATCAATTAAATTTTGAAACCATTGCCTAATATAGTCTAAGATATAATAATGGTGGTGAGAGCAGATCGAACTCCACGACTGTCTATGTAATATTTGTATATTTTCAACTTAAATACTGACGTGAATGGATTCCTGCAAAGGGATATATTCTGTTTCCAGAACAAAGAACTTATATCTCATAAGTACTCACTTGTTTGGTACCAAGGGCTTTAGTAAATAAATTGTTATCTAAGGTAGTAATTCCGCAATATTCGGTTGGTCAACTTTAACTCCCTTGATTTTGGGGTACGCCAATTGGTTAACTTCCATTCCCACAAATTTTTCAACACATCCCACAATGTTCCTATCATTATATGGGTTTGAGTACATATCCAAATTTTGTCTCGTGTCATAAAGTATAAAGTCATTGCTTGTGACTATTTATTAAGAGTTGTTTTGATATCTTTTAGGAAATCTATATCTAGGTATGTGTTCTTAAGATTTCCATCATGCAATTTTTTTGTTTTTTTGCCAGTTCCTATATTTGGTGGTATTTTGTAATTTTTTTCCTATAAATGTTTTTAGGTATTCTTCTTTTATTTTATTGGGTCTTCCTATTTGTCCTATATGATTCACATCTTTTGTTTCATTTAAATTCATTTGTTGTATTTATGTCATTATATCTTCTATTTCACTTGTTTTTATTTTGATCATCTTTCTACAATTTCATTACTTGTTTTCCTTTTATTTTTATTTTTCTCTAACTAAGCATTGTCTAATGAACTGCTCAGATTCAGACTTTTCAGTAATCTTCTCCTTTATTTGCTCTTTCAGATATTTTTCTATATATTATTGTTCACTATTTTTTGTAGTCTCCTTTACAAAGAATATATTTTATTATTTTCCAAATATAAGAGTATTTTTGTGTATTTCTTATATTTACCATTTTATTTTCTGAATTTTTTCTAGTCTGCTTTCATTTATTTTTATTGCTTTTTAAAGCTTCATCTAATAAGATTTCTACCCTTTAATCATTATGGGTTTTTCTTTTTCACCAAAATTTGAATTTTTCCTTGCGATCCATTCTATGTTTTCATATTGAATTTTATTATAAATTTTTTCCATTCTTTGTTGAGTCCTATATTCTTTTATTTTTTTTTTTCTTATCGTTTTGTGAGACAAATTTCCTTATTTTATTTTATCGCTTTTTAATTATTTTTCGGATGTTTGTCCTATTCTTATTCTTTATTTTTTCAATAAATTTTCAATTACTGACTCATATGTGCTTTATTATAGTATCATTATAATTTTTTATTATATTGTAAATTATTATATTTCAAATTTATATATTTGTCCCATTAATCTTTCAGATAAGCAAGTGTATTCTAAACATCTTATTGTTTGCTGTAGGTGTGAGTAGTTCCCTTATATTTTGTATTTTTTAAGTTGCTGAATTATTTTGATTTACTTAGACAAAGTTCATGTATTTGTCTAGTAGTTTTATTGGTAAATCTTTTTACTTTATTTTACTCATTATCTAAGTTTTCAATTTTCATTATTTTTATTTGGATTTTCTCCATTCATTCACATTATATAAAATATTTCACAAGATCTCATATTTGTTATGTTTCTTCAAGATATCTCTCAATAGATTTAAACTAAACCTATAATCATGTTTTTTAATATTTTTATTCTAAATTTTCATCTTATATTTTCAATATTTCTTTCATTTTATTAGAGGGAGATTTAGTTGTATAATACATTGGACTTTTGCAAAAGAGATTTGAGGCTTAAAGATAGTATAAAGTTTTAATATCCACCATATAGGGAATTCTAGTTTATGAATAATAGGGATTCTGTTATTACAATATTAACTGATTATAATCATCATATTCTCTTCTATAATGAGTAATTCCAAAATTTTAAATAAATATTTATGTCAGACTTATTGAGCTTTGAATTACCATTTGTAAAGAATTTTTCGCTGACTCAAACATTAGATCTTTCTATCAACATATATTCATTGCAAGTGGGACACTTTTATTGTTTCCATCACATAAACTTTGTATTACTTATTAGTTTTTAATATGAATAGTGTTTATCAAGAATGATGCTGTATAGAATTTAATCAATAATGTATTACTATTCATGAATCTATTATCCGACGTCACTCCTTTCCAAAATGATATCATACTACCATGTATTTTATATACTTATAATATTATCTTTTATTATTACCTTGGCTTCTTTTCTTTGATAATCTTATCATAAAAATTCTAAAAATGTTCTTATATTATTTAATAACCTTATAGTTCTATGAGTTTCCTCATAATTACAATATTCAAATTATTCTATATGATATTGATCATGATTTTTTGTTAGATCTATTATTATTGCAAAACCTAGGTGAATTTGAATTTTTTCGAAAAGGGCAAAACGGTAAATTGTCGCTATAGTACATGAAATGCAACTGAAAATCTTGATTTTGATTAATGTGTTTAATCCCACCAATAGATTCTTCAAGAAAACTGACAACTAGATATCTTCCGCTGAACTCCTGTGCAGTCATCTCACTTTTTTATATCGTGTCTAGTCATCTTAAACTACATTACAGGTAATCTGGGAAGCTGGAATAATAACGAAGTTTATTCAAAGTTAATTTGAACTTTAGCTTAGATTAATAATCGTTGGTCGAAACGCACTTTAATTAATCACAGACATCGTACTGGCGCGAGCCACCCACTTAAACTTAAGTGAGGGGCTTTGGGGACAAAAATATCCCACCCCATTTCTACTGGTTTTCACAGGTAGAGAGAAAGAGAGAGGAGAGAGAGAGCACCAAGCTTCTCTCTTCGATCTATGGAGTTCTCGTTGGTCGGATTTCACCGAGCCAAGAACGAAAGTTCATTGCATCATCAAGGGGTACGCGTGAGTACCTAGAACGAGGGATTTCACCGAAGATCCAAGGAAAGAGATTTGGGAAAATCGGCATTCTAGTTAGAAGTGTTTCTAGACTCACTGATGTTTCTACGCCTGCAGGTAAGAGATCCTTCCTACTTGGGTCTATTTTCTACTTTTGAGCTTATTGAGGGGCTGTTTGGGGGCTGAGAATTGGGATTTTCGAGTTTCAGCTCGATGTTCTTCACCTAGGCTAACTGAGATTCGCATAGGCGAAGGCATGAATCTTCTCCAAGAAGATTGGCTCTTCGCCTAGGTGAAGGAAGCTCGCTTAGCTTAGGAGAGGTTCCTAGACAACCTCGGGAGTAGGATGATGGATAACATTGGTCCACGAAGTAACCTCGAAGTCCCGCGGGCAAAGCAATGGGACCGCTGAAGCCAGTGGCGGTTTATTCTGGGGCTTGTTATATAGACAGTTTCGCCAGCGTAACCCGAGAGTTCCTGTCAAAGTTGTCGGGACCAGCTTGTGTACGGGGCTTGCTCGAGGTTTGTTATATACCTCGCTTACGCTATCAGGTTTTGGTGGGCATCTATATGTCACACCGCCTGAAAGTTTCAAATGTGGGTATTACTTGATCTCGTAACAGATTCGTTTAGTCAGGCTGATGTGATGAAATGTTGATATGTGTAATAACAAAATGACATTTGTGGCGTGTGTTTATATGCAAATTATATGCATGTTGGATATGATTGTCCATGATACAGATGAAATGTATGGTTGAATTGATTCATGTGGTATGTACATATAGACATGCCATTGACATGCAATGGTGCACGTGATTGTATATGCACGGAAACATTGTAATATGGGTGTGAGTGATGGTTAGAATCAACACCACATTAGGTGATTGATTGGTATTCTCAGATCGTTGGATTAGTCCAAACAAGAGTCACACCTGCTGTACGAAATGTAAAACCCAGTTGGGTAACAGAAGTATGGCTAGATACTTCATCTGGGTGAAAAACCCTGGACTGTTCGTATTAATCTAACCAGTGAAAGTCCAAAAGTGTCAGAAGGCATGAGCCTACTGGGACCCCAAAATCACGCTTGTGATGAGTATAAAACTCATCTATTTTTAAGCCCATGTTTCAAGTATATTTCAGGCTTAAAGTCTTATTTAATGTAAATTGCGGAATTTTTCACCGTGATTTATATGTTTTGTAGAAATTTGAAGAAAAGAAGCGTAGTGCCAAAGAAAAATGTAAAAGAAGCAAAGGCAAAGAATGCGCGACCCCATGTTAAGACCAAATGATATATACAAATTTGCACATCAAGCAATACAAAGGACTATTACTAATCCCCCGGCAATGGTGCCAAAAACTTGTTAAGACCCAACTATATGATGTGATCGCAGATATGGCAATCTTATGTACGCTACTCAAGAAAACCTTTCATCCATGGTAACAATGCTTAAAACTTGTCAAGACCATTTCATGTGTAAGGAAAAAGATGGACTTGTTTTTCTTTGAAAATGACTCATTTAAAATTTGTGTTTGAGGTTTAGATCACTGCAAGTGCATAGGTCGTGCTGCTGGTTAAAAAGTATGATAAGCTTAAAGTCCGTATATTATTCCTGAATGTATAAGACATAAATCAAAGACTAATCATCTTACTAGTCACAAGACCATTACTATTTGAACTTCTAATCGGATATGGGATGATAAGAAGAATTAAAATGGAAGCCCAGACGGAAATCTTAATGTACAAAAGTAAAGTTTATAACAAAATCGGGGTTGAGGATTCACCGAGTGAGGCAAAATTGGACATGACTGTTCAATGTCAATCAATTTCTTTACATCATTTCGATTCATAGCTTCAACCATCAATTGGAAAACTGAGTTTGTCAAATATGCAAGGTAGTATAGTTTGATTTCCCTCAAACTATACCTTTCATTGATTATTCATATTCATTTCCAGATGATTCTAATAAGTTCCTTGTAATATATAAACTTTCTTCTGGGATTTAAGTATTTTCCTTTCAAGATTTCCATACGCAGATCTTAGGACTAAAGAATTCTCGCCCCAGATAGATCTTGCAAACCTTCCAATTTGATTTAGACACTCATCCTACACCTCTATATGATGAAAATTTGACCTCTTGATTAGACTCAACTAACACAAGACTGTAATCAATTCATCGTAGCAGGAGACACCTCGAGGATTAAAAACATACTCATTCAACGATCTCAAACTTATAAGTATGATTAGTGCCTAAAAAGTGCTATTTTGCACTTATTTATTATAGTTTGAGGGGTTGTGGGCTTCATAATCATCAGAATTAACCGATTTTGTACATTAAGGTCCCCATATTGAGATCGATCGATTTTTTTGTGACAAATTTTAGCTATGAGCTAATTATGCCAAAATTGTTAAGTCGATCCAAACACTTAAGAATCTGAGTCAACCAACAGTAGAACAGCACTGTATGAAAGAAGAAAAATGTAGTAAGAAAACGGAGAATCAGAGGAATGTTGCACGCTTAATCGTCTCACCATCATATTGTTCACTGAACAGCACCGCTCATCCCGCCATGTTCCTTCCCGCTGCCCGCTCCGCTTTTTGACGCCCAGATTTTGTTGTACTTTTGCTTCTTCCATTATCCTTGTAATAGCTTTTGGTTTTGGTTTTTTTTGTAACTCTGTTCCATAAGAGGCATAAGCTAGAGTCAAGGTTTGTAACTCTCAATCACTTCGGCAATAGAGAGATATGGCAGCTTCCCCACCGCTTTTTTCTCCCATTTTCTTCCTTTTCTCCCTTTTCTGGCTGCTCAAACACCCTATGAGGATGAGCAATCCCGGTAGGATGATTGAGTTAGACCTCTCCTCCTTGAAGAGCAAGACCAATGGGCACCCAGCTTTATGTAACAAAAGCCCACCATATGTATGTAGTTATGGGTATTTGCTGCCCCGCTTTCTCAAACTTAGGTTAAAACTTCCAGAACGCCTCATCAGCTGTATTTGATAAAGCAGACATTGTTAAAGTGGATGCTTATCAATTAGATCCACCGCATCCATTTAGTCAGTTTCTATTAGTTACGTAGTGGTAGTTTACAGCCCTCGTTGTGACATTTATGCCCACCTGTCAAAGTTATGTTTCAAGAAGGGAAATTTTAGGTTTGAAGCCAGCCAAATGAAGATTAGGTTCGAAATGACTATATATCATCCTCCCAACGCTTGTAAAAAGACCCGAGGGACATGTCGTTGCCTTAGTAAAAACCCTAAACCAAAGGTCCAGTTAATTTCCAAGGGTTCTATTTTTATATTTTTTCTTTATTTTAGTTTCAGCCTGTGAATGAACCAAACAATTCCCTTTGTTTTTACAAAACTGTAATCCAAATTGAAATTCACCATTGATCTCACTGCAGAAATCATTTAAGAGTGTTAAAACCCAACTTCTCGTTTCGAACTCAGAATGATTATACCGCAAAGCAGCCTTTGCCACGGAGGGATTTAGGATATAAATTTTGTTGATTCTGGAACACCTACTGTGACACGAATCAAATGGCGCCGTTGTCGGGGATGGTGCCTAAGTGCAAATGATGACCTGATGAACACTTGTGATCCTCATCACAAGCCTCGTGAATTTCTCTCTCGTATATATTTTAACGTTAATCTTAGTTTCAATTACGCCCTAACCTTTTAGTAGGATTGCTTCGTCAGCCAAAAGTTTCGCCTCGTTTTTTACCGGGTATGAATTTTAAATGGATTAGAAATCCAAGAGGAAGGTTGGTCAAAAGCCAATCTCCCACAACCCGAATCAGCTGAATTGTATAAAATGGAGACCTGTAGGAGAGCAAGCATGTCATTTACTCCTGTGAGAGAAACCCTGTGGCATACATGTCAATGAGGGACTATGGGAACCTTCATGGAAGGAATCACCAACCCTCTGGGGTGGAGAAATCTAAACCCATCTAGGGTCCAGTGAGGGACCATAAGACCAATGGATGAGTGCACTTTCTACTGCAGCCCCCAACTTATGCACCTCCTCAAGCCCATATTATGCCCCCCACTTCTCAACAAAGAAGAACCACCAACCTCATCCCCGTTGAATGAAGCCATCCCGAATTTTTGAAATTAGTGGATAATTTAATAGAGGACCAAAAAGGGTAGTGAATGTCCAGGCCAATCAGGAAATTGACACAGTGGAGAGCTCCCTGAGCAAGGAATTGGATGGGTTCGATAAAAAATTTGACATCCTGCAACAATCCATCTCACTCCTCACCAATCAGCATGTTCACTGATGAATACACATTTGAGTGATAATTATAAGAGAATCGAACACATTTAAACCACAATGCATCAAGATTCGCATAAGAACAGTACTTTAATCTCTTCAGAGCCAGATCAGCAGTCTTTAGGTTTAAAACGTAAGTGCACAAGGATGTAAGCTCGAAGCTAATATGAAGCAATGTAGATACAGCAATCGACGAAGTCTCGAACCCTTGTAGAAGTGAAGGAAGCACCGGGAGGTACTTCCAAGAACTGCTTGAAACCAGGAATGATAGAAGTCCTACCGCAGACTGAAAGTCCTAAATTACAAGACTTCGCTGAAAAAGCGGCGTTGAGCAACTCCTACCAGAGGGACTTGTAAAGTCCATACCCAGACTTATGAAACTTATGAATTGTCCAAGAATTCAATCCATACGCAAAGTGGCACTTCCGGTAAGCTTAACAAATGGAAAATCACTTTGGAGGGGCTATAAAATATGAGGACATAATGTATATTCGAGGAGCTTCTTTCCTTAGTTTCAGTTTCTCTTTCTTTAGTTTTTGAAGTTCTTCAATTCTAGGTTTCAAGAATAATAGTTTTCTCCATCTTCTCAGGGCTTGTAAGATCCAGATTTCAGATTTCTTCTTTTAGAAGTTTCGATTAGAGAGTTTGCAAATCTTTCACACAAATATTTGTTCTAATTTTTAAATCTTCAGACATATATTCCTCATTCTCTTTACAAGTTAACTTCGATTTCTTCAAGATCCTGCTTAAGGATTAATTGTTCTTCAACTTTAATCATTCATATAAATTTACGGAGTTCTAAACCCCACCGGCCGGGATCATACTTGGGAAACCTCACCCCGATCAAAGTCCCTCAATCCCCATTGATTTTAAACCTGATTGTGTATTGATCACTTGTGTAAGAAAGAGTTTAAAACCATTAGTTGGGGCAAATTCTTGACAACTGCAGCATGTATTCAGATATTTCCGGTAATAACGTTGTGCTTGGATCATAATGCCAACTATGTCTGCTTTAATTGAGAACAAGCTTAGCATTTCTCATCATCTTTATTTTCCAAAGGCATTCAAAGATAAATCCTCCATCACGACCTAAGCCAATGGTTCCCAGATGAGTTTATATAAAGAGGGCGGGACTTACCTGAACAAAGGAGATATGGAAACCTTTAAAAATCCCCAAAGAATTGCCCTTTCGTCTGTAAAACATTCAAACCAATCAACCATTCACCAACAACACAACATTACGCTTTTCTAAACCATACTTTTAAGTGGAGAATAGCTCCTATTGATCAACCGAACTACCACTCCTGTGGAGATGACCTGTGGATTCTACGTATTGCAATGCGCACCCACTATAATCTACCGGGAACAGAATCTAGCGGTCTAATCAGATCGCAGCGATTTTCAGCGCCGTCACGGAGTACACTTCAACCAAGTTGATCCGAAGAGAGTAGAGGTAAATTTGCAATTGCATTGCACCTCGTGATTTCCACTTTTCTTTATTTTGTTTTGTTTTGCTGAAATCTCGTAAAGTGTTTGACAAAGTAAGTGTAGTATCAATCTCAATGCAGAACGAAACAATCGGACAGTCGAAAGCTACATCCTGTAAACCTGAGAATCCATTATAAGCCATGTGTCTCAAGATAACATTTACCTCCAATGGATAATCCCTCAGAATCAAGAAGGGACTTCTATGAGCTCACAACATGGGGCCATGCTACGCCCCAATAAACCTAGTGATGAGGAGGAAATGGTAATCTTTCAAGACAACCAATATGGAAGTTCCTCCTGCCCCTTGCCCCAATGTAGAAAGAACCCTTCGAAATTTGCAACCTCGAGGACCACCACAAATTCTTGTATTCGCTTTCCGATGAGGCCAACTAATTCGATAGTCGGAAATGATCCGCTTTTCACCAGATACCAAGGGGTTCAATCGAGAATCCTACCATTTACGTAGGATTCGAGATGTTCGAAGTAGTATCTTCTCCAACGTCTTCACCTCTCCATATAATCAAGAATTCTATTCCTTTGTTTTAAAGGAGAAAGCTAAAATTTGTTTATCTTTATAACTTAATTCGATCTTTTACATGGAAAATATGTGAAAATGAGTTCTTCAACAAACTTTTTCCCCGTCGCACGAACTAATGCTCTCATGAGAGCAATTCAGAACTTTTTCGTAAAAGCCCAAACCTTGCTGCAGTGGGAAAGATATAAGGATCTCCTCCATGCTATCCTCACCACACTGATGTACGCTAAATATGTGCATATCAACAAGGATTATCCCCATAATAAACAAGACATCCAGATGGATGTGTTTAATTCTATGAAGAGCAAAGGAAGCAATCCAACTCTTTGACACTATAGCAGAGAATGCTCGAACTTGGGAGACTAACACCTCTATAGACACTGCTAAAGTGCACAACACATCCACTGGTGGCGGAATCCACCACCTAAGAGAGAATGATGAGTTGCAGGCCAAAATTGCTAATTTAACAAGGAAAACCAGAAATATGAGATGAAAGGTGAATGAGGTAACGAGTGTACCCTCAACTACCCCGCACTCAAATGGACCCAGAGTAGAGAGCCATGTATTATATATGACCCTACACACTTAATTATTAATCGCCCAAATCTTCCTGCTAGCTGAGCCATTCAAATCAACAAGCCAACGCCCTTAATTCTCCCCAAAGGAAACCTTTCATCCCCTTACACTAAACTTACAACCCCGGGTCAAGATCCTAATTTAGCTTGAGAAATGAGGGGAGGACCACCTAACTCCGCCAAACAACCAAGGCCCCTACTATCACCAAACCAAGGTTTTCACCATTCCTCCATTTCGTAATCAAGGCCCCTCAAGGATTTCAAGGAAATCTGAAATCAAGGTCATCATCCACCAACCAAGGAATCAAAACTCACAAATTTCGCCAACGCTTATAAGAGAAGTCCTGGCGACATAGTCACACAATCGTACAAACCCAAAGAAACTACAAACACAGCCAGAATCTGGAACTCCGCCTCCGAATGATGTGAGATCCTGTGCAACCAAGTTAACCTCATCTATAGGTAACCTTCAACAAGAAAGGAAACTTCCATCACAACTCCATCCAAAACCCACAAGGTCAAAACAGTGTGAAGTTTAGTTCCAAAGAGGGCACTCAGCATTGTAAGCATGTCACCACCCTTCTCAGAGTGGTGGTAAATGGACAAACTATTCCAACCAAGGAACCATCACAAGAGTCTCAGAAGTAGTGAATTAGTTAGAGAGGATGGTAATCAGATACACCCTACGTCCCTAATACAAATGACAAAGATAAGCAAACTGCAGGAAGACAAGTCTAACCATATCCCTCCAAATTTACACCTCATTAAAGCAAGAGCACCAAAGAGTGAATAAATCCATGCCAAATTTATGAACAAGCAGCAAAGAACCGAACATTCCCTTGTTAGATGCCATTAAGCAAATCCCATCATATGCTAAATTTCAAGGATCAGGCATGAGAAAAGGAAACTAAAGTCAACAAGGAGGTATTCACGACCCAACAATCTACGTCCCTAATTAGGGAATCAATCATTCTCAAAATACAAAGACCCAGTAGTCCTACTATTTCTATAGTATGGAAATCTCCAAGTTGGGGCATGCTTTTAGTGGACTTAGGGCACTCATGTCTTACCCAAGATACGCTGACCTAGGTTGGGGAGAATGAGCCAACCAATATCACCCTCCAATCAAGGTCGACCAGAAGGTTTTGAAAATTCCTGTGAATAATAGTGAAGATGCCCTGGGGTCCATGGACAAATTTTTACTTCCTTGTCGATTTTGTGGTGCTTGACACTCAACCTAGTAACTAAGGAAACCTGGCTCCAATTGGTCGCATCAGCCTTCGCAACCGCTAATGCCATCATACATCGTAGGGAGGCCTAATGACACTTTCATTTGGGAACATGACTGTTAATCTGAATATTTTCAATGTACTCAAAGGAATGGGAGATGAAGAAGATATTGGTGAAATTAACATGGTTGACTCCGTGGTACAAAAATACCTGGAT
Organism: Tetrastigma voinierianum; assembly: GCA_016808115.1. Taxonomy (NCBI): domain Eukaryota; kingdom Viridiplantae; phylum Streptophyta; class Magnoliopsida; order Vitales; family Vitaceae; genus Tetrastigma; species Tetrastigma voinierianum. The sequence continues at coordinate 259,291 of JAEQBH010002385.1, forward strand.
AATGTCTCACATGATGATCCTCTTAAGACATGTTTGGTCAGCCCGAATTGGGATGAGGAAGTGACCACTTTGGAGTCAGAGTTTCTCCACTCGATAATTGAGCATAAAGATGTATTTGAAGTTACTGTGTGGCACCTAAATTTGAAACCTTTGCCGCTAAATGAGGATAAGACATTACCTTCTCGAGGAGAGCCACCTAAGCTTGAAGCTAAAACCTTACCAACACATCTTAAATATGCATTCTGGGGGAGCAGACACTTTCAAGAATCATATTCTTCTTCCTTAGACGACTCAAGAAAACTCAACTTTTTGGAATATTGAAAGTCATGAATCGCTTAATGATTAATTATGTACATAAGGGAATTAGCCCCTTGATTTATACACATAGAATTCACTTGGAAGAGGATGTTAAACCTTCTAGGCAACCACAGAGATTAATTAACTCCAATAATGAAAGAAAGTGGTGAAAAAGGAAGTGTTAAAAACTCTCGATGCTCTGGGTTATTTTACCCTATTATGCATAGCAAGTGGGTTAGTCCAACACGATAGTTCTGAAGAAGTCTGAGTCACGAAAGGCCAATGAAAATAATGAGCTTATTCCTACTGTGTCACTCCCACTAGAGGGTGCATAGACTATAGGGAAACTTAATGCAGGTACTAGAAAGACCATCTTCCTTCCATCTTAGGATCGATGTTAGAGCCAGCCTATGGCATGAATTTTATCTGTTGATGGGTACCACTAGACAAATCAAATTGAGATGTTTTAGAAGATCAAGAAAACCATTTTACTCATTTTCGTACCTTCGCCTGTGGAAAATGCCTTTTTGATCCGTAACTTAACCTTCCAAACTAGCAAGGATGGGTATTAAGTGACATGGATAGAAATCATATCGAGATTTTCATGGATGATTTCAGTTCGTGTGGACTCATTCGAGGGCTTAGAACCACGTAAGGTTTCGAGAGGTGTCAAGAGAAAATCTAAAGTTAAATTGGGAGAAATGTCACTTCATGGTAACACAAGAACTGTTTAGGCCATACTGTATCAAAAGACTGAATTTGGCTGATATGCCAAAGTTAACTGATTTCCAACCTCCTACCTGGCGTAAGATAGAGACATAAGGTCATTCTCAGCCATGCTTTATCACGGTTTATAAAAGATTTTGGGTATATAGCCCTGCCCTTATGTACTTTTACTTGCTAAAGATGTCCCTTTTCTCACATGGTCACAGCTTCGTGACACTCGCTTGCTAAGCTTCAAAACCATGCCAAGATCACCCCCAATCATGGGTTCCCACCGGGACCTCCCATTCGAGATCATGTACATGCTAGCGATTATGCCATGAGGGCCGTGTTAGGGACAGAGGAGGACAAAAGGCTTTGTCATTTACTATGCTAGTAAGACACCAGACGCGGCCCAGCCAACCATACAAACCATTGTAAAAGAGTTTCTATAAAATTGCTCGCTTCTAGAAAATTCAGTCATATATCGTTGGCTCGTGACCATCTTTACAAATCACGCAGTTTTGAAATACTATTTCTAAGGTGATACGAAACCAAGAATACTTAGTGGATTTTTACTCGTCAATAATTCAACTTGACCATCAAAGATAAAAAGGGGTTAGAACGTGGTCAGACCACCTATCTCATTATTCCAGATCCGACCCCATGGCATACCGGAGCAGTGATGTTTTCCCGATGAGCAACTTTTGTTTCAGACATTACTCCGTGGTACGGACATAGTGAATTACCCGGGCCACCGGCCAAATTCCAAATTTCAATGGACTTCTCAACGTAAAAGAAATTTTGACATATTAAGAAATACTATTTTGATTTATCCATATCTATTTAAATACCGTCTGCATCAAATACAGAGAAGATGTGTACCGAATGATGAGTTGTGTACAAATTCTAACTTTTGCCATTCAAGCTTATGAGGACATTTCTCTCACTCGAAAACAAGCAGACAAGATTTCAGAGCCGGGTTTTATCAGCCCACTCTATTTAAAGATTGTTTTGATTTCGCAAAACGTAGCGCTCCATGCCGCAATTGTGAGGGGTCACAAAACGAAACATGATGCCTCTTTACCCCAATTCCGATCATCAAATTCGATTGTCAGATCAATTTCATGGGCCTTTTCCCCTTCAAGGGCTATCTCTACATTTTACTTATTCGTTGACTATGTATCTATGGCCGAGGCAACAACGAGAACCAATGATCATAAGGTTGTTTTGAAATTTATAAAGGAACATATTTTTCTCGTTGAAACGCCTGCGATTATTAGGTGATGGTGGACTCCACTTCTTTGCAATCGATCTTTGAAAATCTCAAAGAAATACGGAGTCACCCACAAAGTTTCCAAGGCTTACCACCCACAGACCAATGGTCAGCCGAGTTAGCCAATGTGAGCATAAACACATTTTAGAAAGACTCCTTGCCCCGAATCTGTAAAAGATCGTCACTCCGTCTTACCATGCTCTACGGGCATGACTGCATCGCTTTAAAACCTGTCCTCGTATGTCTCCCATAGCTAAGTTTACGTGCAAGGCTCACATTCACAAGAGAGATGGAACACCCGGCTTATCGGGCTATCTAACTTTTAACTCGACGAACCTGCTGTAAGCAAAGGCTTATCACAGCTTAAATGAACTTTGAAGAGTTATGAGGGAGTCGTATGAGTCTGCACTTACATGAGCGCTCAAGTCATTCCACGACAAACGACCGCAGAAATCTTTGAACCCAATCGAGTGCTTCGTATGGGGCCCCGACATATCTATTTCCTCGAAAGCTCAGCCTCGATGGACTCGCCCTTTCATCGTTAAGGTGGTCTATCCATACGGGCAAGGGAAATTGAAATCCTGACAATGGACACTCCTTCAAGGTGAATGGCCAACGCTCAAACCGCTCCTTGAACATTTTAATCCTCAAGAGCACAGCCAAGATTTGCAGATCTGCCTACCAAAACTCTCTCCTTCCAAGTAACATCACTCTCAAATTGTCAGAATAGTTTTGCTTTATTTTTTTTGTTCTGTTTTTTTGTTTTTATTATTTTTTCCTTCATTCATAAGTATTTCCTTTTCTTTTCCATAACATATAAAAACAAAAAATCCCGGGGCTCTTTGTTTCGTGTGTCCCACCATTGTGGGGGTACCTTAGTTCAATGTATCGGGGACAATGTCGTCTCGCTTCAGGGGGTAGTGTACACCGTTGAATGTAACTATGCGCCGTTATATGTTCAATGGTCAAATTTTTTCAAAATTTGCCTGAATATCATGTTTTACTCACAGATCGCATACCCACTTCATCTCATATACTCTCCACATCATCTTAACGCGCATGTGCATCTTAACAAGCACACACAACGAGCCTCATATTCGTCTCTGCGGAACCCGTTTCCCCTCAGATTCACCTGTTTTACTCCTCACCCATACCACAGACTTATGGCCAAAATTTCTCCAATCTTGCCTGTGATTGTTTCCAATTGTGCATCATTTTAGCTGGTCATGTGAATTTCATGCATCATAGTCTTTATGGAACACCTTGCATAAGTGGAAAATGATTAGAGGCCATCATTTCGTGCATACCCGTGAGCTTGCAGTCTCAACCCTTGCACCCATTTTCGAAGCCAGCTTGTCAAGTTTATTCGAACCTTAGGAATCGAATTCATGGAATGCAGCTGGATTCTCATGGAGAGCTGAAGACATCCCAAGAATGAATTATAGTGCAAAGTCTACAAATGCAGTCAGCGGTGGAATCTGAACAAGAGAAAGTAGATATGCAGAAAAACCTGGATGAAAGGCAGTTGAACAAGTCAAGATTATGGCTGCACCACCATTCCAAAAGTGGAAAATATATATATATTCATTATATATATACTCAAAAAGAAAGAAAAAAAAAAAAAAAAAAACAACCAAGAAGAAGTCCTACCTGGTCTGATTCTTAAGTCCCACCGATAGATCTGGCAAAGTGGGCGTATGGGTCTTTATCACCCAAAAATGGGTTGCCTCTTCATTTTCCATAGGCTTTATATTAGTCCACAAGTTGTGCCCTAGTTACTTGTTCCTTTTACAAGCACGCCCAAGCCCAGATTTCCTCACAGGTTCCCAGTCCGAAAGTTCCAGACGATTACCAAGTAGTCAAGATTCGCACGGTGTTTTTACCATTCTCCACTAGCATTGTCGCTTCTTCTCTCAAGTGACATGGACTCTTTTGGATGGATTTTGTTGCTGTTATTCTGCGATTGTTGGTTAGGGGGTCATGGCTTCGTCCAAATTCCGCGAGATCGCTTCGACGCACACAGGCTACCGCGTCGATCGAGGCAGGTAATCGATATGATTATTTACTTCTGGGCCATCTGGGCCGTTATCGCTATCATCGCCATCTCCATGGCACGCTCAAGAATACAGAGCGGAAGGCATCGAGTCTCTCTATGGAACGAGCTATGAAGAAGAGAAAGTCTACGCCACCCACTGCTGAAAAGAGAAAAGGAAAATTGTGCTACATATCCCTTCGCAAAGTGAGGATTTATCCGAGAGTGTCGATGAGGAGATCGAGGCTATGCTCACGAAGATTCCGAGGTGAGCACGAGAAATGGGTTCAAGCACGGCAACAGAGGTTTCGATGCGAGAGGGGCGCCAATCTAAAACATTTTTATATACTCACCCAATCGGGGTAATTATCGGGAAGCGAAATATACGCTGTGCGCTCGGGAGATAGAGGTATTTACCTTGATTTGTTGAGTTCTCAATTTGAAGGAAGATCGGCGGAATTACGGTCACGTATTTGGAAACCTCGATGATGGGGGGGGCGACTTACCGTGTCCTCGACTCGATGCTTACATGCGCCCATTATGTTTGTCTGACGCATCGGTAGCCATATCCTTCGGGGCCATTACTGGTTTCGATGCCGGCTACTCTTTGAGGCCATGTGCACTCATCTGTACCGCAGAGTGGATTGCGAACAGAATTTATCACTGGAAAGTTGAAGTAGAATCGCATGCGATGAACAAGATCATCCGCAATCGTGTTTGGCGAATGGTTGTGGCTTCGTCGAAACGGTCGGTTGTTATGCGAGGTTATGATGAGCTTATTGATTATGCACTAGTCATATGGTGCGATGAGAGGATTTTACGGTATTCGGCGTTGAATCGAATATTAAAGTTCACAAAGCATGAGCGGTGTGTAGAAGAAGCGGGGATGAGAGACGGTTAAAGAAAAGTGATACCTCGGGAGCGGATCGGTAAGACAACGAGGCGGCGGGCGACCTACACTGAGCCCGCGACCGCGATTGCCTCCATTTTTACTCTTGGGACCCTTCTTCAGCGGTTCGGCACCTGAGCATCGCCTTTGAAGAGGATGGAGCGGCGGATCAAGGGGTGGTTGAGTGTATCCTTGAGGCTCCGCGGTAGGCCAGGCGTCTTGCAGGCTTGGGAGGTCCACATCTTCCATGGTGGCGCGATAAGCGGATTCTACCTCCGGATTTAGAGGAGAGTCGGAGAAAGTTAGACGGCTAGCGTGGACGAGGACGCATTCTCCTCCCGATGAGGATGAGGATGACATTGCATAAACGCCTTTAGGGTGTACTAGGGTGGTGTTGGCAATCGGGTAGTAGACCTTAGCCATGTCGTACCAACACCCGTTTGATTTTTCCTTTTCTTTCATTAAACCCATGGTCATTACAAGCATTAAGACCCTTTGATTCGACTTGTGTTTTACGTTTCCTTTAGACTCTATGCATGATGGTTTATGTTTTATGCTATATGATTGCGTACTTTATTTTGATCATTACAGTTCATTGCAAGCATGACTATCTTGCACTTCTTAAATCCACAATTCCTAATCGAATAACCAATTTTGTGTTTGCATGTTACAATACTCATTGTGGAAAAGAATGTGGTTGGAGTAATTAGTCATCTTTGGTGTGTGCCAACGTGGGTGAAATTCTTTATTCCATAAGTGTTGTTTGAGATTTTGCAAAGCTATATTATCTTGGCGCTTGTTTAGGTTCATACCTAATTGGGTAGTTTCATTCTAAATCTTGCTAGGGACTAGCAAGATCTGGGATTGAAGTGTGATGAATACACATTGAGTGATAATTATAAAGAATCAGACACATTTAAACCACAATGTACTCACATTTGGCATAAGAGCAGTACTTAATCTCTTGTGTTTCCAGGACTTGTGCGGGTCTTTAGGTTTAAAGCAATAAGTGCTGGGATGTAAACTCGAAACTAATATGAAGCAATGTAGATGTGTTGAGCAATTGTGAAGTCTCGGGAACCCAGAGAAAGCGAGAAGCAGGAGGACAAGTCTGGGGTAGGACTAAAGTCTGGTAGAATCTTTGAAGCGCGATGGACAGAATACCGGTGGGATAAAGTCCTACAGGTAGCACTTCTTTGGAAAAGTGGCGGTGAGCAACTCCTGCAGTGCCAGGACTTAAGTCCTGGGTGGGACATTTATGAAGCTTGCGGGATTGTCGAATTCAATCATGCGGTGCTTAGTAAAGGGAACCAAATGGAAAAATCTTTGGAGGGGGCTATAAAGGAGGAGGACACACAAGTATTAGAGCTTCTTTTCCTTTAGTTTTAGTTTTCTCTTTCTTTAGTTTTAGTTCTTCCAATTCTAGGGTTTAAGTAATAATAGTTTTCTCCATCTTCTCGTGTGGTACTTTGTAGATCAGATTTCGAGATTTCTTTCTTTTTAGAAGTTTCGGATTAGAGTTTGCAATCTTTCGAGCCTGATATTTGTTCTACTTTAAATCTTAGTATTATATATTCCTCATTCTCAGTTTACAAAATTCACTTTGATTTCTTCAAGATCCCTTTTGTTTTATGATTAATTGTTCTTGACTTTAATCATTCATATAAATTTTATGGAGTTAAGCCTGCTGTGCTTTGGGATCATACGGGGGAAACTCACCCCGATCAAGGTAAAGTCCCTCAATCCCTCTATTGATTTTAAACGGATTGTGTAATATTGATCACTTGTGTAGAAAGGTTTTAAACCATTAGTTGGGCAAATTCTTGACAACGTGTTAACGAGATATTTAAAATTTACGTTGGTGCCCGATCATAATGCCAGCCCAGGGTTCGTTTTGGTGAACAAGTGTTTTAGTATTTCTCGATCATCTTTATTTTCCAAAGGCATTCCAGATAAATCCTCGTCGACGACCGTTTCTCAATGGTTCCTAGATGAGTTTATAAAAAATAAGAGAGTGGGACTTACGATCCAAAGTGAAAGTGGAACCCTAAAAATCCCAGCAATTGTCTTTTTATTTTAAAACATTCAAACCAATCAACCATTGATCAAACAACCGCAGACATTACATTTTCTTTTAAACCATACTTTTAGTGGAGAATAGCTCCTATTGATCATGAATCGAGACCACTCCTGTGGAGATGACTGTGGATTCACGAGTATTACAATGCTAGGCGACTATAATTCCCTGCGCAGGAATAGAATTAGGCATATGAGACCGAAGCATTCACAGAGGAAGTGAATCCGAGAAAAGAAGTGCTTGAGTGACACCATGGTGGAGAAGCGATGTCAGCGGGGTTATCTGAATCTCCTTATATTTATGCTATTGTTTGTCCATGGGAGAAGAAGAAATCCTCCCCTTGTTGAGTAAGGAAGGCGGTGGAGAGGAAGCGGTGGAAGAACACCCGAGCATAATTTACACACCTTTATCTTGACCCGGACCTAGTGTATATCTGCTGCAATGACCAACCCTGAAGCACCACCATAAAGGCCACCCCATCACTTGCTATCTGAAAAACTTCAAAGAAATTAGTGGCCCCTTTGTATAAACTTTTGCCTTACATGAAACATTACTTGGCCATAGTTGCATGGCATAGTGGATGGTTAAGTCTTTAGTTGATTGTGGAGCACGCGAACCTCGGCATTCTAAACTCGCCGAGTTAGCGACCTCGAAACCAGAGGTGGTTTGGGGAGTCTGATCTCCCCAGCTTTTGTTTCATTTTCTTATTTTATTTTAGTTTATTTTATTTTATTTGATTTATTTAATTTTTCTTCTTAGATTTTCTCTAATTTTTAGTTAATATATTTTTAGATTAATTTTCAATTTTCTACAATTTTATTAATTTTTGTTTTTATTTTTAGGTCGAGAAGAAATTTGAAAATTTAGCAACCTTCTTAGAATTTTCGTATTTCTGAGAATTCGCATTGCAATAGTCTTTGATTTCCGCTGCTCCGTTATTTTGTCTTTTTGTCAATAATATATATATATATATATATATATATATATATATATATATATATATATATATATATATAAAATTAAGTAATGCGAAATTTCACTTGACTTACAAATTTCGCGAGGTTGCGAATTTTGCAACTTGCCTCAATTTAAGCTTGATTTTGTTTTAAGCTCATAACTTTCTCATTCGAACTATGTTTTAAGCGTTTTTGAGTGGATTGGAAAGCTTAGAGAGTGTAGAATCCAAATATATCCAAAAAGAACACTTTTGAAATTATTATGAAGGTGTAATTTTAAAAATGCTCAAACTGGTCACTTTTTTCCTCTCTTTTCTTCTCTTAACTTGTTTATTTGAAGCCCAAATGGAGTGAATAAGGTCTTGATGGAAAGCTTGCGAAGTCTCCTGTCCAACAACGAGCACTTCTCATTTATTTGACTACAACACCTGTGCAGGCCCTGAGCGGCACTTGCCTTTTGAGGTAATGTGCGATGCTAGTGACCTTGCTGTCGGAGCAGTTCTCGGATAGAGAGTAGAGGGAAAGTCGTATGTGGTGTATTATGCGAGCAAAACGTTAAATGAAGCTCAAAGAAACTACACTACTACGGAGAAAGAGTTGTTAGCGGTGGTCTATGCTTTAGATAAGTTCCGATCTTATTTGATTAGATTAGAGATATTGTAATCTTCATAGATCATTACGACCTTTGAAATATCTACTCCTGGCGAGAATTGAGGATCAGCTTATTAGATGGGTTATTAACGCGAGTTCAACCTCTAAATTTGAGATAAGAAGAAGGGTGTGGAGAGCGTTATTTATCGATCATCTCTCCAAATTAACCATAACTTCACAATACCCACAACCCTCATGTTGATGAATTTCACGAGGAGTCTCTTGACATTAGTATGGTACCATGGTATGCTCACATTGCCAATTTTTGATAACGAGGGGAGTTACGGTGGAGTGGAGCTGACATAGAATGAAGTTCTTCCATACGAGGGTTCGATTCGTCTTATTGGGAGGAGCCTTATTTGTTTAAGTATTGTCTTGATCGAATAATTAGGAAATGTGTCTTGAAAGAAGAGCAGGAAGAATTCTCAGCCATTGCCGTGATAGTGCGTGTGGAGGCATTTAGCTTCCGCAGGAAAGCTTGACCATGAAAGTCTTTGCATTCGGGTTTTTATTAGAGTCATTGTTTAGAATGCTACATAATGTGCAAGCGAGTGTGATAAGTGCGAAGCGGGAAGAATCTCCGTCGTCATGGTGCCATGAACCCCATTTTAGTAGTGGAATTGTTTGATGTATAGGGCATCGACTTCATGGGGCCATTTCCTACTTCCTTCGGCTATGCTTACATCCTTGTGGGGGTGGACTACATGTCCAAGTGGGTTGAAGCAGTGCCATGCGAGGCGGTGACCCTGACGATGCTAAAATTCTTGAAGAGGGTATTTTCTTTAGATTTAGAGTTCCCCGAAGTATCGGTGATGGAGGTTCTCACTTTTGTAACAATCCGCTGAGAATCTCTTATCCAAATAATTAAGCACAAAGTAGCCACCCGTATCATCCTCAAACCAATGGTCAAGTGGAGCTCGCTAGCAGATAAAGACCATCTGATGAAAGTTGTTAATTCCTAACAGGAAAATTTGGTCTTTGAAGCTTAGACTCATTGTGGGCATACAAAACAACATCTGAATAATCCTTGGCATGTCCACGAGTATCGCATAGTTTATGTGAGCTTGCCATTGCCGATAGAAATCGAATACAAGTGGTGGAAGCGTCTGAAATTGAACATGGATATGAGCCCAGGCGGCATAAAAAGATGCTTGAGATTGGCGAGTTAGAAGAGGCGAGAAAGCAGCGCCTCGCGATTCAAATTGCTAGAATAGCAGAAAAAGTGGCATGATCAGCTCATAACCATAAAACTTTCAATCGAGTCGAGTCCTCTGTATGATTCAACTCCATCTATTTCAGGGCGGGCTCAAATGCGCGATGGGCGGGCCCATTTATCATCATAGCATATTTGAATGTTTAGGTTGACCTTCTCCACTTGTGAAGACAAAAAGTATTCAAGGTTAATGAAGCGTAGTGAAGCCCTATGCTGTTCGCCATTCTGCCTGAAGGAGGAGATATCCCTCCTTGATCCTCCATGACGACATTGACCATTGAGTTAGTTTGGTCTCGAGACAAAACGGCGACTCAAATTTGTTTTTCTTTTTGGTCAATTTTAGTTTAATTTATTTTTTTATTTTTATTTTCTTATTTATTTTTAGTATTTTTATTATATCTTAGTTGTTAATTAAAATCTTCTTTAATATTGTTAGCCTAAATTCTTTTTTTTTTTTTAAGTTTCCTGGAGAAAGAAAGGCGTCGCGAGGGCGAATTTTCGCTCTGAGTCCCCTTCAGTGCCCACATGCCATAAAGGCCCCCTCCCCAATTCTCTGGCCACCGCGAACACGGCTCCCCCCTGCCGCATACACCTGAATCCCTTGACCTTTGCATACTGCATCTCTCCTTTACGCGATAAGTGCTTTCAAAAGTGATATTTGATCCTGTTTATTATAGGTTTTGAGCATTTTTATGTCGCAGATCGGCGTAATTAACCCAATTACACATTAAGGTCTGTTATTCTCGCGATGCCATTTTGTGGCAAATTTTACGGTTTTGCGAGCTAATAGTGCCAAAATTGTTGAGTCGATCCAAGCATGAAAATTACGAGGTCAAACTCGGCATAGCGGTCGAGAGACGAGAAGGAAGAAGATGTCGGAAAATGCAAAGGAAATTGGAGGCACATTCACGAAATTGCATCACATGCACTATTCATAGCATTTAGTAACATTAAATGCTCTGACCCTTTGTTCATCTCCTTACAATTCCTATTGCGCAGTTTGTTTTTGCTTTTTGTCACCCGTTTGGCTTTCTTCCAAAATTGCCCTCATTGTAATAGTATTTCCTTTTGGTTTTTTTGGTATTTTGTATGAGGGGTTGGCTATAAAAGCCCCTAAGCCAAGCATTGTATGAATCAATTGTGTCGATAAAGTGGCGTGAAGCTTCGGCTCTCCGTTCCGCCTCTTAACTTTGCTTCATTTATTTCCCTTTCTTTTTCATTTTCTCTCCACCTTAAACACCCTCAGGATGATGACAATTCGGATGAGCGTAAAACCCTTTCTTCCTTGAAGAGCAAGGCTATTAGACCCAGAGGCGGAGGCATAGAGGGGTTCTCATGCTTCCATTTCGGTATTCCTTTGTTATTTTTGGTTTTTCTCTTCCGCTGGCTTTATATCCCTAGATTCACCTTGGGCCAGTCTTTGTTGGTAATCTTTTTAGGGTTCAATGGATGCTTATTGCTAGATCCACGAGATTCATTAGTTACCCTCTATTAATCATTGTAAGGGTGAGTTAGGGAGAATTGTTTTATGCAGGGACCATGAGAGATTAGTAATCTTTGTTTTTCAAAAGGGAAAAATTTAGGGTTTTTAGTTTTTAAAGGCTAAATGAAGAATGGGTTAAAATGACTATAGGTTATCCTCCCAAACGAGGAAATGGACCGGGAGCCCTCGTGAACTTTAGAGCCGAATCAGCGACGCCCGAGGGCTTAACATTTTATTTTATTTAAATTTCAATTTGCCAACCATTAAACCCCCCTGTTTTTACAAAATCCCACAATTCACCATTTTAGAACCTCACTGTAAATCATTTGTATGAAGAAAACCCATCCTTGTGTTCGACCCTAGGCAGCTATCTTTGCCATTAACTTTGCTACGACAACGGTATGGTACAGGTTATAAATATTGTTGATTCTGGCACCCCTGCATTGTACGAATCAAATAGAGCGCAGATTCTTTGGGGATAGTGCCTAAGTGCATTTGACAATTTGTGGAACACTTGTGATCCTCATCACAAGATTTTGGTGAATTTCCTTTTATCATTCTTGTCATTTTTTTAGTTCATTTCCTTTGTAAAAAAAAAAAAAAAGAGAGTTCTTTGCCAGATTTTTTGGTGTTGTCTTGGGATTTGCCCCATTCTTGCTGCGAGGAGCAGTTCTAGTGGATTAAGAAATCCAAGAGGAAGAAATTTGGTCAAATTCAATCTCCCACGGAACTGGCCCGAGCTTGAATTGTGGTAATGGAACCCCCACATGAAGAGCAATATAGTCAGGAGAGAAACCATGGTGCATATATGTCCATGAGGGATTACATACACTTTCCATGGCAGAATCAATAACCAGTTGAGAGGAATCCAATCACATATAGGTCCATGAGGGACTATAGAAACCCTCCATGGATAAGTGCACCCTCACATGGTTCCCCAGTGCTGTATGAAAATGCTTACAGTAACCACAGTTGGGAACCACAAATTCCTCACCTCCACAGTATGCACCCCCTCTACATCCATAATCAACCTCTCCAATGGAAGAAGCCATACTGAACCTCACCAAGCTAGTGGGTGACTTTGTGGGGGAGTAGAAGATGATTAATGCACACTGGAATAAAAGAATTAATAATGTGGAGAGCTCTTTGAACCAAAAATTAGATGAAATGTAGAATGACATATTCTAGAAATTAAACAACCTGGAAGACTCTATTTCAAGGCTCACCTTTGAGCATGGTCATCAAGAGGAGGAGAACCTAGAGGGAGAGTGGCTGACTGACCAGGAGGAATTGATGCAGGAACAAGTGGAAGCTCCTGAGGAATTGCTAGCAGGGAGAGGTAGAGGAAAAGAAGTAGGGGAAGAGCCTCAAGAACCTATCCTTCAACCAATCCCCATGAATTTGAATCCTAGTGCCCTTTCTTGACCCAGAAAATAGCCTTTAGCACAGTGTACATATGTTGCCTTTTCTATATAGACAAAAGCCCCTCAAATTAACATAATTACAAGAGCCTTACACTTCTCTTGCATCGTACTTTGGATAATTTTCTAAAATAGTTTTCTCTTAATTGTTCATGATTTAAAAATAAGGGTCGAGTCTATGACACTTTGCAAGTACTGCAGGTCATACAGTAGTAAAATGCGAATGTAAGATGCAGGTATCATTTCCACGGATTGATAGCGAATTACCAAATAAACTACTAATACTAAAATTTCATATATTTGGACTCGAAACTCGTAATGAAGGTTTTATCTAAACAACACAAATTAAAAATCTCTATACTATTTAATATATTCAAATTAATCTAAAACAAGTAAATAGACAAATAAAGCGTTTATAAAAGAATGGATTGAATGTTTCCTTTAGAAGCGAAAACCATCAATGAAATATAATGGAACAGTCAATTCCAACACTAAAATCCATTGCTCTGTTTTATGTATGGATCTGATTTTTGTCCAAGATTTCCCAATTATTGGAATTGGATTTCTCCATATTCACTGATTAGATATCCTTGCTTCTCTCGAATACAAGATCTAACCAGCTACCTGTATTCCAAATTTTCTTGCAAGATGGGTGTTTCTTACTGATACTTCACACCCATTTCTGTTGTGTGAACTTTTGCTACCTTAGGATTTCGCAAATTTCTCTTTACTTTCGATTAGTGGCTCAACCTTCGAGATCTAGGTTCATCCTTTCCCTTGATTAGATCCCGAGCTAACACGGGGATTGGAACTTGCACGTAGATTAAGGTGAACTCTACGATTATTTATATTGTTAAATACACCCCTCGGGCTTCAATTATGGCCAAGATGGGATTTATCAAAATGAACTCTCAGAGCTCAGCAGTTCGTCAATGGTAGTCGAACATACCCAAAAAAGAATGCTCTCAACTCTTAAGAATCTCCGTCTCTGTGTCACGCAGAGGGCATCCTGGATATTAGAGTAAGATACATTCCCTCAACTGGTACTAGGTACTATTATTGGGAACTTATCCATTAAAAACGACACCGATTAAGTAAAATCTGAACCCAAATTAATTCTCCGTAAATTATGCAGGGAAGACTGTAAATAAATGTAAATCAAATTCAACAGAGCTGCGTTTTGATTCTTGTATTGCGAATTAAGAAATGGGCAGATCACGCCACAGCCACTATAATTGCAATAAAACTGAGAAGAAATGAATTCCAGAAATTTGTCTAGATTTCATAAATTTTCAGGCAGTAATACTTAAGAAAAATAACAGATCTAAAAATCCATCTCTACTCGTTTATGCACAGTTCGCAGATTCAAAACAGAAAAATTAAACAAAAAAATAAAAAAATAAAATTCTACTCTAAAATATACACTGAGTTCCTCTTCTTTTCCCTTTGTTGGGTAGTGAAAGCGGAAGGCTACTTTATATTCTAAAGCTATCTATTTATACTGTAAAAAGAATGCGGGCGAATCACTAAAATGCTCGGGTGGAAATCAATAGAAAAATGACTCAGCGTCACATGTGCGACCTGGTTGATGTCGCGACATGGATTCAATGTGATACTCATGATTGTCGTGACCTCTTTTTAAGTTACCAACCATTTGTCTTGCCCGCGGCTTTTGATCGATTAATTAGCGACTTCATTTGCTTTGAAATGTTCGCCGGTGTTGATGCTCCGCGACCTCGGTTACGTAATAGCGACATCATTGTCTTCCTTTTCTCACAGCTTCTGAGTTGCGACGTCAGTTTTTTTGTTGCGACCACTTTGCTGTTTGGATGATGACTTCATGTTGTGACTTTGATTCCTTTGGTCGCAATTGTGTCGGTGGTCTTCTTGTCTTCATGTCTTCCAATTTTATGTCGCGACATCATCGCGATGTCAGCGACTTCTTCGCCATTCCTTTTCTTGATTTGCAAAAGCCTCGGTTCTACGTTTCAAGTAATTTCCTTATTCCCTTATTTTCGAGAATTGGCGACCTCGGTTGCATAATCGCGACATCAATTTCTTATGCTAAGCTTTTCTTAGGTTGCGACCTAAGTGGTAATTACATGACATCATTCGATCCTTGAAAAAGCTTGTAAAAATTCGCGATTCGAGTTCCTTGCAAAGTGCTTCTATTACATTCTGAGTTGCGACCTCCTTTCAAATTCTATCTTTGGTTGCACTTTAAATCTTCCTGTTTTTATGTTGCGACATAGTAGTGATGTCGCGACATGAAATGGAGCCTTGTATTTAAAAACCACTTGCAACCTCTTTCTTTTGCAAAGACCTCTCTTGTGGCTTCATAGACGGATTCTTATCGCGACCTCAGAGTGGTGTCGCGACATCATTCATATCCTTTTGGTGTCGCGACATCAAAGTGATGTCGTGACATGAATTTCGTCGACTGATTGTTTCGCTAGTCTCGACCCGCGTTTTCTTTGTCGCAACCTCATTTTTCAAGTCACGACCACTTGTTCAAGTTTTGGTTTTCTTTAAAGCCAAATTTGTTGATGTCGTGACACGGAATGGCTTGCGGTGAGCATTCTGTCGCGACTTAAATTTCCAGTCGTGACCTCGGTCTGCTTGTTTAATTTCTTATGATTTTTTGCTAAAATTTGAGTTTTTGCTGTATTTTCTTGCAAAAATGAAATTTGAGTCAATTACCCATTTTTCTTCAAACAAATCAGCATTTATCTCTGTAAACTCGGAAAAATGGATTAAAAATCTAATGAGTTTTAGACTCGTAAATTCCCCAAACTTAAATTTTGCTTGTCCCCGAGCAAAGAAAAGAAAAATTGTTTGTCACTCGAACAAATAAACTAGAAAATTTTAAGGATATTTTTGATTCATATCCACAGTCTTTCTTATTCCACATACGATATGGAATTAAGAATACCAACATCATTAAAATTTCAGTTTTGATTCAAGAATAAGACATGGTATACTTCTATCACAAATTCTTGATAAGTAATGTATTTAAACGGTTTATTCAACAAGTCGCATTGCGTGTGTGTGTGCGGAGTCTTCAATCCTTCATCTAAGTGGATTAGATAATCTCACAGGTTCTGTTGTTGTCTAGATCATCGTGATCATGTTCTCATAATAATAGTTAATCAACATAAAAATCGTGGGTCACTAGAACATATGTTTGGGCTTAGGTAATTGGGTAGATAATGGAAAAATTTAAGTTGTAAATCACCCAGTTTCCACCTTTATTTTTCTTCTTCGTTCTTGCCGATTCTCTTCAATCTTGGCCTGATTCATCTTCATGTTGAATTCTTTTTAGGGAATTTCAATTTCCATATGTACTTTATTCAGGCAAGTTCCTTTGTTTCTTGAACTCTCTTTGCTTTTGTTTTTCTAGAATTGGGAAGAATGCAATGTTTTGTCTTCTTAGGCTTTCTATTACTCTTAGAGAACTTTGGGCTAGCAACTTCCATACCAGTTGGCATTAGGGTACTAGGTGTTAAAACACCCCTACGAGCTTAATTGTTCGAGAAATGAGCATGAACAAAACTTATTCCATATTTCACAACCACGCTTCTTTACTTCTTCACCTCCTTCATTGTAAAATTGGAAATATTTTTTCCCAAACTTGTTTCTTCCTTTATAGTAAACTTTTTCTAGACTGAAAGCTTTGGATAATATGGGCTCTTTCTTTGCAGGTTTATTGCAAGGAAGGAATTTAGGTTTTTCGAGTTCTTTGTTTTATTGAAGAAATAAGGCTTATTGGCTCAAATCGAGCTAGAGAATATGCTTAAGCATATATTGAGACAGACTAGAGAAAAGCTCAATACGCCAGGATGGCCTATCATTTATTGTTAAATTTGATTTTCACCTAAGATTTCGCCTCAATCAATAATCGAACAAATTCTAGGATCATGGACTCTCAATCACGAGGAATTCAGAAGATGTTCTAATTCTGTCAGTTTCATAAGTTTTGTTGACCAAGGTGTATTATTTCTTCAAGACTTGTATTTATTTACTGTTTACTTACATTATTTCATCCAAGTGTTTTGTTCCATTAGCAATAACCAATTTTCCAATTCTTGAAAACTAAACTAAGTTAGCAATCACGACGAAATACCCACACAATTTCCAAGTTAATAGTTCATGCCACGATTATTTACGATTCTGTTCTTGAGAAAGAGCAGAACCCTTTATTGATTCTTGCACGAAAAGAAAATGACACGAAACAAAATTCAGATATCGCTAAACAATCAATTTGTAAGTCGGAATTTTTATTCAAATATCAAACATTTCGATATTGTCTGTCTGTTTTCTTTACAAATAAGGCGTAACTAAATTCGAAAAACTCTCATTTCTTGATCTAAAATCCTAGATCTTCCTCCACGAAGGTTGCGGCTCTGCTTCCAAAATTTGGTTCACAGGACCTTGAGCTCCTCAAGTGATTAGACGGTGGTTAACAAAGGTCGTTCGACAAATTGAGCCCTTTCTCCCTTTTTCTTTGGAGCTTCTCACGGTTGATGGGTTACGATTAACCCTTCTTCCAATTCCTTTCCATCCAACCACTCTCTTGATTACACAACGTTTTATGGAGTAAAGAATGGAATTGGTTTTGTTCAGGGCGCTCATTCATTCCGCAAACTACATGTTCCATGACCTTAAACTCTGCTTTTCTCTAAATTCTCCCTTCTCTTCATTCTCTTTGTTTGTTTTTCCCTTGTTATCCCATCCTTTTATAGTGATTTTTGTCTCTTGGGAAGAACAAGGCCATTTATTCTTTTTTTAAAAATTTCGATGAATGAATTGAATGAGGTTTCTCGAATTCTTGCTCTTTGATATTTCAGCGGAGGTTTGGGCATTGGTGAGAATATAGATCGTTTTTCTTGAATTTATTAAATTTCCTTTGATTATTCTCCTCGAAACTGAGCATACTAAACCAATTCGTTCAATCGAAGACGTGATTTTGTTTACTTGCGTATAACTATTTATTTCAAAGATTTTGAATGAATGATGCAAAAGCGAAAGGTTTAGAGGGTGAATTGCGATCCCAATAGAATTTGAGGTGGAGCAGACGGGTTAAATGTTATGTGGCGCTATGGGAATCATGACATTAACTATTGGGCCTCTAAATTAATGATTTTCAATGAATTTTATTTTTTCTGTTGGACGCCCAAAATGAGAGGTTTTAACCTTCTTTTTATTTGACTTCGATTTGTGCAGTCCGCAACTTCAGATTTTAGTTGTGACTGAAGTAATAGTCTGACCGAGGGGAAAATGGTGTTGCAACATAAAAATGTTCTTTCCCTCTTTTATTTCAGTTGTGACCTCAGTTTCATTATTTTGACTTTCTTTTCCACTTTTTATTTTTCACATCCAGTAATTCTTGGTTGCAACTTTTGAATTAATGTTGTGACCCAAACTTAAACACTCAAATTCATAGCAAGTTTCAATTTATTCAATTCCAATCAAAAGAACTGCAACTCAACTCATCTTCATCATCACAAAATTAAACAACTTCTGTCATCACATTCAAAACTTAAGCGCAAAACAAGATAAAAAAAATTCCCCCAAATTTTCAATCATGCTATATCAAAGACAACCTTTAAAATCAAATCAAGAAGAATATACTGCCCCTTTTTTTTTGTCTCTTATGCTGAGTGAAGTTTGATTGCAGATGCACTCCTTTTGCACAATCTTCATTGTCTTGTAAAACCTAAAAAAAAAAAATTCTTTACCTACTCATTCAATCGATAATGAATAAAATCAAATTAGCTATTGAAATTTTTAAACACGAAATTTATGTATAGCAAGAAAAACAAAATTTAAAATCAAGCGGTGTGGATTGCCTTCCCACAAAGTTGCTTTCGATTTTTAGTCTCCTAGTTGGACTTCTCTTGCCATTGTTACGTTTCATCAATTTCCTTTGTTACGAGCGAAGGGTTACTCTTCTAATTGCTTTATCCCAAGATAGTGCTTTAATCTCTGACCATTAACTTTGAACTCCTCATGATTAACGGTTCTAAGTGTCACGCTAAACTATGTGCTTGATACCCCTTTGTAAATGGTCTACTCCATTTGGACTTGACTTTCTGGAAAGAGTCTTGATGCGGGTTGAATAGCAAGACTGATCTCTGCCTTGAATTCCCTCCTCAAAATTCGTTGATCATGCCATTTTTTGTTTTTATCCTTGTAAATTAGGAAGCAATATCATAGGCTTCATTCCTCGACTCTTCCAATTCATTAATGGAGTAGCCTATATTTGTATGACTTTAAAATCAAAAATTAAGCTTCTTGATGGCCCACATGTATATATTCTAGCTTTCAAGGTAGGTGACAAGGTTTCAAAGACAAGCTTTGTATGGGGACATTCAATGGGAGTTTTAAAAGCGGAGTTACGTATGCTGAGAGTGCATCTGATCAACTAAGACGATCTCTTATCTTTGGAACTTACAGTCTTTTCGAGAATTTTCTTTATTTCCTGTTGAAATTCGGCTTGCCCATTTGTTTGAGGATGATAAGCGAAGCATAATGTGTTTGATACCATATCTGCTCATGAGTTTGTCAAACACCTTATTTGCAAAATGTTTCCCTCCATCACTAATTATAGTTCTGGGTGTTCCAAATCTGCTGAGAATATTTCTTTGTAAAAATCCCACAATTGTAGTGGCATCATTCTTTGGATAAGCTGCTGCCTCTACCCATTTTGATACATAATCCACCGGTGGGAATTATGTATATATTTCCAAATGAAGCTGAAAGGCCCCATAAATCCATTCCCCACGTACATCAAACAAGCTGCTGCCCGGGATACCTTGCGGGGGCATCTCATGCCTTTTCTTTGATATTTCCCATTCTTTGGCATTTGATCACATAACTTCACCCATTCAAAACAATCCTTAAAAATAGTAGGCAGTTAAAATCACATTTGGAGAATTTTGTGGGTTGTTTTATCTCCTGCAAAATGTCCTCCATATGGTGATGCATGACATTCTTGTAAAATCTTACTTTGCTCACCTTCTAGCACACATCTTCTTATAATCAGATCAGCTCCTCTTTTAAACAATAATGGGTCATCCCAGATGTAGTACCTGCTGTCAGTCCTTAGCTTCTTTTACGTTGGTGTTTGAATTATTGGTGGCATAATTCCGCAAGCTAAAAGTTCCTGTGCTCCCGGCATACGGGGTGATTGGAGTGGCGGTTGAAATAAGCGCTCATCTGGAAAATTTTACCGCTATTTCTCTTCTTTCTTCTTGTCTGATGGGGTTTCTCTACTTGACAAGTGATCGGCTATCCATTGTCACTACCCTTCTTGTCTTTTATTTCTAAATCAAATTCTGTAATAATAGTACCACCTAATCAATCTTGGCTGCTTCTTTCTTTGCCATTATATATTTAATTCTTTGCATGATCGGTGTGTATAACGACATGGGACCCCAAAATGTATGGCTAAATTTTTCACATGCAAATACTATTGCCCGACATCTCCTTTTCGATACGATAATTTTATTGTGCTTCATTAAAGGTTTTGCTAGCATAGTATATGGCGAACACTTTTTCATCTTTTGTCCCAATCTGACTCCCATTGCAAAATCAACGGCATCACACATGATTTCCAAATTCTGCATTCCAATGCGGTTTTGCCATGAAGGAGCTTCAACTGAATGCGGATTTGATTTCTTCAAATGCTTTTACGGCGGGATTCATCAAAAAATAGAACTTAGCATCTTTTCCGACCAATGCTGCATAGTGGTCTAGCAATTTTGAGAAATCTTTGATAAATCTTCTATATAAAATCCGGCATGTCTAGAAACTTCGATTCCCTTGGTGTAGTGGGTGGCATTAGATTTCTTATAATTGAAACTTTTGTAGTCTGCCTCGAGTCTGCTTTGCGAGAAATCATGTGCCCCGAAGACAATTCCCATGCAGCAAACATAAAATGGCATTTTCCCGATTGGCGGAGCTAAATTCTTGTCTTTGCACCTTTGAAATCTTGTCCCCATCTTATGCGAACCTTGTTCAAAAGCGGATCCATACAACGTAAATCATCCATGAAGATCTCCATAACTATTACGCTGCGTCCGAGAGAAAATATAGACATCATGCATCTTTGGAAGATTGCCGGAGCATTACACAAACCAAATGGCATTCTCTAAAAGCAAAAAGTACCAAATGGGCATGTAAAGTGGTTTTTCTCCCGATCTTCGGGTGCATTGCTGTTTGGTTATATCAGTATCCATCGAAAACGAAAATGAGGTGTCTGCCCGACTTATCCGACATCGGTCCCGATGAAAGGCGGAAAATGATCATTGCGGTTGAAGTATTCAATTTAATGGTCGATACACACCCTCCATCCGTCCGCAGTTCTTGTAGGAATCAGTTCATTCTTTTCATTTCTGATCACAATGAATCCACCTTTCTTGGGAACCATATGCCTTTGGGCTCACCAAAGAACTATCGATATAACTATATAAAACGCATTTAACCATTTAGAACTTCTTTTCATTCTTCTTTAAATCACTGGGTTCAGCCTCCTTTGATGCTTAATAGAAGTTTTACATTATCCTCCGGTAATATTTTTGTGCATGCGAATAGAGGGTGATGCCATGGATCCTCGATTGACGAGCAATTGCTTCCTTGTATTTTCTCGGAATTACGGCAACTTACGTTCTTGACTTGATCAATGCGGCTGATATATTCTTAGTTTTCTGCTTTTCTGGTTCACAAAAACTCATATTTTTAATATTTGGGCAATTCTTTCAATGTTAGCCATACGCACTTGGTTCTTGCTCATGAGTTTCTTTGTTTGGATAACACTTCATCTTGGCTGTTTTCATTTATACTCGAGACTGTTTCCTTGTTAAACAAATTTGAAGGCAGTACTTCACAATCAAGACTCTCAAGATACTGAAAATTCATCTCAATTTCATTGATAGAGTGTTGAAGGATACAGTCAGAATTCAATTCATCATTGAAATTATTGTTTCTTATAGCCATACAATTTGTCTTCCATAAATTGAGATATTCAGACTCCTTTTAATATTAAAATGCACTGCTTCATTTCCAACCCTGAGTGTCAATTCACCTTTCTGTACGTCTATCAAGGCAGCTCCAGTTGCTAAGAAAGGTCTTCCCAGCAACAGAGGAACTTGTGTATCTTCCTCCATCTGCATGATAACAAAATCCACTGGGAAGATGAATTTCCCAACCTTGACAAGTACATCTTCAAGAATGCCTTCTGGTTGTGCCATAGATCTATCAGCCATCTGCAATGTAATTCTTTGTTGAGTAATTCCCCAAATTAAGTCTCTGTACAAAATGATAGAGGCATGAGTTATACTTGCTCGAGTCACATAAAGCTTTCTTGAATTCATATTTCCTTATGGAGGCGAGGAATGGTGGCGCCCGGGAGTCCTTCGTCTTTCTTTGGAGCTTTGGCTGGATAATGGCACTACTGCATGTGATCAAACTAACTTTATACCCTCTCGGCTATCTTTCTTTCTTGCTCGATGTTCCTTGAGAAATTTTGTGAGGCATTTGGCTAATCACCTCTTGCCAAATGGGATATTGTTTACATTTTCTTGAAAATGTCCAAGAATTTAAGCGTTATTCTCTTCTTGACTTACGAAGTCTCTGTGGAAATATGTGAGTTATAGTGATACTCTTCCTTCTTTTACGGTCATTACTTTCTTGTTGTTGATCATTCTTCTCTCCTTCACTTTGGATCTGTTGCCTACCTCAGTCTCTTCTTTTCTTTACATTTAACTTGTTCTTTGCTCCAAATCAACTACCCTTCTTAATTAAATTGCCATGCGGAGTCTTTTGAGTTCTTAAGTCACTAGGGAATGTACCCTTATCTGATTTGGCATATTCAAGGCTAGTTGCCCTACTTGTGTCTCCAAATTTTTCAGCGAGGCACTAGCATTCTTCTTAAACATTTGAGTATCAGACTTGAAAGCTTCCAAGTCTGATAGTTTCTATTCATGGAATTGTAATAGCCTCTTGTTGTCCCCTATGAACTACATCATTTGTTCTTCAAATGGTTGGGTCCTCCTCTGACCTTGATATTCATTTATGCTTTCACCTCCTAGCTGCTGCTGATGGAACCTTAGTGTTCTTGATATCCTTCTTGAGGATTAATCGTGTAGCCAGGCCTTATAATGCCCCTCCACCATATGAGAAATTCTCATGGTTCCTTAGTCTTTGGATTAGTGTGTAGAGCGAGGTTAAGTTTGGCTTGGAAATGATAACTTCTTGGCTCACGTACTTAACCTCCCTCGGCACCATAAGAATCTTCTTGTTGGCACATCAACACTTTTTCTCATAAGTTCTCTTTCAGCTGCTCTATTTCATGGCTTGGTGTGCATCTTCCTCTCTTGTTTGTCCATCCTATGCATTATGGCATCCAACTTTGCCTCCATAGCTGTCATCTTGCTCAGCTCCATGACCCCTTTTCCTCTGCTATTTCCTCTTGAAAACTCAGATGGAGCTTTCATATTGCATTTTTCCAGGTCTTCTATCAGATCTCTCGCCTCTTCAGCACTTTTACGTTTGAATGCTCCGCAGCATGAAGCATCGATAATACCCTTAGATGTATCATTTAAAGCATGATACACTATGTCCATCTGGGTCTTCAAATCATGCCATGCATCGGGCATCTCTTCAACAACCTTTGAATCTTTCCCGTACTACACTTATAGGCTCTCATCTTCCCCTGTTGGAATACTATTATCTCTCTTCTTCTCACGAAGTGAGGGATGGGGAAAAAATCTGCCGTAGGCTGCAACTCTTCCAAGTATCCGTGAACCATATGGTAAGGAGTCATACCATGTGGCTGCTATATCTCAAAGAAAATGGGAAGAGATCACTGATTTTATTACCTTTGGCCTCACCCGTTTCAGCTTCACTATATTTGCCATCTGAAAATCTTCGGGTGCTCGTTTGGGTCTTGGTGGAGTAACGGTAAAGCGATGTTCTTGAACCATTGTAATCAGAAATTTGGCTTTGAGTTAAATTGTCAATCTGTTAAGTGATGCGATTGCGAATATTCTTCTTTGAATAATAGGCCTCCAAAATCCTCCATTGTATTAGTAATGGGAGGCCTTAAGTACAGCGTCTCTGTTCTTCTGTGGTCTTGTCTCTCATCTTCCATAACTGCGTTTTTTGCTCTTTTTGTCTTTCTCAAGCTCCTGAGTGTTTTCTCGATTCAGTGCTGGCGGAATCAGGTCGAATCACATTTCCTATGCATTAAAGTTTTCCTGAAATCAAAACACTCAAATTAATAGGATTAGTCGAGCCAAACAAATATTTTTTTCAATATGGCTTGTTAAAGATTAGTGGCTAAAACCCACTTTGCTTGCAAAAGCTATTTTGTTCTTTCTTAAAATGTCCAATTAGTATTTCCTTCTTTTGTCGAATATTGATCTATTTAATTCTTTCAATCCCGACAGCGACGCCATAAAAACTTGTTTGCCTTTTACATATAGACTAAAGCCCCTCAAATTAACATAATCACAAGAGCCTTACACTTCTCTTGCATACATGTTACTTTGGATAATTTTGCTTGATAAAATAGTTTTCTCTTAATTGTTCATGATTTAAAAATAAGGGTCAAGTCTATGACACTGCAAATGCACAGGTCATACAAGTAGTAAATGCGAATGTAAGAATCGGTATCATTCCCACGAATTGATAGTGAATTACGGATCAACTACCCATTCTTTAAGAATTTCATACTATTTGGACTCAAACTTCGTAATGAAGGTTTTATCTAAACAACACAAATTAAAAATCCCTATACTATTTAATATATTCAAATTAAGCTAATAAAAATAAACTGTCTATAAAAGAATGGATTGAATCAGTTTCCTGTGAGAAACGAAAACCATCAATGAAATACAATGGAACTTGATAAATTCGGGACTAAAATCCATTGCTCTGTTTTTATGTATGGATCGATTTTTGTCCAAGATTTCCCAATTATTGAATTGGATTTCTCACCTCCAACGATTAGATATCCATACTTCTCTCAAATACAAGATCCTAACATTCTGTATTCCAAATTTTCTTGCAAGATCACGGGTGTTTTTTCTTTCTCAATACTTCACACCATTTCTGTTGCGACAAAACTTTTGCTTTACCTTCTAAGTTTACGCAAAATTTCTACTACTCAATTGGTGGCTCAACCTTAGGATCTATGGGTTCATCCCTTTCCCACTTGATTAGATCACATTGCTGCGAGTTGGAACTTACACGTAGATTAAGGTGAACTCTTTGATTATTTATATTGTTAAATACACCCCTCCCGGAGCTTCAATTATGAAGCGAATAGAGTTTATCAAAATCAACTCTCGAGCTCGTGACTGCGTCAATGGTGTCCGAACATAACACCCGAAAAGAATGCTCTCAACTCTCGGGAATCTCGGATGCATTGTCACGCGGAGGCGTCTAGATATTAGAGTAAGATACATTCCCCTCGGCGGTACTAGTTACTCTTTTATTGGGAACTTATCTACTAAAATGACAGATTAAGTAAGCGGGCAAATTAATTCTCACGTAAATTGTGCGAGGAAAGGCGTAACTAAATGTAAATCAAATCCAGCAGGCTGCGTTAAATTGCTACATTAATGAATTAAATGGAGCACCGATCACGCTAACCCGCATAATTGCAATAAAGCGAGAAGAAATGATTTCGAAATTTGTCTAGATTTAAATTTTCGAGGCGATAATACTTAAGAAAAATAACATATCTAAAATCGACTCTACTTGTTTTACGCACGGTTTGCGATTCAAACGAAAAATTAAACAAAAATAAAAAAATAAAATTCTACTCTAGAATATACCGAGTTCCTCTTCTTTTCCTTTCTTTGGTAGTGAAGGCGGAGCGCTACTATTCTAAAGCTATTTATTTATCGTAAAAAAGAATCAAGGCGAATCCCGAAAATGCTCGGTGGAAATCCAAGAAAAAGCCAGCTCATTGTCCTATGTAAATGACCTCAAGTTAATGTCGCGCATGTCTTGGTGCTCATGATCGATTCGCGACCTCTTTCTTTTAAGTTGCACCTGCGGTTGTCTTGCCACAGCTTTGATCAGTGGTCACGACCTCATTTGCTCAATGTTCCTTCAGTGTTGATGTCGCGACCTCAGTTACATGTCGCGACATCATTGTCTTCCTTTTCTACGGCCGTTGCGACTTGATTTTTGTTATAAGCCACTTTAACGTTTTGTATGATGACTTCATGTTGTGACTTTGATTCCTTTGGTCGCAGTTGTGTCGGTGGTCTTCTTGTCTTCATGTCTTCCAATTTTATGTCGTGACATCATACTGATGTCGCGACTTCTTTTGCTTCCATTTCCTTTTCTTCAGTTTGCAACCTCAGTTCTACGTTGCAACTAATTTACTTCTTCCCACGTATTTTCCAGGTCGCGACCTCAGTTGCATGTCGTGACATCAATTTCTTATGCTCAGCTTTTCTTCAGGTCGTGACCTAAATTAGTGGTCGCGACATCATTTCTGATCCTTGACTTGTAAAGGTCGCCCGATTCGAGTTCCTTGCAAGTGCTTTGATAGGCCTACGGTTGCGACCTCCTTTCAAATTCTATCTTTGGTTGCACTTTAAATCTTCCTGTTTTTATGTCGCGACATAGTAGTGATGTCGCGACATGAAATGGAACCTTGTATTTAAAAACCAGTTGCAACCTCTTTCTTTTGCAAAGACCTCTCTTGTGGCTTCATAGACGGATTCTTGTTGCGACCTCATAGTGGTGTCATGACATCATTCATATCCTTTTGGTGTCGCGACATCAAAGTGATGTCGCAACATGAATTTCGTCATTTGATTGTTTCCTTTAGTCTCGACCCGTTTCTTTGTCATGACCTCCTTTTGAAATTCTGACTTAGCTTGTTCAGAAGTTCGATTTCTTCTTCAAAGCCAAATTTGTTTGATGTAAATGACACGGAATGGCGGCTTGGCTTGAGCATTCTGTCGACTTAAATTTCAATCGTGACCTCAGTGCTTTCTTATTAATTTAACTACGATTTTTTTGCTAAGAATTTGGAGTTTTAACGTATTTTCTTGCAAAAATGAAATTTGGGGTGCAATTCTTAATTTTCTTCAAACAAATCAACATTTATCTCATAATAAACTCAGAAAAATGGATTAAAAATCTAATGAGTTTTTAGACTCATCAACATACTGCCCACACCTGCAGCAAACTCAAAACCTACAGCACCTGCTCCCAAAGCTCATACTAGTCCATCACTGCTTGTACAAAATACCAGGAAGTTAGTGGCCACTGTTGAAATTGCTACAAGCTGGCATCATATACCCCATATCTGATAGCTCTTGGGTAAGTCCAACCCAAGTAGTGCCCAAGAAATCAGGGGTTACCACAGTGCTCAATGAGAACGGAGAGAAAATACCCTGCGGAGCTTACTCGGTGGAGGGTGTGTATGTCGCTCTGGAAGGCTGAATGAGGTGGCGAAGGATCACTTTCGCTTTATGCTTCATGGACCAACTCCTTGAGAGAGTATCAGGACATCCCTTCTACTGCTTTTTAGATGGGTATTCTGACTACTTCCAGATCGAGATCGCTGCCAATGATCAGGAAAAGACCACTTTCACTTGTCCTTTTGGTACACTGCCTATAGGAGGATGCCCTTCGTCACATACGATGCCGAGCCACTTTTCGTTGTATGCTCGGTGTTTTCGGTGATATGGTGGAGCGTATTAGAGGTTTATATGGATGACATAACGGTTCTGAAACTTCGATGAATACCTAGTCCATTTAGGCTTGTCCTCCCTGAATACATCGAAAAAACCTAGTATAAAGCTAGGAAAAATGCCATTTTATGATGCATCGAGGGGAAAAGTGTTAGGGCACATCATTTAGAGAGAGAATTGAAGTGGATAAGGTAAAGGTAAATTGATCTCGAATTTCCATCTCTACTAATGTGAAAACTGATGCGGAATTCTTAGGACATACGAGGTTTTTCTATCGCGAGGTTCATCCAGGGACTTCTCGAAAATAGCTAAGTCGCTCTACAAACTCCTTGAAAAAGATGCAAAGTTTGAATGGGATGCGAGAATGCTAACAAAAGTTCCCGAGGAAGCTTAGGCATGTTTATTCTGCTTACCTGTTGAGAGCCCTGATTGGCACTTGCCTTTTGAGGTAATGTGCGATGCTAGTGACCTTGTTGTCGGAGCAGTTCTCGGATAGAGAGTAGAGGGAAAGCCGTATGTGGTGTATTATGCGAGCAAAATGTTAAATGAAGCTCAAAGAAACTACACTACAACGGAGAAAGAGTTGTTATGACAGTCTGTCTGCTTTTTTAGATAAGTTCGATCTTATTTGATTGGGTGAGATATTGTAATCTTCTGGATCGTTGACCTTGAAATATCTACTCACAAAGCAGAATTCAAAGGATCAGCTTATTAGATGGGTTCTATTGCTGCAAGAGTTCAACCTCTAAATTTGAGATAAGAAGGGTGTGGAGAACGTTATTGTCGATCATCTCTCCAAATTAACCACCTTTAATACCTAACCCTCCCATATTTGATGAATTTCTGAGGTCTCTTGACAATTAGTATAGCACCATAGTATTCTCACATTGCCAATTTTTTGGTAACAGGGGAGTTACCAGTGGAGTGGACAACACAGGACAAGAAGTTCTTCCATGCAAGGGTTCATTCGTACTATTGGGAGGAGCCTTATTTGTTTAAGTATTGTGCTGATAAGATAATTAGGAAATGTGTGCCGGAAGAATATCAGGAAGGAATTCTCAGCCATTGCCATGATAGTGAGTGTGGAGGGCATTTCGCTTCCTGGAAAGCTGACCATGAAAGTCTTGCATTCGGGTTTTATTGGCCGTCATTGTTTAAGAATCTCTACATAATGTGCAAACGAGTGTGATAAGTTCAAAAATCAGGAAGATCTCCAGGTCGTCACATGATGCCCCTTAGACCCCATTTTAGTAGTGGCATTGTTTGATGTATGGGGCATCGACTTCATAGGGCCATTTCCTACTTCCTTCGGCTATGCTTACATCCTTGTGGGGGTGGACTACGTGTCCAAGTGGGTTGAAGCTTGATTGCCATGCGGGGCGAAACTGACCTAAGGTGATAAATTCACGAGGAGAACATTTTCTCTAGATTTAGAGTTCCCAAAGAAATTATCAGTGATGGAGGTTCTCACTTTTGTAACAAACCCTTTGAGAACCTCTTATCCAAATATGGTGTTAAGAACAAGGTAGCCACCCCGTATCATCCTCAAACCAATGGCCAGATTAGATAGCTAACGAAACAAAGACCATCGATGAAAAGTTGTTAATTCTAGCGAAGGGTGCGGTCTTTGAAGCTGCAGACTCATTGTGGGCATATAGAACAACATACAAGACCATCCTCGTGTCCCATTATCGCTTAGTTTATGGCAAAGGCTTGCCATTTACCGGTAGAAATGAATACAAGGCGTGGTGGGCAATACGAAACTTGAACATGGATATGAGCAGAAACAGTACAAAAAAGAATGCTTGAGATTGAGTTAGAAGAGAGCGAAAGCAGCGCCTACTTCAATTCCAAAATTGCTAAGAATGGCGAGAAAAAGTGGCATGATCGCTCATAGCCGCAAAACTTTCAATCGGGGATCAAGTCCTCTGTATGATTCCAAGCTCCATCTATTTCCAGGGAAGCTCAAATCGCGATGGACGGGCCCATTTATCATCCATGAGCATATTTGAATGGTTCGGTTGACTTCTCAGCGAAGACAGAAAGTATTCAAGGTGGTTAGCAGACCTTAGTGAAGCCCTATCTTTGTTAGCCATTACGGAAGATGAGGAGATATCCCTCCTTGATCCTCCATGGCCGACATTCCCGACCATTGGGTTGGTTTGGTCTCCGCGAGACCCGAACCAACTGACTGAAATTTGTTTTCTTTTTGAATAATTTTAATTTAATTTATTTTATTTTATTTTTCTTATTTTATTTTAGTGTTTTATTATATCTTAGTTGTTAATTAAAATCTTCTTTAATATACGTTAGCCTAAATTTTTATTTTTATTTTTATTTTTTATTTTTTAGTTTGCGGGAGAAAAATTTGCGTAGGGGCGGAGTACAGCTCATTAGCGAAATTTGCCTCTGTGTAATTTTAAGCCCCTGCGACTCTTCGGCTTTCAGGGGTCCCTTCAATTGCCCACATGTACCATAAAAAGGCGCCCCCCCCAATTCTCTATTAGCCACCGCGAACCTGGCTCCTGCCACATACGCTGAGTCACTAGCCTTGCGCCACTGCGTCTCTCCCCGCCGTCGCAGCAGTTAGTGCTCAAAAGTGATATTCGATCCCTATTTATTAGGTTTTGAGCATTTTTTTGTACTAATCAGTAATTAACCCAATTACACATTAAGGTCCTTTGTTATTCTACGATCGCATTTTGTAGCAAATTTTACGGAGTTTTGCGAGTTAATAGTGCCAAAATTGTTGAGTCGATCAAGCTTCACGAAGAATTCGAGTCAAACTCGACATAGCGGTCGGAGACGGAAAGGAAGAAGAGTAGAAAATGCAAGGAAATTGGAGCTGTTATGAAATTGCATCTTGTATGCACTATTCACAGCATTTACCACTGTTCATGCCTCCAGCCACTGTTCATCCTGCCCTGAATTCCTGCTGCCCGTTTGTTTTTGCTTTTTGTCACCCGTTTGGCTTTCTTCCTAAATTGCCCTCATTGTAATAGTATTTGCTTTTGGTTTTTTTGGTATTTTTGTATGAGGGGTTGGCTATAAAAGCCCCCAAGCCAAGCACTGTATGAATAAATTATTAATCAATAAAGTGACGGAATAAGCTTTTAGCTCTCCCGTTTCCTGCTTCTTCTTTGCTTCATTTTCTTTCCCTTTCTTTTTCATTTTCTCTCCTGCTAAACACCCTCCGAGGATGACAACTCGGAGGATGAGCGGCTAAAACCCTTTCTTCCTTGAAGAGGAAGGCTATTGGCGAGGCTGGGCGTAACGGGGGGGTTCTCATGCTTTGCGTGGTATTCACTTTGTTATTTTGGTTTTTCTCTTCACGCTAGCTTTAAATCCCCTAGATTCACCTTGAATGATCTTTATTTGGTAATCTTTTAGGGTTCAATGGATGCTTATTGCTAGATCCACTAAGATTCATTAGTTACCCTCTATTAATCATTGTAAGGTGAGTTAGGGAGAATTGTTTTTCCTTGCGGGACCATGAATGATTAGTAAATGCTGTTTTTCAAAAGGGAAAATTTTAGGGTTTAGTTTTTAAAGGTAAATGGCGAGGTTCGGGAAATGACTATAGGTCATCCTCCCAAATGCGAGGAAATGGACCCGAGAACCCCTCAATGAACTTTAGAACCCGAATCCAGTAGCCTGACACTTCAAGGAGACTTCTTTTACATTTTATTTTATTTAAATTTCAATGTGCCAACCATGAAACCCCCATGTTTTTACAAAATCCCATAATTCACCATTTTAGAACCTCACTGTAAATCATTTGTATGAAGAAAACCCATCCTTGTGTTCGACCCTAGAACCGCTATACTGCAGTAGCTTTGCTACGACAGTATGAGGAATTTTAGGTTATAAATATTGTTGATTTTTGCACCCTTACTGTGACATGAATCAAATGGCGCCGTTGCTGGGGATGGTGCTAAGTCACGGTCCAATTTGTGGAACACTGTGATCCTCATCACAAGTTTTGGTGAATTTCCTTTTATCATTTTACTGTCATTTTTTTTAGTTCATTTCACTGTAAAAAAAAATAAAAAAGAGTTGCTGCAAGATTTTTTTTGGTGTTGTCTTGGGTTGTCCCATTCTTACTGCAGGGGAACACGTTCTAGTGGATTAGAAATCCAAGAGGAAGGCTGGTCAAATTCAATCTCCCACAGAACCTGAACTGAGCTTGAATTGTGAGCTAATGGAACCCCCACATGAAGAGCAATACAGTCAGGAGAGAAACCATGGTGCATATATGTCCATGAGGGATTACAGACACTTTCATGGCGAATCGGTAACCCCGGGTTGAGAGGAATCCAAGCCATCTAGGTCTGAGGACTATGAAACCCTCCATGGATGAGTGCACCCCTCTACATGGTTCCCCGAAGTGCACCATGAAAATGCTTACAACCCTAGTTGGGGGAACCACACAAATTCCTCGCCTCCACAATATGAACCCCCTCCACATCCACAATCAACCTCTCCAAAGGAAGAAGCCATACTGAACCTCACCAAGCTAGTGGGTGACTTTGTGGGGGAGTAGAAGATGATTAATGCACACTGGAATCAAAGAATTGATAATGTGGAGAGCTCTTTGAGCAAAAAATTAGATGAACTGTAGAATGACATGTTCCAAAAATTAATCAACCTGGAAGACTCTATTTCAAGGCTCACCATTCAGCATGGTCATCAAGAGTAGGAGAACTGGGAGTGGGTAGCGACGGGAGGAATTGATGCGAGGAACAAGTGGAAGCTCTGAGGAATTGCCGGCGGGAGGTAGGAAAGAGTAGGGAAGAGCCCCGAGAACTGTCAGCCTTCAGCCAATCCCCATGAATTTGAATCCCCAGTGCTTTGCTTGACCTCCAGAAATAGCCCACTCCTAGTGTACATATGTTTTCCTTTTCCTATATAGACTAAAACCCCTCAAATTAACATAATTACAGGAGCCTTACACTTCTCTTGCATACATGTTACTTTGGATAATTTTGCGTGATAAAATAGTTTTCTCTTAATTGTTCATGATTTAAAAATAAAGGTCGAATCCCATGACCTTGCAAGTGCACAGGTCATACAAGTAGTAAAATCGAATGTAAGTCAGGGTATCATTCCCACGAGGAGATTGATAGAATTCTGAGATCCTTCTGACTACTAAAATTTCACTCACTATTTGGACTCAAACTCACCAATGAATGTTTTCTAAATGACCACAATTAAAATACCTATACTATTTAATATATTCCAAATTAAAAGCTAAAACAAGTAAATGAATAAAAAAAAAATACATAAAAGAGATAGGATTGAA
Source organism: Tetrastigma voinierianum (assembly GCA_016808115.1). NCBI lineage: Eukaryota > Viridiplantae > Streptophyta > Magnoliopsida > Vitales > Vitaceae > Tetrastigma > Tetrastigma voinierianum. Next base: position 292,313 of record JAEQBH010002385.1, read on the forward strand.
TCAGTTTCTGTGGCTTGAAAACCATCAATGAAATACAATGGAACGGTCAATTCCAACACTAAAATCCATTGCTCCGTTTTATGTATGGATATGATTTTTGTCCAAGATTTCCCAATTGTTGGAATTGGATTTCTCCATATTCACTAATTAGATATCCTTGCTTCTCTCGAATATAAGATCTAACCAGCTACCTGTATTCCAAATTTTCTTGCAAGATCTGGGTGTTTTTCTTTCTCAATACTTCACACCCATTTCCTGTTGACAGCAAAACTTTTGCTTTACCTTCTAAGGATTTTCGCAAAATTTCTACTACTCAATTGGTGGCTCAACCTTCATATCTATGGGTTCATCCCTTTCCTTGATTAGATCACACGAGCTAACACGAGAGATTGGAACTTACACCGTAGGTGGAGTGAACTCTCTGATTATTTATATTGTTAAATACACCCCTCCGACTTCAATTATGAGCGAATGGGGGATTTATCAAAATGAACTCTCAGAGCTCAACAGTTCGTCAATGGTAGTCGAACATACCCAGAAAAGAATGCTCTCAGCTCTCGAGATCTCGGAGTCTACGTGTCACGCGAGAGGGCATCACGAGATATTAGAGTAAGATACACATTCTCAGCTGGTACTAGAGTACTACTATTGGGAACTTATCCATTAAGCGACACCGATTAAGTAAAAACGAACCCAAATTAATTCTCCGTAAATTGTGCAGGAAAGACTGTAACTAAATGTAAATCAAATCCAATAGAGCTGCGTTCTGATTACTATATTGCGAATTAAGAAATGGAGCACTGATCACGCTTAACCACTATAATTGCATGGCCCGAAGAAATGAATTCAGAAATTTGTCTAGATTTCATAAATTTTGATGATGTCTTAAGAAAAATATAGCAGGATCTGAAATCCATTTCTGCCGTTCACACTTGCGATTCGTAGATTCAAAACCGAAAAATTAAACAAAAAAATAAAAAAATAAAATTCTACTCTAAAATATACACTGAGTTCCTCTTCTTTTCCCTTTGTTGGGTAGTGAAGACGGAAGTTGCTTTACTATTCTAAAGCTATCTATTTATACTGTAAAAAAGAATCTGGGCCGAATCCCCAAAATGCTCCAAGTGGAAATCCAAAGAAAAGCCCGACTCAGCATCCTATGTCGAGCCTCAAGTTGATGTTGTCACGCCCCGATTCCCGGTCCGACCCAATTTGCGGTTCGAGCCCAGGAGTTCGGGGTGCGAGACCATCTCGGGACTCTTTGCGATTTTTTTTTTTCTATGGTCTCGAACTTATACGTGGGTATAGCCCACATCTTATAACGAATCAAAATATTATACAAATCAAAGAACTACCACCGGAGTGGTGTCCATCAAAATCTAGACACATATAATTGATCCCATTTACTTATACATATACAAGCAACTTTACATTCCAATTACATATTCGAGCCGCGAGACCCTCTTGTGATGAACCCTTGCAGTGTGTTGGCTTGTTTGTATTCGGATGTCTTCTGATGTCTTCTCCTGTACCTACACGGATTAAAAACCCGTGCTAAGCTTTACGCTTAGTGGGAAACATATCTTATACAGAAACACAAATAACAGATAACAGTAACAGGTATCAGAATCTTCAGGAATTCATATCACATATTTACCTACATAATTGTTCTTGTAACAAACTTAAGCATTCAGTCTCTCATCTGATGCGAACTTATACTTATAACAATCTTACTTGTTCAAGAATTTCTCTTAAAGAGCGAGACTTATCCTTATTTGGATCTTATACTCATAGAAAACTTATTCTTATCCTGGTCTTATACTTATAGCATTCGGATCTTATACTTATAACAGACTCATTCTTATTCGGATCTTATACTTATTGATTTCATTATCTTTATCTTGAGCTTATACATGTACTTATAATTATCTCAAGCTTATACTTATTCGATCTCCCGTAGAGTTACAGAACTTATGCTTATACTACGGAGTTTACACTTGTTCGGAGGTACCCGTAGGTATCACAGAGATTACGGAACGTATACTGATATTGCGGAACTTATTCTTATACGGAAGTATTTGTAAGTACTATAAAACTTATACTAGTACTTCGTATATTATACTTGTACTACAAAGTATATCCTGGTCTTACGGAACTTATACTTATACTACGAAGTATATTCTGGTCTTACGGAACTTATACTTGTATTACTGAACTTATTCTGGGATTTCGGATCTTATACGTGTATTACTGAACTTATACATGTATTTGGATCTTATACATGTCTTCTGAGCATATACTTATCTTACGGATCTTATCTTTTTTGGTATTCTGAACTTGGAGCATGTATTTTAGATCTTATACATGTCTTACGGGCGTATACTTATCTTCACCGGATCTTATCTTGGTATTCTGAGAACTTGGACATGTTGGATCTTATACACTATTGTCTTCTGAGCGTATACTTATCTCTTACGGATCTTATCACGGTATTATAGAACTTAGACATGTATTTGAGATCTTATACATGTCTTACGAGCATATACTTATCTTACGGATCTTATCTTTTGGTATTGAACTTAGACTTGTATTTTAGATCTTATACATGTCTGCAGGCGTATATACTTATCTTACCGGATCTTATATTGGTATTCTGAACTTGGACATGTATTTCCAGATCTTATACATGTCTTCTGAGGCGTATACTTATCTTACGGATCTTATCTTGGTATTCTGGAACTTAGACATGTATTTAAGATCTTATACATGTCTTACCAGGCGTATATACTTTATCTTACGGATCTTATCTTGGATTCTGAGAACTTATTCTTATCTTACAGATCTTATTCTTGTGCGAAGGTACCCGTGGAATTACGATAGTCGAAACATATCGAATCCTTATCGCATGCGGTCGAATCGGACTTATGCGGATACATTTGGATATGGACTGTTAGTCCATAAGCGGAATCACGGATCACAACGGATACATATCTCCGGGATTCATCTGATTAGACATATCAATAACAAAGAGATTATTGGTTTTAAATCGTGGCTCATATTGAGATTACACTTCTTTCGGAGGCCTTCGTGCGTTCTTTGGACTTATACTTATATTCTGAGGAACTTAACTTACTTTACGAATCACGAGGTACGTGGGTACTATAGGACTTATACTTATGTTACTGATGCAAGGTACGTGGGTACTCACGAACTTATCAAATCTGGAATTGCCTACGTAGGTACCCGCGAGAACTTGTCGAATCACGGGAGTACGTAGGTACCGAACCCAATTAAATCTGAGGAGATACATTGGATCTTTACTCTTTATTCATTGTCGAGTGTTTTATCATATGCATCCGACTACCTAAACCAATCATAAGAAATGAGTAGAGGGCTGATATGATAAGTACAGAAGGTGCAATCTGACAGTCTTAGTAGCACCGGCGGAGTGTCGGACACCTGATCAAAGCGTGGTAACCACATAGCGGGAGTCTTGGGAAGCACCAACGAAGTCTTGGAGCACCATCGAGTCTTAGGAGCACCAGCGGGGCGATCCACTCATTCATTCTTGGTCCTGGTAGTCGGATTGTCATATGTCTTCGGAACTTATAACCTTTCTTAATCACATTCTATGATCATGACATTTATCTTTCACATTCATATTAAAGTTCATATTTGGTTCATTTCGGGTTTCATCTCAAATTAGGGTTTCATGCCTATTCCATATGGCATTTCGGATACTTATGCTTGGTATGATGCCTATCCACCCATCATTCGAGATTTTCTTGTCCCTCACATGAATTTATTTCACTTAGAAATTGGAATCATTCCAATTGGATCATCGAGCTTCAGTTATGGCATTTTCATGCCAACTAGTTGTTTTGCAGGGACAGTTTGCAATATTCATTTTCCAGTGCCTTGTATCCATATTTGACACTGGTTCTTTATAATCCTTTAAATCTAAGGTGCTAAGGGTTCTCCTCCAACTGGAATCACCCAAATTGGAGCACCGGAACTCAAGATACGTCCAAAACAATCAGGACTACTCTATGATTAAAAGCTGATGCAGGAATTTGCTTGCACATAGCCTCACTTTGAGTGGATTTTTCGACCACTTAGAGTCAGAATTTTACGATGTCTATTTCTGAAGTTTGGTTTTCCTTGAAGTCTAGTTTAATTATCCACTTGAATCACTCAAATCGGATAAGAAATGATGATTATGGCTAAAATCTGGCTGGTGAAATAGGAAGCCAGGCGTACATGTACCGTTTTACCTAACATGTCTTAGGTACATGTTGGCCCGAAATAGTGAACTGCATGCAGTACATGTTCAAGGTGTAACGGTACATGTCACCGAAAAATGCCCAGAATGTGTGTTTTTCACTCATTTTTCCATCCCAAACCAACTCTATACTTCCAACACACATCAAAACCATTCCATATTTATCTTGTAACCTCTTTTCTACTCAATTCCTCTTTCAACACTTATCTTATTTCAAAAACATATCATGAAATCCTTCCAAAACAATTCTAATATGGGTCTAACCCATACATGATCCAAACATAGAGAGATTTGTTGAGGTTTATTCTAAACTAACTCCATTACCTCTGATTTAACCATGAATCCCGACCTGAAGGAGGATTCATACTTATCTTGTTCATATGGGTTTTCACCAACCTTAATTTCAAGAAATCTAAGGTTAGGATGCAATTCTATCAAAACCCCAGATTTGGAGACAAGCTATTAACCATACAAAGCCTTAAAATTCCATAGATCCATACAATTCCATGCTTAAGGTTAGTTTCCATACCTTTTTGGATTTTGCTTCATCTCTTCTTCTCTTCTTCTTCTCTTCCTCTTCCTCTTCTTCTCTCCTTCTCCCATCGGTTTTTGAGCTCTCTCCAAATGGAGACCAATTTTGGTCTTTAAATCATGGATTTGTTAAGGCCATGTTTGGCCTTCAAATAAACCCATTTTGGGTTCTTTTCTTCATTGCCTTTAAGTCCTTGGATTCTTCCCTTTTGAAATTCAACATGCCATATTCTCATTTGGCCCTAATCTTTCCTCAAATCCCAAATTGCATCTCGCTTATTGATTTATGCAGCATGTCCTCAAGTGGTAAATGACCACTTTACCCTTGTCTCTAATATTCATTTCGGGTCTCTTCTTTTATTTCCGAAAAATTCCATTTAGCTTTTAATATACCCTAAACAAGTCCGAAAACTACTAGGGTATATTTCGGGATGTTACAGATGTCGCGACATGGACTTGTCTTGATTGCTCATGATCAGTCGCGACCTCTTTCTTTTAAGTTGCAACCAGTTTGTCTTGCCACAGCTTTGATCAGTGGTCGCGACTTCATTTGCTCAATGTTCCTTCAGTGTTGATGTCGCGACCTCAGTTACATGTCGCGACATCATTGTCTTCCTTTTCTCACAGCTTCTGAGTTGCGACGTCAGTTTTTTTGTTGTGACCACTTTGCTGTTTGTATGATGACTTCATGTTGTGACTTTGATTCCTTTGGTCACAATTGTGTCAGTGGTCTTCTTGTCTTCATGTCTTCCAATTTTATGTCGCGACATCATATTGATGTCCCTACTTCTTTTGCTTCCCATTCCTTTTCTTCAGTTTGAAACCTCAGTTCTATGTTGCAACTAATTTCCTTCTTCCCACTTATTTTCCAGGTCGCGACCTCAGTTGCATGTCGCGACATGTTTATACCTTTCGGCTTTTCTTCAGGTCGCGACCTAAATTAGTGGTTGCGACATCATTTCTGATCCTTGACTTGTAAAAGGAATTCATGATTCGATTCACTTGCAAGTGCTTTATTGGGCTCACAATTTGCGATATCCTTTTCAAATTCTATCTTTGGTTGCACTTTAAATCTTCTTGTTTTATGTCGCGACATAGTAGTGATGTGACATGAAATGGAACTGTATTTAAAGCAGTTGCAACCTCTTCTTTTGCAAGAGCCTCTCTTGGCTTCATAGAGCAGTTCTTGTCGCGACCTCAGTGGTGTCACATGACATCATTCACTCCCTTTTTGGTGTCGCGACATCAAAGTGATCTTGATGACATGAATTTACCGTCATTTGATTGTTTCCTTTAGTCGACCACGTTTTCTTTGTCGCAACCTCCTTTTTGATCCGCGACTTCACTTGTTCAAGTTTCGGTTCTTCTTGAAACGAATTGTTGATGTCGTGACACGGAATGGTAGCGGCCGAGCATTCTGTCGCGACTTAAATTTCGATCATGACCTCGGTCTAGCTGCGGGCTAATTTCTTCGATTTTGCTAAAATTTGAGGTTCTATTTGTATTTTCACCGCAAAAAATGAAATTTGAGTCCAGTGCATTTTCTTCAAACAAATCAACATTTTATTTCATAATAAACTCAGAAAAATGGATTAAAATCTGTGAGTTTTAGACTCATCAACATACTGCCCACTGCTGACAAACTCAAAACATAAACACACGCTCCCAAGCTCATACGGTCCATGTTTCTTGTACCAAAATACCGGGAAGTTAGTGGCCCTTGTTAGAGCCTTTGCCCGCACATCAATGACCTGGCGGTTGCCCATTGTAGCGATGGATGGTTAGTCTTTGGTTCGGATTTGGGCACGAACCTCGGCATTTCTAAACTCACTTGATTCCATGTCGACCTCGAGGCTTAGGAATTGGTTTGAAACTCAGTCTCCCAGCACATTTATATTTTCTTGTTTTATTTCATTTATTTGGATTTCTATAATTTTTCTTCTTAGATTTTCCCTAATTTTTAAGTTAATCTTTGTTCTAGCTTGTTTTTCACTTTTCTGCAATTTTTCTTAATTTTTCTTGTATTAATTTTTGCAGTTTGAGTGAATTTTGAAGCATAAATGAAGATCAGCAGCAAGCAGGAAGCAGGAGCAGTAGGAAATTTCGCTATAATAGCGAAATTTTTCGCCAGAAATAAACGAGGCCCCCAAGCTCACAGTGGAATTTCGCTACATAGCGAGAGTCGCTATGTAGCGAAGAACCTGTCTGAGATGGTCCCGGATAAGACAAAAAAAATGAACAGTAAGTTCATTAAAAAAAAAAAAAGGGTTTATTTTATTTTATTTTTATTTTCTAAAAAAAAAAAAAGTTTATTTTATTTTATTTTTTTTGTCTCTCAAAAAAAAATATTTTTGTAATTAATTATTTTATTTTATTTATTTAAAAAAAATATTTCGCTATAGCGAATTTTCACTACAAATAGCGAAGTCCGGCTATGCTCGTGTGGAAATTTTCGCTACTCAAGCGAGAATGCCTCATGTTTAACCACGATTTTTGTTTTGAGCATAACTTTATCATCCGAACTCCGTTTTAAGCGTTTTTGGTACCGTTGGAAAGATTAGAGAGTTTAGAATCTAAATATAACCAGAAAGAACACTTTTAAAATTTTTATGAAGGTGTAATTTTCAAAATGCTCAAACTGGTCACTTTTTTCCTCTCTTTTCTTCTTCTAACTTGTTTATTTGAAGCCCAAACGGAGTGAATAAGGTATCGATGGAAAGCTTGCGAGTCTCTATCAAAAACAATCACGTCTCATCGAGGTGGCAGCCATTTCTCACAGCTTTCAATTCGAGCCCCATTGCGGACAATGAGACATTTAGTTGGGGAGGATTAGCGAAGAAGGTGGCTTTATTTATGTTTTGTTACTATTTTAAAGCAAGCCCATTTTGTGATGTTCGGTGGCTTGCTGGTTTTCTTCGTGAAGATTTGTTATACTATCTGACTCACTTTTTCAAATTGCACCCGTTTTTTTTTTTTTTTGTGTTTTGCCCTGGCACCTTGGTTTGAAAAATTGAAAGCTTACGTCGATTACATTGGTGTTGGGTGTTCCACGCCCTAACAAGGTTTTGGACTAGGCGAGGTATTGACCTGGGAGGAGAGGGTCGGGTTAGAGGTTCAGCAGGAATTACGAGCAGGGGTTGTGGGAGGGATAGACCCGATCTATATATAAAATAAAATATATTTTTTCTTATATATAAAACTTAATTTTCATTGAATAATAAAGTAAAAAGAGAGATACATCGATACACATTAAAGAGATAAATCCAATACATAATCAAAAAATCATACTTCATATAATAATAAAATCTAGGCAGTTAACTTAAGTTACATTAGATTAGACTTCGCCATCTCCATCTCGAAGCATTAAAAATGATGCCCGAATATCCAGCTACTTGAATATCCGCAGTACTCAGAATATATCTGCTCTAAATGGATTGTCATAAAATTTTTTAAAAAGCCTCATTTAACTTAAAATAAATAAATACATATAACAAAATAAAATAACACACAAATTTTAAAAAATTACCTTGAAACCCGACAATATTAGAGTCTCAGTAAGCATAGGAATTGGATTATTCTGATTAATTAAATTAAAAAAAATCAATAAAATAAAAAGTTAAAAAAATTGTGTAGTTTTTTCAAAAACGGCGTCGCATGATCAAAGGAGGGAAAAAAGCAGGCAAGATAGCTTGGGCACCGGGTCGACCGGGTCTAAGTTCGACCGTGGGTGGCGGTTTATCCGTTTTCTCTCCTAGTTTTCGATTAGACCCAGAGTGCAGTCCCCAGATTTTAGATTGAGCCAGAAGTAGGACGTCCCGGTTTGACAACCTTAAAGCCTAATTAGTGGATGATTAGTTGAATTCTTGTTGCTTTAAACCCTTTTTCTTCCGCCTTTAGCTAACCACACCTGATACCGCGTCGGGTTTCTTCAATAACTTGAAATTGCCTCCTCCTAAGCCTTGATAACTGCCACAGTTTCATTGACCACCTTTAATAGGGTTAGGACCCCCCCATGAATAGAAGGCCAATGTGTCTTCAAAAGAAAAGAAAAAGAAAAGAGAAAAATTACAGCTTTGCCTTGAGCAGAGCACGGTCAGGGTATATCGAAAACCTTTAAAAACTGGTGCCTGGCCATTTGTAGGAGCCCGCAGACTTAGTGCTCGCTACATGGGTGGATAGGAGGAGTTTAGCAAGTTGTAGGTGCTGGAGTCTCGAAATCATTCGGAGTCCAGGGTGAAACCTGAAGAGTTAGTGGTCAAAAGATCCTCGCTGACTTGGTGCCTGGCGCTTAGGTGGTTGGGAGTGTGGTAGATCACTGCGATTCATGGACTGTGGTCGATTCTCGGCATTGCACCCTCCTGACACAAAAGATTTGTGGAATAAGAGTGGGTCCTAATCTGACTAGGTTGGTTAGTATGCTAAGTGTAGGTAGTAGGTAGTAGCCCAGTTGGGGGAGAGTGCGGTTTGCGGTTTATTGTTGGTGATCAAAACAAAACACTTAGGTTTGGTGGAAGTCTCGGGTTGATTCAGAGATGGAGGCTCTTTGATACTCAATTTTGTATAGCATTCATTCTCTCAAGATAGTTATTGGACAAGAGTTTGATGATTCTTACTTAGGGTTAGGCATTACTCATCCACAACCTTTTTGAAATATAATTTTTATGAACATAATTTTGATTTTGTTTTATACTCTCTCTTTCTTTCTTTCTTTCATTGCTAAGGGACTAGCAATGTGTAGGTTGAGGGTGTGGCGTAATTAGCTTGATTTACATTAAAGTCCACATTATTCACTATACGCATTTTGTGGCAAATTTTGGTTTTACGAGCTAATAGTGCCCCGAAATTGTTGAGTCGATCAAGCACGAAGGAATTCGAGTCCAAACTCGGCATAGCGGTCGGAGACCGAGAAGGAAGAAGAAGCGAAAATGCAAGAAGTGGGCTATTCTGAATTGCATCCTGCATGCACTATTCATAGCACTTATTCATTACCTCCGAAGCTGATGTTTATCACACTTACAATTCTAACGCCCATTTGTTTTGCTTTTATCACCGTTTGGCTTTCTTCCTAAATTGCCCTCACATTGTAATAGTATTTGCTTTTGCTTTTGGTATTTTGTATGAGGGTTGGCTATAAAAGCCCCAATGAGTCAAGCCTTGTATGGATAAATTATTAATCGATAAAGTGACGGAGAAGCTTTCGGCTTCTCAGTTTCTGCTCGTCTTTCGCCCGTTTTCTTTCCACTTTCTTTTTCATTTCTCTCTGCGAACACCCTCCGGGATGACAACTCGGAGGATGAGCGGCTAAAACCCTTTCTTCCTTGAAGGAAGGCTATTAGGCTGAGGAATGGGGCGTAACGGGGGTTCTCATGCTTTCAAGCGCGGTATTGCGGTATTTTGGTTTCTCTTCACGCTAGGTTTAAATCCCATAGATTCACCTTGAATGATCTTTATTTTGTAATCTTTTAGGGTTCAGTGGATGCTTATTCTGCGAGATCACGAGATCCGATAGTTACCCTCAGTAATCATTTAGCCAAGGTGAGTTAGGAATTGTTTTTTGCTTGTCGGGACCGTAGATAATCGGTAAATCTTTGTTTTGAGGGAGAAAATTTTAGGGTTTAGTTTTAAAGGCCCAAATGAAGAGCGGTTGGAAAACTATAGGTCACATCCTCAGCGAGGAAATGGACCGAGAACCCCTCGGTGAACTTTAGAACCGAATCCGATGGCGACATGAGGAGACTTCTTTTACATTTTATTTTATTTAAATTTCAATTTTCCAACCATAGAAACCCCACTTGTTTTACAAAATCATAATCAATTGAAATTCACCATTTTTGAACCTCCTTTGTAAAATCATTTGTATGAAGAAAACACATCCACAATGTTCGACCCTAAAGCAAGCTATACTAAATTAGCTTTGCTGACGGTAGAGAATTTTAAGTTATAAATATTGTTGATTACAGCACCCTGCGCAGCGCGAATCAGCGGGCGATCTACGCCATGCACGCTGGCGCCCGACCATACGCTGGCGCCCCATTTTAGCTCTCTCCGATTGTTCGCCTCTCCCTTGCTGCACACCGGAGCCTCTAGCCATGGTTCACACACACGGAGGGCATCTATTCATGCCCAGGGTTCAGACCCGTACCCTTACTAGAGATGGCACGAGCACTTCCCGAGGCTGCTTTGCGGATCACTCTCCCGGCTCGAGAGTCTTGAGGCACCCTCCTGCTATCTCTTTCTGTATGATGTAGAAGTCCGGCCTGCGATATCGGAGGAGCCTCAGGGTGCTGAGCCCCCATCCAGACGATACAATACCCGGGTGGGACCTCGCCCCCCCTCTCCTGTGCATCCACGGCCTCCACGGAGGGCACCGCCTTCCAAGCGGGCCCGGACATCTGGCCCGGGGGAGTCTTCACGTTCTAGGCCTGAGCCTTTGTGGTCTCAGTATGAAGTCCTGCCACGATCCGCTCGCCTCAGTTATCCCAGCCGAGGATTAGCGTCCACTATTCCACTATGACCGATGCGGGAATGTGGATTATCGTGCCAAAGAAGGGCTTTCACGGAGTCGTATTTATGATATCTGACGTGCTTGACGGACCGCGATTCCGAGATTCTATGCGGTTGGTCCAGAGGTATTCACTGCTGCCGTTTATGACTTGAGGCAATTTTTTTATCCCCGGGTGGTTCTCGAGTTTTACCATACCATGACATCCGAAGTGTCCCTATCAGTCGACGCCGATTCGGTATAGATGTCACGGGATCACTGGAAGCCGGATATCCTTCTTGCTCACAGGCACGCCGATAGTTCGGCTGGCTTTCGGCAGATTATCGGCAGTGGCCTTACCCCTCACCTAGAGAGATGGTTCTCTCGCTATCTCGAGATACAGCAGCCGGGTCTATCCTTGTTTGGTGGCAGCTTTCTCTGCATATGCATTTCTCTTGCATATAGCATTTGCTTGTTTGTCCCTTTCTATATAGACTAAAAACCCCTCAAATTCACATAGTTGTAAGAGCCATTTACTCGCATCAATGTCACTTTAGATAAATTTTCTTGATAAAATATTTCTTTCGGAGAAGGTTCATGATTTAAAAATAAGGTTTAGTCTGACCTTTGCAAATTCTTACAGGTCATCTAGTAGTAAAATGAATGTAAGTCCGGGTATCATTCCCGAGAGAGATTGAGTACGAATTAAAGATCAACTACTGACTACTAAACTTCCATGCTATTTGGTTTAAAGACTCAAAATGGAAGTTGTACATAGAAAAAATGAAGGTTCCTAGACTATTAACCTCTTTGTTTAGCTAGCTAAAACAAATTAAATGACTAAAAATAAATTGTAACTAGAATCTTTTGGGTGAATCCGGTTCACATGAAAGCGAAAACTATCGATGAATTACAATGAAACGGTCGATTCCTACACTAAAATGCATTGCTATGTTTGTGTATGGATGCGGATTTGTCGAGATTTCTTAATTTTGGAATTGGATTTCTCCATATTCAGTTTGGATACCGCGAACTTCTCTCGACGAGATCAAACCGGCTACTTGTATTCCTAATCCTCTTGCAAGATACGTTTTTCTTTCTCAATACTTTACACCCATTTCTTGTTAACAGCAGACCTTTTGCATTTCCTTCTCGGGATTTTTGTAGTATCACCACTTAAAAGGTGATTTCAACCTCAAATCCCCTATTGGGTTGTTCTTTTCCTTGATTAGATCTCAGCTAACACGGGGTTAAGAACTTGCCTTTAGATTAAGGTGAACTCTCTGATCATTTATATTGTTAAATACTCCCCTCCAACTTCAATTATGAGCAAATGGGGGATTTATCAAAATGAACTTTCAAAGCTTAGCAATTCATCAATGGTAGCCTAGCATGCCCGAGAAAAAGAATGTTCTGGCTCTCGGGAATCTCGCGTCTACGTGTCCTGTGAGAGGGCATCCACGGATATCGAGCAAGATACATTCCCTCAGTAGACCATTACTACTATTGGGAACTTATCAATTCAAAACGACACGAATAAGTAGTCAGAACTGAATAAGTTCTCTCCAATTTAGAAAAGAAAAGAAGTAATGCGAGGGAAGGCGTAACTAAATGTAAAATCAAATCCAGAGCTGCTCTACGATTCTTTTGTGCGAATTAAGTAGATGCAGATCCTGTACAACCCTTGTAGTGCAATAAAACTGAGAAAAATGAATTCGAAATTTGTCTAGATTTCATAAATTTGGTATTAATTTTAAGAAGAAAATAACATAAATGGCTGCTGTGATTCATGCCACGTGGTGTATTGGAACTCGACAAAATTTATATCCTAAGCTCCCTCACTGGCTGCCTTAAAACTATTGCAGTATAAGCGGCTCACAGGGTCGAATTCTGGGGATGAGTTTTTCCTTACAAATGATTTGCGAGTGATTTTCAAAATGGTGAATTCAATTTAGATTTTTTAGGTTTGATGGCTTGTAGTTTGGTGAAAAACAATGGAGGTTGATGGTGTGCAAATTAAAATTAAATGAAGAAAAATAGAAAAAGGAAATCCTTGAAGTCTGGGTGCGGAAGCGAGTGTTCTAGGTTGCTTGACATGTACTCAGTGCATATCCTCGCATTTGGGAGCATGACATATAGTCATTTCCCGAACCGGATCTTCATTTAGCTTCAAAACCTAGACCCTTAGATTTTCTTTTTGAAAGATGGCATTTAATTAGGCATAAATATCCCTAGCAGTGAAAACACATCTCAAAACCACACCACGATAACTAGCGGGAGGCAACTAGCGGGCATCAGTGGATCTAATGAAAGTATCCCTTTGAACCCCAAAAACATAAATACACATTAAGGAGGGCATGCTAAAGAGATTTTAACCTATGGTGAGAAAGCAGAACACAAATGCCCTTAAACACCAACATGAAGAGCATGAGAACATGCGGCTTGCCTCAGTAGACACCTAGTGGCCTTCCCTGCAAGGATGGGGAGGTTTTTGGTCGAACATCCTTTGATTTGTCATCATCGGGTGTTTGGCGGTCGAGAAAAATGGAAAAGAAAACAAAAGAAAGTGAAACGAGAGGAGAGGAAGGAGAAGCCAGCGGGAGGCGGGGCTTCCGTCACTTTATTGATTGAAGTTGATTGATTTTTACAAAAACCTTGACTCACAGCTTATATACGGCTCAGGCAGGGAAGTCTGAAAAACTGAAACTAAAGCTATTACAAGGGTTAAAATAGGAAAAAAAACCAAAAACTGTAACAAAACGACAAAAAGCGTGTAGCTGGCAAGGCGGGCGCGGGAAGGAACGGGGGTAGCGAGGAAGGGCGGTGCTCGCGGAGACGATTTCCTACGTTTTACGCTATTCTTTCTTCTTTGTTTTTGATCTACAATGTTGAGTTTGACTCTAATTCTTCATGCTTGGATCGACTCAACAATTTCGGCATAATTAGCTTCATAAATGCAAATTTGCCACAAAATCACGTCGATTAGAATAATAGGGACCTTAATGTGCCAAAATCGGGTTAATTAGAATGATTAGTACACAAAAGCACTCAAAACCTATAATAAATAGGGTTAAAATAGCACTTTTTGGGCACTAATCACCAACTTGCATTGCTAGTCCCTTAGCAATGAAAAGAAAGAAAGAAAGAAGGCATAACGATAGCAAAATTATGTTCTGAAAAGGTTGCGATTCAAAAAGGTTGTGGTCGGTAATCTTTAACCCTAGTAGAATCATCAAAACCTAGCCCAATAACCATCTCGAGAGAGAGAATGCCATGCAAAATTGAGTATCAAAAGAGCTTCCTTTTTGGTGACTCAACTAGGAACTTCCACCAAAATCTAAGTGTTTTTAGGTGATCAGTTTGCACTAATAGTGTAAGCTTCTTTCGCTATTGAACTCTTGAATACCTTAGGCGGTGACCAGCTAAATAGATTCAATTCCACACTTATTTCTCACTTCTATTGTATTGTGGGGTGCGATCGCTGAGAAACTGACTTCACGAAGTCGGGTGTAGCGAGTTCATAGATGACTCCCGATGACTAAGGTTTGGGTCATCCAATTCGAAAGGATCTTTTAGCCTGAGCTCTGGGTTTCACCACGGGACTTTGAATGATTTCAAAAATTCAGCACCTACGACTCGCTAAACTCCACCTATCCACCCATGTAGTGAGCACAAAGTCGGTGACTCCCAACCCGGTTGGCAGGGCTGGGCTTTAAAGGCTTAGGCCATGCCCCTCGGGCCGTCTTTCAGTTTGAAGACAAACGCGCTGACTTTACTTATCTCTTTTTCTTTTTCTTTTGTCTTTTCTTTTTCTTTTGGAAGACACATTGGCCTTCATTCTTGGGGAACTATAACCTATTATGGGTTGTCAACAAAGCTAAGGTTGGTTTTGCAAAGTAAGAGGAATATGCAGCTCCTCGGCCTAATGATGGCGATGTGCAGTATTGTGGTTAGCTAAGGTGGAAAAAAAAGGTTAAATACAACAAAAATTCCAACTAATCATCCACTTAACTAGGCATGGCATCACTCTGCTCGTAGGATTAGACAAAGTTTCAAATTTCCAACATGCAGGTTAGGCAAAACCACAAAAAGTGTGTGCAATTTAGAAAAATTAACACAAAAAGGACAACCAGCAAGCCACTGAGCATTACTAATTGCAGACATCAAGTAAAAAACAAAATAAATGCCACTTCCTTCGCTAACTTTCCCCCAGTAAATGTCACATTATCACGATGGGTCTTGGATTGGAAAGTTAAGAAGAAGGAGATGTTACCTCCTTGATGATATGTGCTCGTTTTTGGATAGGAGACTTCATAATCTTTCCATCGACACCTTATTCACTCCATTTGGGCTTCATATAAACAAGTTAGGAGAAGAAAAGAGAGGAAAAAGGTGACCAGTTGGAGCATTTTGAAAATTACACATTCATAATAATTTTAAAAGTGTTCTTTCTGGCCATATTTGGATTCTAGACTCTCTAAGGCTTTTCCATGATTAAAAACCGCACAAAAGCAGTTCGGATGAAAAAGTTATGAAGGAAACAAAATAAGGGTGCAAAATAGGGGCAGGTTGCGAAAATTCTCAACCTGCGAAAATTGGCAGGGTGTGAAATAAATTTTTTTTTTGGAAAATAAAATAAAAATAATAAAAAAACATTATTTTTTTTTAATATGAGACAAATTTATATATATATATATATATATATATATATATATATATATATATATATATATATATATATATATATATATATGATTTTAATCAAAAAATTTTTTTTTACACAGACTACGTACAATTTTTGTCTTGTTGAGGAATTTGCCGTGCGTTTTGCGAAAATTGGCACCTGCGGGTGCTGCGGGGTTGCGAGGAACACCGCGGCCTGCGAATTTTCGCGGGTTGCGAAATTTCCTACTTGTCCTTGAGGTTGCCTCACAATCCTCTCTCTGCAAAATTTTAGCCAAACCTGCAAAAATAAACACATAAAAAGTTAAGAAAAAATGCATAAAATTTAAAAATAAGCTAAAAACAAATATTAACTAAAAATTAGAGAAAATCTAAAAGGAAAAATTAATGAAATCAACATAGAATAAAATAAAACAAGATAAAAAGAAAATGTGAAAACCAAAAAGTGGGGGAGACTGTGCTCCCCCAGGCCAATTCATAAGCCTTTGGAAATTTGTGGAATTGTTGGAGCCTAAATCTTGGGGTTCGGGTGCTCGAATCCGAACTAGCACCGAACCAACCTACATGCCAGCGACATCGGTACCACCGCTCTTCTTTGAGGTAGTGGCAAAAGTTTGGACTGTGGCCACTAATTTCTTGAGGTTTTTCAAGACAGGCAGTGCAAGGCTGGCCTTAGTAGTGGGTGCTTTAGGAGTGTGCTGCAGGTGTGGTATACACTAGATCGGAGATTATACGGCGGTGGGCTGTTGTTGGCAGGCGTTGGACTTTTGGGGTTTTCTATTTCTTCGCTCCTTACCCTCCCTCGATCGACATTAGGAGGTTTCTTCTTTGATGTTTATTGCTCCTCCCAGCTATTATTGGTGTCAATCAGGCACTCTTCTTTTGGGTTCACTTCCTCTTGGTGAACAAGCTGCTGATTGGTGAGCATTGAAATGGAGTCACTGCGGGTTGTCGATTTATGCCAATTTAAGCCTAGTCGTGATTCCTCTTGTGCACAATGTTTTCCATAATGTCGATTTCGACTTAATTGAGCATTGATTGTCATGCACTTCCACAAAGTTACCCTTTAGCTTGGTGAGGTTCGGTATGGCTTCTTCCATTTGAGAGTTATTTGTGGATGTGGAGGGGGTGCACATCTGTGATGTAGAGGTGCACTCACCCATGGAGGATTTCTATAGTCCCTCATGGACATGTATGTTCTAGGGTTTCTCTCCACAGGGTACTGATAGTGTTGCTCTCCCTCTAGGTACTCATTTGGACCACAATTCAAGCAAAATGCACTCTGTGCTTAAGAGCAGGGGCAACTTACAAAACAATCCTGCATCAAATTTTTTTCTTTTCTTTTCTTTTATAGTGAAATGAAATAAATAAAAAAAAACGATTTAGTAATATAAAAGAAATTCACCAATACTTGTGAGTAAGGGATCACAAGTGTTCCATAACTAAATCAAATGCACTTAGGCACCATCCTCGGCAGCGGCACCATTTTATTAAATTGCCACGGTAGATATTTAGAATCAACAAAATTTATATCCTAAGCTCCCTACTGTAGCAAAACTCTGCGATATAGCGGCTAGGAGTTAATTCACGGGGATGAGTTTTCTTCATAAATGATTTAGGTGATTCAAAAATGGTGAATTCAATTTGGATTTTAAGGTTTGATGAAACAGTGGATTTTGGTGAAAACAGTGGAGGTTGATGGTGTGCAAATTAAAATTAAAATGAAGAAAAACCAGAAAATCTTGAAGTCTCGGGCCTTGAGCTTAGTGTTCTAGGTTGCCCGACCTTCTTTTCGGGTACATATCCACCATGTTTGGGAGCATGACATATAGTCATTTCCCGAGCGGGATCTTCATTGCTTCAAAACCTAGACCCTTAGATTTTCTTTTTTGAAAGATGGCATTTAATTAGGCATAAATATCCCTAGCAGTGAAAACACATCTCAAAAACCCTACCCCGATAACTAGCGGGAGCTGACTAAGCGCTTGGGCATCGGTGGATCTAATGAAGTATCAGCCAGACGAAAAGCTTTACGAATACACATTAAGGGCATGCTAAAGGGTTTTAACCTATGGTGAGAAAGCAGAACCTGAAATGCCCTTAAACACCCGACATGAAGGCATGAGAACATGCGGCTTACCTGAACCCAGGCACCCGGTGGCCTTCCCTTCAAGGATGGGGTTTAGCCAGACATCCTTTGATTGTCATCATCGGGTGTTTGGCGGTCGAGAAAAATGAAAAGAAAACAAAGAAAGTGAAGCAGAGGAGAGGAAGGAGAAGCCAAGCGGGAGAGCAGGAAGCTTCCCCCGTCACTTTATTGATTGAAGTTGATTGATTTTACAAACCTTATTTCACAGCTTATATACGGCTCCGGAAGCGAGGAAATTCTGAAAAACTAAAACTAAAGCTATTCTGAGGGTTAAAATAGGAAAAAAAAAGCCAAAAGCGTAACAAAACAACAAAAACGTGTAGCTGGCCAAGACAGGCGCGAGGGAAGGAACGGGGTAGCGGAAGGAGCAGTGCTGCAGGAACAATTTCCTACATTTTATGCTGTCTTTCTTCTTGGTTTTGATCTACAATGCTGAGTTTGACTCTAATTCTTCATGCTTGGATCGACTCAACAATTTCGAAGCATAATTAGCTTCGCAAAAGCTGCAAATTTGCCACAAAATCACATCAGTAGAATAGTAGGGACCTTAATGTGCAAATCGGGTTAATTAGAATGATTAGTACACAAAAAGCACTCAAAACCTATAATAAATAGGGTGCAAAATAGCACTTTTTGGGCACTAATCAACAGCTCCACTCGTTTATGCACAGTTCGCATATTCAAATCCAGAAAAGAAATTAATTAAAAAAAATAAAAATAAAAATCTACTCTAAACTATACATTGAGTTCCTCGCTCCCGCTTTTACGGGTAGTGAAGGCGAAAGGCTGCTACTATTCCTAACATTGTCTATTTATCTTGTCAAAGTGGTAGAATCCCAAAACTCCGGTGGAATTCCCGAAGAAAGCCCGACTCGCGCGTTCTGCATCGTGACCGCAAGTTGATCGCGACGCCAGATCCCTTGATTACTCCGGTTCGATTCGCGACTTGTTTGGCCACATTTGCCCGACGAGATTCCTTGCGGCATACTTGCGGTTAATGGTCGCGACATCGTTTATGTCAGCGACCTTATTTGCTGATGTTCTCTAGAGTTGATGTCAGCGACCACGGTTCACTACATCCGCGACATCATTGTCTTTCTCTTCTCCACGGTTTTAAGTCGCGACCTCAGTTTTAGGTTGCGACCACCTTTATGTTTGTTGGATGACTTCATGTTGTGACTTTCTTTTCCTGGTCGCGATTGTGTTGGTCTTCTGCCTTCACAGGTTTCAATTTTATGTCGTGAACTCAAGGTAATGTGAAGCCTCTTTTCTTTGCCCATTTCTTTTCTTAATTGTAACCTCAGTTCTTTGTTGCAACCAATTTCCTCCTTCCCATCTTTATTCCAAGTCGCGACCTCAAGGTGATGTCGCGACCTCATGTTGCTCTTTTTCTAGCTGCGTGTAGTCTCAATTGCTCAAAAGTAGTTGCGACCTTGATTTCTTCTGCTCAGCTCTTCTTCAGGTCGCGACCTAAATGAGTGGTCACGACATCGTTTATGATCCTTGATTAGTAAATGGTCGCCAACCCGAGTTCTTAGCGAGGGCGGTTTGGCCAGTTGCGACCTCCTTTCGACCTCATTTTGGTTGCGACTTCAATCTTCTGATGAGACCCGAGTTCTGTTTTTATGTCGCCCAGCCTCAAGCGTATGGCGACCTCAAATGGATCCTTTCATTTAAAAACTAGTTTGCTTCATTTTAATTACCAAAGACCTCTCTTGTGGTTTCATTGACGGATCCTCGTCGCGACATCAGAGTGATGTCGCGACTTTAGTTATATTCCATTGGCGTCATGACATCAGAGTGGTGTCACGACATGAAGATTCTTATTTTGAATATTTCCTTTAGTCTCGACCACATTGCTTTGTACAGCCTCTTTCATTTTGTTGCCTTGGTCATCTGAGTCGCAACCTTAATCTTAGTCACGACTTCGCTTACTCTGATCTTATTTCTTCCCAGAATTGATTTTGGTGATGTCGTGACTTGGAAATGGCCAGAAAGCTAGCTTCTGTCGCGACTCCAATTTTTCGGTTACCTTCATTTTTAACTGTAGGTAGGTTTCTTCGGTTTCTTTGAGATTTTTTAGCTTATCTCTGTATTTTCTGCAAAATTAAATTTGATAAAATATCACGTCTCTGCATCTGAATCGACATTTATCTTGTAATATGTTCAAAAAAATGGATTAAAAATCTAATGAGTTTTTGGACTCATCAAATTCCCCCAAACTTAAAATTTTGCTTGTTCCTAAGCAAAGAAAAGAAAGAATTGTTTGTCCTCAAACAAATAAGCTTAAAATTTTAGGACATTTTAAATTCATACACAGTCTTTCTTATTCCACGCCAGCGGAAATAGAGATACTAGCATCATTTAAATTCGGTTTCGATTCAAGAATAAGAAATGGTACACTTATATCACAAATTTCTTGATGAAATAATGTATTTGAATAGTTTATTCCATAGTCTAGTTAATGTGTGCGGGTCTTGATCCTTTTCGTCTTCATATTTGAATTTAGTTAATCTTACGGGAGTTTTCTTGGGTGGTGGTGAAGTCCATAGGCTTGTTTTTCATATTGATCTCCACTAATGTAGGTAAATTCAACCTT
The DNA here is from genome assembly GCA_016808115.1 of Tetrastigma voinierianum. Taxonomy (NCBI): domain Eukaryota; kingdom Viridiplantae; phylum Streptophyta; class Magnoliopsida; order Vitales; family Vitaceae; genus Tetrastigma; species Tetrastigma voinierianum. The sequence continues at coordinate 313,038 of JAEQBH010002385.1, forward strand.
TAAGATCAATGAGGTCTTTCAGGCTTGTAAGGTTGGCTTAGGTAATTGGGTAGAAAATGGGAAAATTTAAGTTGCAAGTCACCTAGTTTCCACCTTTTCTTTGCACTTGTTGCCTTCAGCTTTCACCCATTTCCTTCTTTGTACTTGTTGATTCTCCTCATTCTTGGCCTGATTCATCTTTTTAAATTCTTTTTATGGAATTTTAATTTCCATATGCACTTCTATTGAGCCAATTCCTTGTTAGAACTCTTTTGTACGTTTTCTAAGGTTGGGAATAGTCTGATATTTTGTGCTTCTTGGGCTTTTATAACTCTTAGAGAACTTGGGCTAGTAGCTCCCATTACCGGAGTTGGTATTAGAATTTAGGTGTTAAAACACCCCTCTGAGCTTAATTGTTCAATGGAAATAGGCCCTGAGACAAAACTTATTCCCTTTTAGTATTAATTTACCCTTCTTTACTTCGCCCGCCTCCTCTGTAACATTTTGAAATATTTTTCCCCCAAACTTGTTTCTTCCTTCTGATGAACTTTTACATCTTGACTGGATAATTGGGCTCTTTCTTTGCAAGATTATTGCAAGGAAGGGAATTTAGGTTTCTAATTCTTTGTTTATTAGATAAGGCTTATTTAGCTTCAATCGAGGAACTAGAGGATATGCTTTTAGCATATATTGAGGGTAGGCTTGGAAAAGCTCAAACTGACAAGGATGGCCTCTATCACTTCTTGTTGGCTATTTTTACCTAAGATTTTGCCTCAATCAATAATCTAACAATTTCTAGGACTATGGACTCTTAATCCTGAATTTCCCAGAAGATATTCCTAATTCCTCTCAAAGTTTCGCCAGGTTTGTTGACCCCGAGTGTATTATTTCTTCAAGACTTGTACTTATTCATTGTCTCGCATTATTTCAACCAAGTGCTTTGTTCCATCGGCATAACCATTTCCAATTTTGCAATCTAAATTAAATTTAAACATGCAGGCTGCAACTCCTAATTTCCAGTTTACTAATTTACGCCCTTATTTTTCTTGCATTTTTGTTCTTTGGAAAGAACATAATTGTTTATTTGATCCTTGCACATACAAGACATTTATTCTTTTCATGCTAGCGAAATGACACGAGACACAAAATTCCTCGAGTCATGTTAAAGTAACTAATTTGTAAATCATCAAATTTTATTCAAATATCAACGTTTCAATATTTATGCAAATATGATTTATTTACAAATAATACTATAACTAAACTAGAGAAAAACTCTCTATTTCTTGATCTAAAACCCCATATCTTCCCTCTGAAGGTTGTAGCTTCTGCTTTATTTGGTTCTCCAGACCTTGAACTCGCTCCTGAAGGATTCGGCTATTAACAAGGTTGTTCAACAAATTGGCTCCCTTCCTTCCTTTTTCTTTGGAGCTTCTCTGGATGATGGGTTCTAATTAACCCTTCTTCCAATTCCTTTCCCATCAACCACTCTCTTGATTACACAGCGTTTTATGGAATAATGAATGGAATAGGTTTGTTTCGGAGCTCCATTCATTCCATAAACTTTGTGTTCTGCGACATGGAACTCTTCTTTTTTACTCATTCTCCTTTCTCTTCATTCTCGTTGTTTATTCTTCCTTTGTTTCCCATCGCACATAGTGATTTCATTTGCTCTTGGGAACTACTAGGTTCTTTATTCTTTCTTTAGATTTGATGAATGAATTAAATGAGTTTCGGATTTATGCTTCTTTTCTTTATTTCAGCCAGAGGTTTTTGGGAATTTGGTGGGAATTTTGATCGTTTTTCTTGGAGTTATTAAATTCTCTCAAATTATTCCCTTTGGCCCAGCCAGGAATAAACCAATTAAGTTTAATGGTGTGGTTTATGTTTCTTCATTAATAACAATTTATTTAGAGTTACGAATGAATGATACGAAATTTGGAAGGGTTAAGATGAATTGGAACTGACTTTGAAATTGGAGTGGACTTTTGGCTCAATTTATTTCATGTCATCAAATTTTAAGCCTTTAATTGATGATTTTATCTTCAAAGTCCTATATTTATCTTTGGAATACCCCACGAAATGAAAGGTTTTAAAAACCTACTTTTATTGGGATTTTGTGCCCCATTATGAGTACAACCTAAGGATTTTTGTTGCGACTTGAAATGTGGTTACGACATGGGACTTGATGTCACGACTTGCTCTTTTCTTTCCTTTCTTTATTTCAGTCATGACCTCAGTTTCACTGTTTCGACTTTCTTTTCTATTTTATTGTCTCCACATCCAGCATTCTTGGTTGCAACCTTTGGATTAATGTTCACGGCAGAAAATTTGGAGTCTCTTGAACAATTAAATTCACAAGCTATTTCCAATTTATTCAAATCCAGTAGTGACAGCTGAATTCATGTTCATCATGCGAAATATTCAACAAAAATCATCCACTATATCATATTCAAAAATTTAAGCACTAGAACAAAAGTAAAATTCCCAAACTTTCAATCATGCCATATCGACAATTTAAATAAAATCAAGAAGAGTATACTGCCCCCTTTTTTTGTCTTTGATGCAGATTGGAAGCTTGATTATAGATGCTCCCCGTTTTGCACAATTTTCATTGTCCTGCAAAACTAACAAAAAATATTTACCTACTATTCAATCAAATATGAATCAAATTACACAAAGCTATTAAAAATTTAAACATAAAAAAAAATATAACAAGAAAAACTTAAAACAAGCTGATATGGATTGCCTTCCACAAAGCTGCTTTCGATTTTAGTCTTTAATTTGGACTTGCTTCTTTGCCATTGTCTGTTTCTTCAAATTTTCTCGTCGAACTAAGAGTCATTCTTCCAATTGCTTTCTCCCAGGTAGTGCTTTAATCTCTGACCATTAACTTTGAATTCCTCATGATTGCTGGTTTTAAGTGTCACTGCCCCAAATTGTGTACTTAATACTACTGTATATGGTCCACTCCATTTGGATTTAAGCTTTCTTGGAAAGAGTCTTAGTCTGGAGTTGAATAACAGGACCTAATCTCTTGCCTTGAATTCCCTTCTCAAAATTCGTTGATCATGTCACAACCCGATTCTCGATCCGACTCGATTGGCGAATCCGAACCTGTTTCGGGGTGCGAAACCATATACTGGGACTTCTTACCTGTTTTTTTTTTTTTTTCAAACAATATTTTCATAACCAACAATCATTACATTTACTAATGAACTACCACGGGAGTGGTATCCATTAAAGTTTATACACATATGCTAAGTCCATTTGCTTATGCATTCATATCTAAAATAAACATCGGAGATCGTAGACAGGTGCTGGTGAGCACCTATCTTTGAGATGGCAGCCCGCTCTTTGGTGTGGAATGTCACATGTCCTCTTTATTTCCTCTTCGGTACCTACAGTTGAACACGGGTGCTAAACTTTACGCTTTAGTGGAACATATAGGCGATAACGACCAATAACTGTGTCGCCATCACTATCTTTTTACTTTTACTTATGCATATATCGGAAGTCACATTCTTATGTGACTTCTAACTCATCATTTATACATGTAGATTTGGCCTTTTTCGATTCCATATCATTATCTTGTCGTATTACTTCCATGTATCATGTATCTTTTACAAGTTTTAATTCATCTTCTACATGTATGTCATATTAGATCATATTCAAAACAAACTCATACTTATACAATGGTAAATCGAAACATATCAAGTCATATTAAATACATATTAGATTGATCGGACCCAATACCAATTCATATTAGACTCTTATCATTATCACGGTAGAAGTCATTAATCAACTCCCTTTAGAAATTACATTTCGTGATGCGGGATGCAGTTAAATCCTTTTAGTTTTTCGTTTATTAATTTTCACATTTCAAAGTGTCGCGACGAATCCCTATGACGGTTGGCGGATCAAGCTGGAGCCGGTTTACTCAGAGCGGTTTCATCAGAAAACATTTATTTCGTCTTATTAAAATTTTCTTTTCCAGAGTGTGTGGCCGAATCCCAGAGCACCAGCGGTTGGTGGATCCAAGTTTGAGCCAGTTTACTGAGCATTTTCAATTATCTTTCCAAAACATTTGTTTATGTTATTCTATTTGAGACCTTTTTAAATTAAGTAAAGCACTTCTTTTAGACGTCGTAACATATATTCAGACCATAACAGTGGTATAAGCAAAAATGCATTTACAAAATGATGCCTTTTACTATGGTGTAATGTAAAGATATAACTGTCGATTTTAATGTCATTTTTAGCTTATCGGTTTATGATTTCACTTATAGCTATAAGTCGACATTCTGGCCAGTTCACTTGAGGAATCACCTTTGTTTGTCATTTTGATGCAATGTGATTTCACACTCCAGTGTGCAGTCACATGGCTATAAAGTCGACATTCTGACGAGATTCACTTGGGAATCCTGCCTGTTTTTCATTGGTAACAGCGTGATTTTGCGTTCAATTATTATCGTCTCACACTATGGCTATAGAAATTAGCATTCCACGCGACCCGGGTCACTTGGGGGAATCCACGCCTTTGTTTGTCATTGTTAGCAGTGATTTCGCATTCAATTATTATGCGTCTCACATATGGCTATAGAAGTCGACATTCACAGCCAGATTAAGCAGGAATCTGCCTGTTTATAAATTCGGTAGCGATGTGATTCCAGCATTCAAATTATTATCGTCACATATAGGTATAGAAGTCGGCATTCCACGGTGATTCACCCAGGGAATCACGCCTGTTTGTCATTCATTAGCAGTGTGATTTCGCATTAGACAAATACGGTTACCTTCATGGCAATTCGGTTGGTGAATCCGTCATGTCGGTCGATGTGACCCATTTCAAATCCAATTTACTTTTATGCAATGATTTCCCGCTTATCGTTCATCACATGCACACATGCATACGATGTGGCGAGACATTGAATAACAATCATTCAAATCAATATATATATATATATATATATATATATATATATATATATATATATATTTTACAATTAGCATTCATAACCGATCACAATCGCATTTTGTGTTTCATATCATTTATATAGACCGACATTTCTGATAACCAATCATTAGTCGATATATATATATATATATATATATATATATATATATATATATATATATATATATATATATATATATATATATATATATATATATATATAATATGCTTCTATATATTTACAATTAGCATTCATGGCGATCATAAATACATTTCAATTCCAATATCACTTCATTATTATCTTTTCAAAATATACTCGATCTATATATACATTTCATATACTCATTTACATTATCACCGTTTCATTTATCATATTATGATTTATATGTGATAATAATCATATATCCTTAACCACATTTATAATTCATGACATATTGCTGTGTTACAATCATGTTTCAATTAAGTCCTTCATTTCATTTTCCATAATCATTTCATGTTTCATGAACACATCTTTACAGTCTTCATTTTCTACATTTTCCTTGTTTCATGCCTATTACATATGGCACTTCATATTCTTGTGAAGTATGATGTATGTGGAATCACACCTCATTCATATATTCTTATTCCTCTATGAATCTACTTTACTTAGGAAGTGGAATCAATCAAATCGGATCATCCAAACTAAAGTTATAGCATTTTCATGCCAAACTAGTCGGTTTACCCGGATTACACTAGAACAGTTCGTATTACTAATTTTTCTGGGATCCTAACTTCATGTTTGACTCTAGGTCATTGTATTATTTTAAAGATAAGGTGCTTAGGGTTTATTAGCTAAATCGCAATTGAACACGAAGAACTCAGGATACGTCGAAACAACCGGGACTGCTCTATGTTCAAAGCTGGAACCAGATTTGGCCACATGTATTTTGAGTGGTGCAGGCCACTTGGGATAAGAATTTGGTGATGCCTATTCTTCCCAAGTTTTGTTCTCCTTGAAGTCTATTTTACGTAGCCACTTGAATCACTCTCAAATCGGATAGAATTGACGAGTTATGACGAAATACAAAAGCTGGTGGCAGGAAAAGCGAACATGGTGTACCAGTACATGTCTAACAATGTACCGGTACATGTTAACCAAATGACCAGAACACAATGTGTACCGGTACAAGTTCAAAGTGTACAGGTACAAGTGACCCGAAAGTGCCCAAAATGTGTATTTTTGTTCATATTTCCATATTTTGATACTTGATCATCTACTCTTCAAACACACATCAAAAACACTTCTAATTCACCTTGTAATCTCCTTTTCCTTCAATTCATCTTTCAATTCATATCTTTCTTCCAAATTCGTTCATGAATCGCTTCAAAAACCATTCTAATATGGGTTATGAGCCATCCTCAAACAAAAACATGAATATTAATTAGGGTTTACTCTAAACCCTAACTCATTACTTACAATTAACCATGAATCCATCCTCGAAGGAAGGATTCCAAAACCATCTTACCCCAGTGCCATAGGATTTACCCACCTTACTTTCAAAATTTTGGGTTAAGATGAAACCCTAGCAAAACCCTAGGTTTGAGCAAGATAATCATCATACAAACCCAAAGATCCATGCCAAAATCTCATAGAATTCATAATCAAGGTGAGTTTCCATACCTTTTTGCTTGAGCTCCTCCTTTTCTCTTCTTCCTCTCTCCTCTCTTCATTCCCGTTTTTGGTTCTCCAAAATGAGACCAAATTGGTCTTAAATCCCTTTTTTAAGTTAAGGCCATGTTTGGCCAAGTCAAAACTCATTTTTTTGCTTTTAAGTTTCTCTAATTGCATCTTGGTCCCCCCAATTCTCTCTTATTTCTATTCCATCTTTTTCTTTAATTGCCTTAAATCCCATAACTTCTTCTATTTAAATTTCATTTTTCTGAAATTCCATATTGGCATATAAATTTATGGTTTTATGCCTTTCATATCCTCAAGTGGTAAATGACTAATTTACCCTTGGCTTTATGATTAATTCCGGGTCTATCGTTTTATTTCCCGAAAATTCCTATTTAGCTTATAATATACCCTAAACAAGTGCTAGGGTATATTTCGGGATATTCTGAATCATGCCATTTTTTGTTTTATCTTTGTAGACCTGGCTTTATCATAGGCTTCATTCCTCGACTCTTCGATTCATTTTAAATTTGGAGTAGCCTCTCTTCTTTAAAGCTTTGAAATCAAGAATTGCTTCTTGATGGCCCACATAGCTTTATATTCATAGCTCAAGAGGTAGGTGACAAGGTTTCAAAGACAAGCTGTATGGTGACATTCAATGGGAGTTTAAAATCAGTCTGTATGCCCCGAGTGAATCATCCAAGCTTGAACCCATCTTATCTTTGGAACTTACAGTCTTTTCAAGAATTTTCTTTATCTCCCTGTTGGAAATTTCATCTTGCCCATTTGTTTGAGGGTGATAAGCCAAGCTCATAATGTGTTTTTTACCATATATGCCCATGAGTTTGTCAAACACTTTATTTGCAAAGTGGCTTCCTCCGTCGCGATTATAGTTAAGATTGGCCCAAATCTAATGAGAATATTTCTTTGTAAAAATCCTTGTGATATTAGCATCATTCTTAGGACAAGGCTGCTGCCTCGACCTATTTTGATACATAATCCTGGCTAAGTATGTATATATTTCCAAATGAAATTTGGAAAAGGCCACAGCCAAAAATCCATTCCCATTACATCGAGCAATTGCACACTTTGGATACCTGAGGCATTCCATGCCTTTCTTGATATTTCCCATTCTTTTGGCATTGATCATAACTTCACCCATTCAAAATAGTCCTTAAAAATAATAGACGGTAAAATCGATTGGAGAATTTTGTGGGTTGTTTATCTCTGCCAAAATGTCCTCCATATGGTGATGCACGACATTCTTGTAAATCTTGCTTTGCTGTATACAGGTACATATCTCATATAATCATATCGACTCCTCTTTTAAACGATGGGTCATCCCGGATGTAGTATCACATTGTCGATCCTTAGCTTTTCTCTATTTGGTAAGTGAGATTACGGTGGCATAATTCCGCCAAGCTAAGAAGTTCACAATATCGACATACCCGAGGTGTTTGGAGTGACGGTACGGAATAACTAACTCATACGGAAAATTTTAACTATTTCTCTTTCTTCTTCTTGTGGCGGGTTTCTCCTCTTGACAAGTGATCAGCTATCACATTGTCACAACCTTTCTTGTCTTTTATTTCTAAATCAAATTCCTGCTTGATAACAATACCCACACGATCAGTCTTGGCTTTGCTTCTTTCTTTCCATTAGATACTTAATTCTTTATGATCGGTGTGTATAATAACATGGGACCCAAATGTATGGCAAATTTTCACATGAAAATACTATCCTTGATCTCCTTTTCGAGTAGTAGAGTAATTTTCACGAGCTTCATTAAAGGGTTTCTTTGGCATAGTATATGGCCTTGAATACTTTTTCGACTTTTTGTCCCAATCTGACTCCACATTCTGGAAATCAACATCATAGCGTGATTTCAAATTCTCTATTCCAATGGTTTGCCATGATGGGAGCTTGACTAGTATGGATTTGATTTCTTCAAAGAGATTACAGCGGGATTCATCAAATAGAACTTAGTATCCTTTTCGTAATCTTCGTGAGTGGTGCAGATTTTGAGAAATCTCACAATAAATTGTCACGTAAATCAGTATGTCCCTAGAAACTTCTAATTCATATAAGTTGTAGTGGGTGGCATTAAATTTCTTATAATTGAAACTTTTACTTGGTCTACCTCTAGCCTAGCTGCGAAACCATGTGCCCAAGGCAAATTCCTTTTGTAACCGCCAAAATGGCATTTCCCAAATTTAGAGCTAGATTCTTGTCCTTGCACCTTCCCAAAATGCGTCTGAGATTATGCGAGGCCTTGTTCAAAACTTGATCCATACAATAAAATCATCCATGAAGATCTCCCGCAACTTCTTATGCTAAATCGGAAAAAATAGACATCATCGTCTTTGGAAGGTACCGGGAGCGTGAGCCAAATGGGCATGTAAAGTGGTTTCTCTACGATCCTCGGGTCGCGATAGTAATTTTTGTTATATGCGGAGTATCCATCGAGAAAACAAAAGTGGTGTCACGCCAATCTATCCGATCTGATCAATGAAGCGAGGAAAAATGATCCTTTCTTATTGCGTGTTAGTTTTACGTAGTCGATACACACCCTCCATCACATCCACGGTTCTTGTAGGAATAAGTTCATTCTTTTCATTTATAATCACGGTGAATCCACGTTTCTTGGGAGCCCCACTGCGGGCTCTCACCCGAACTATACGATATAGCATATATAAAACCTGCATTTAACCATTTGAACTTCTTTCTAACAACTTCTTTCATCAGGTTGACCTCGCTGATGCTCAATAGAAGTTTTTGCATTATCATTCAACAATATTTTGTGCATGCAAATGGAGGGACTGATACCCTTCAGATCCTCAATTGACTAAGCAATAGCTTCCTTGTATTTTCTGAGAATTTCCAGCAACTTCTGTTCTTTAGCTTTAGTTAATGCAGCTGTTATGATGACTGGTTTTCTCTTTTCTGGTCTAAGAACTCATATTTCAAATGACTGGGCAATTCTTTCAATGTTAACCCCTTTGTACTAGTTTCTTGCTCATGAATTTTACGTTTTTAAATTCAATACTTCATCTTGGTTGTTTTCATTTATGCTCAGACTATTTCTTTGTTAAACAAATTTGAAGCGGTATTTCCATGATCAAGACTCGAGATATTGAAAATTCATCTCAATTTCATTATTCGTGTTGAAAGCTACGGTCGAGAATTCCAATTGACAACGAGAAGACTATTGTTTTCTCTGACCATACAACTACGCATCTACATCAGAATGTTCCAAACTCCTATTAAGATTAAAGTGCATTGCTTCACTCCCCACCCTTAGTGTCAGTTCACCTTTTTGCACATCTATCGAGTAGCTAGTTGCTAAAGAAAGGTGCCCTAGCGATAAAGGAACTTGGTTATCTTCCCTCACGTCTTCATGATAACAAATCCCTTGGGAAAGATGGGTACCCTGACCTTGACAAGTACATCTTCAAGAATACCTTAAGTTTGTGCCATTGATCACATTAGCCATTTGCAATGTAATTCTTTGTTGAGAAAGTTCCCCGAACTAAGTCTTTACCTGGTGATAGAGGCATCAATTTATCTGCACGGAATCACATAAAGCCTTCTTGAATTCATATTTCCCTATGGAGTAGGGAATGGTGAAACTGCCAGGGTCCTTCATTTTTGCTGGGAGCTTTTGTTGGATAATTTCACTACAGGTAGCAATCAAGTTCACTATTCCCTTCTCAGCTATCTTCCTTTTCTTGTTCAGTATCTCCTTCAGAAATTTTGCATAAATAGGCATTTGGTTGATTACCTCTGCAAATGGGATATTGATTTTTATTTTCTTGAAAATGTCCAATAATATAGAAATTTGCTCTTCCCTTTTTGCCTTCACGAAACCTACGTAGGCGACCTTTGTAGGTGTATAGGCCCAGTACTCCTTCCTTACATTTTACGCTCATTACTTCCTTGAGGCTATTCGAGTCGTGTGCTTTCTTCTTTCGCTTCCTTTTCGATCTCTTCTTGACCTCAATCTCTTCTTTCCTTTCTTTCCTTCTGCTTTTGCTCACTTCTTTCCCACTTCTTAGCTGAATTGCCATGCAGTCTTTTGGATTCTTTGAGTGTCACTAGGGAATGTACCCTTGCTCACGATTTGGCGTATTGAGGGCGGTTGCCTACTTGTGTCTCGAGTTTTCAATGAGGCACTTGTATTCTTACGAAATGCTTGAATTATTAGACTTAAAAGCTTCAGTCGGGCGGTTTACGGTGATGGAAGTGTATAAGCCTCTTGTTGTCCCCCATGAGCGCAACATTTGTTCTTCAAATGGTTGAGTCCTCCTTGACCATTTGATATTCATTGCATTCACCTTGATCTTTCTTCTTTGGAACCTTGGTGGTTGCGATATCCTGATGAGGATTTTTGTCCATACCTTGGGCCTTGTAATGCCCCTCCACCGTATGAAATTCTCATGGTTCCTCAGTCTTTGGTATGTGTGGGCGGAGTTAGGATTTAACCCAGAAATGGTAATTTCTTGGTTCATTCCGATACTTAACCTCCTCAATCACCATAGGAATCTTCTTACGTTGGTACTTATTACTTCTTCATACGATTCTCTTTCCTTGCTCCTATTTCATGAGCAGTGTGCATTTTTCTTTCTTGTTTGTCCATCTTGTGCATGATGGCATCTAACTGCCTCCATAGGCATCATTTACTCAGCTCCATGACCCTTTTTCCTCTGTTTATTACCCAGGAAATTTGGATGGAGCTTTCATATTGCATTTGGCCGAGGTCTTATAAGATCTCCTAGCCTCTTGACACTTTTTCTTTTGAATGCTCCCACGGCCTCGACATCGATAATGCCTTTAGATGCATCATTTAAGGCATGATACACTATGTCCATCTGGGTTTTTAATCGATTCCATGCATAGGGCACCTGCTCCCGTGCCTCTTGAATCTCTCACGGTATATATAGGCTCTCATCTTCCCCTTGTTAGAACACTATTATCTCTCTTCTTCTCTCTAAGGTGAGAGATGGGGGAAAGAACCTGCCCAAGTATGCTTCTACCAACTCTTCCCAAGTATTAACTAAACCAGATGGTAATTATTCATACCATGTGGCTGTTATATCTCTTAAAGAAAATGGGAAGAGATGCAACTTTATCACCTACGGCCTCTATAATTCGGCTTCACTTTGTATTTGCCATCATCCACCAGTACGCTCGTTTAGGGTCTTCGATTGGGGTGACCCGGTGAACTGATCTTTACTTTACACCATTGTTATCAGTGGCTTTAGTTCGAAGTTATTTGCATCCACGGTAAGTTTGTCGATTCGCGAGAATATTCTTCTGAATGATAGGTGACCGAAATCCTCCATTGCTTGATAATAGGAGGCCTTAAAGTACAACGTCTCTGTTCCCTCTGTATGGTCATGTCTCTCATACGCATAGTTAACGTTTTCTGCTCTTTTAGTCTTTCTTAAGCACAGTGTTCTTTCGGTCGGTATTTCTTTGGAAGCAGGTCGAGAATCTGTTTCCCCAGCCATTAAAGTTTCTGAATCAAAAACATAGGATTAATAGGATTAGTCAAACTAAACAAAATATTTTCAACATGGCTTGTTAAAGATCAGTGGTACCCACTACTTGAAAAGCTATTTTTGTTTTTTTGTTTTTTTTTTAAAAAAAATGTCCAAGTAAGCATTTTCCTCTTTTGTTAGAATATTGATCTATTTAATTCTTTCAATCCCCGGCAACGGCGCCATAAAGCTTGTTTGTCCCCTTTATATAGACTGAAACCCTCCAATTCACATAGTTGTAGAGCCTTACATTTCTCTTGCATCCATGTCAATTTGGATAAATTCCACTTAATAAAATATTTTTTTCGGAAGGTTCGCGATTTAAAAATAAGGGTTTAGTCACATCTGCTTTGCAGAATGCCCCGCGGTCATACAAGTGAAGGTAAAATCTGAATGTAAGTCAGGGTGTCGTTCACTTGAATTAGTGCAGATTAAAGATCAAACTACTAACTACTAAACTTCCATGCTATTTGGACTAAAGACTCAAAATGGAAGTTGTATCTAGAAAAATGAAAGGTTCTAGACTATTAACTCTTTGTTTAGCTAAATTTAAAAACAAATTAAATGACTAAAAATAAATTGTAACTAAAATACTGGACTAAATCAGTTTCCTGTGAGAAATGAAAACTATCAGTGAATTACAATGAAACAATAAATTCCTACACTAAAATACATTGCTCTGTTTTGTGTATGGATCTAGATTTGTCCAAGATTTCTTAAATTTTGGAATTGGATTTCTCCATATTCACTGGTTGGATACCACTAGCTACTCTAGAAGACAGTCAAACGACTACTTGTATTCCCAATCCTCTTGCAAGATCTAGGTTTTTTTCTTTCTCAATACTTCACACCCATTTCTTGTTGACAACAAACCTTTTGCATTTCCTTCTTAGGATTTTTGCAAAGTTTCTACCACTTAAAAGGTGGCTCAACCTCCAGATCTATTGGGTCGTTCTTTTCCCTTGATTAGATCTCGGCTAACACCGGGGTTAGAACTTTAGATGAGTGAACTCTCGATCATTTATATTGTTAAAAACTCCTCTGACTTCAATTATGAAGCGAATGGGGATTTATCAAAATGAACTTTCAAAGCTCGTGATTCATCAATGGTAATCTAGCATACAGAAAAGAATGATCGGCTCGGGAATCTCCGTCTACGGCGTGCGTAGAGGGCATCCACGGATGTCGAGCAAGATACATTCCTCAGCGGTATTCGGTACTACTGTTGAGACTTATCAATTCAAAAAACGACACCAAATAAGTTCTCCCGAAATTTATACTGGGAAGCGTAACTAAATGTAAATCAAATCCAGTAAATGGCGCTCAGATTATTACGTGCGAATTAAATAGATACTTGATCATATCTGACCAGCACAGGTGCAATAAGCGAAGAAATGAATTCCATAAATTTGTCTAGATTTCATAAATTTCCAGGCAGTAATTTTAAGAAGAAAATAACATAAATGAAATAACAGCTCCACACGTTTGCATAGTTTGCAGATTCAAATTCAGAAAAGAAATTAACTAAAAAAATAAAAATAAAAATCTACTCTAAACTATACATTGAGTTCCTCTCCTTTCCCCTTTTCTGGGTAGTGAAGACGGAAGCTACTTTACTATTCTAACACTATCTATTTATACTGTCAAAAGGAATTGGGTCGAATCCCCAAAAAACTCCAGGTGGAATTCCCAAAAGAAAGCCCAGCTCACTGTTCTCTGTCGCGACCTCAAGTTGATGTCGTGACATGAATTTCCCTTGATTACTCTAGTTCGATCGACCTTGTTGTACATTTGCAACAGGATTCCTTGCGGCATGCTTGGATCAATGGTCGTGACATCGTTTACAATCGCGACCTTATTTGCTGGAGTGTTTCTCGAGTTGATGGCGACCCGCGGTTTCATGTCGCGACATCATTGGCCTTTCTCTTCTCTGGTTTAAAGTGGCGACCACCTTTCTGTTTGTAGGATGACTTCATGTTGTGACTTTCTTTTCCTAATCGCGATTGTGTTGGTCTTCTGCCTTCACAGGTTTCAATTTTATGTCGCGACCGCAAGGTAATGTCTCGACCTCTTTTGTTGCCCATTTCTTTTCTTCTGATCGCAACCTCAGTTCTTTGTTGCAACCAATTTCCTCATTCCCATCTTTATTCCGGTCGCGACCTCAAGGTGATGTCGCGACCTCATGTTGCTCTTTTTTTGGCTGCGTGTAGTCTCAATTGCTCAAAAGTAGTTGCGACCTTGATTTCTTCTGCTAACCTCTTATTCAGGTCGCGACCTAAATGAGTGGTCGCGACATCGTTTCTGATCCTTGATTAGTAAATGGTCGCAACTTCAGTTCTTAGCTTGGTTTGGGTTTAGGTTGCGACCTCCTTTCAACCTCTATTTTGGATTTGCAACTTCCAATCTTCCTAATGAGACCCGAGTTCTGTTTTTATGTGACCTCAGCATCATTGGAGCCTCCCGATAAACCTTTCATTTAAAAACTAGTTACCTTCATTTACTTGAGGCCTCTTATGGTTTCATTGACGGATCCTAAATCCAGCGACGTCAAAGTGATGTGCGACCTCGTTCACTCATTCCATTGGCGTCGTGACATCAGAGTGGTGTCGCGACATGAAGATTCTTATTTTGAATATTTCCTTTAGTCTCGACCACATTCCCTTTGTCACAACCTCTTTCATTTGTTGCCTTGGTCATCCTGGTCGCAACCTCGATCTTGATCACGACTTAAGCACTCTGGTCTTCTATTTCTTCCCCAAAATTGATTTTGGTGATGTCGTGACTTGGAAATGACTGAAAACTAAGCTTCCTGTCGCGACTCCAATTTTCAGTTGCGACTTCATTTTTGCTTGTAGGCTGGTTTCTTCGGTTTTTTGCTGAGATTTTAGCTTATGCTGTATTTTCCTACAAAATTAAATTTGAGTAAAATATCCACATCTCTGCATACAAATCAACATTTATCTTGTAATATGTTAAGAAAAATGGATTAAAAGTCTAATGAGTTTTTGGACTCATCAATATGCTTCTCTCATACCACGTACTTCGGTCTAATCTTGTTCCTTCCCGACCTTGACTGCGTAGAGGGCTATTCTAGAATCTTATGGATATCGAGGGGTTGGTTCAATCACGGTAGAGCTTATCGCAATGCCACTTGCTTCACTTGAAGAAAGGTCCGCGCGGGCGGCTCGTGAAAAGGCTATTCCTCACGATCACGAGATTGTTATGCCCATGTGTTAGAGCACATTGGGTTCGAACAACCGTATTGGCGTCGTGATTGTCCTATGATTGTATCCCTTGAGCGGTTTATCTGCCACTCTCTTTTCTTTTGCACCAGCGGTGATGTGAGGTGTGCGGACCGGGCGTCCGGTGGGAGAGTTCGATTAAAATCGCCTCGTTATCCTCGCTCTCCGATGATCAATCCTCCGCGTGCAATAGCGATCAGCGCCTATCGCTTCTAGGGATTTCTTGGTACATTATAGATATCGTCCGCACTTTATTTGCCGCCACCGTCTTTAGCGGCTTCTCGGACAACGTGTGGTTGAAGCGGATGGCGTATGCGAGGTCACTCGCCTGGAATCAGGTATTCTTCTTGGTCTAAGCGCGTAGTCTCCGCTTTGATTATAAGTGTGAACTATCTGACCCACCACTCAGCGGGCCGATCCGGTATGTCGGCTTTAGCGACTTCTTTAGATGTGCTCGGCTGGCCGCGTGGCGTCCTCCGGCTTCTACACCACCGGCATAGTGAGGTGGTGGCGGCAATTTCTGCTTCCGTCTACACCCGGTGAGGACACAGTGATACTTTGGTTGGGGGGGAGAGTTAGCGTCGGAAGTGGCATTTAACGTACTTATGTTTTGTTTTGTTTATACTTGTGTTGTTTTAGTTTTATCAACTGCCTACTTGTCTTGTATGTGACTATCTGTTAGTATATGTGTGATAGTAGGCGTGGTTTATTAACAGCTATGTAGTATTAAGCTATTATAAGCTTGTACTAGCCTTTTTGGTTATATTAAAAGCTTTATAGCAGTATTTGCATTTTCTATTTTAGCACCCACATTTTTTTTTATTTTAATTAACTTTTGTTTATGCATAATGAATAGCCTTGCAGTGTGATGAACTTAAGCCTTTCCTAATGTGTAGAAGTTAGAAGGGTCTTATGCCAAGTTGAGTAGATGACTAGTCAAATTCTTATTGTATTTAACCTGTTTCTTCCACCTTTAGCTAACCACACACCGAGCACGTTACGTCACCGATGATAGGCTGAAACGACACAAAACCCCTCTTCTGGCTGAGCCCTTTCCCTAGTGTCGTTTACTCCCTTGAATAGGTTACAGGACCCCATGCGTAGAAGGCGATAGGTCTTCCAAAATAAAAGAAAAGAAAAAGAAAAAGCAAAAAGAAAAGAAAAGAATAGAATCGCATTACTTTGCCTTGAAACCCGAGCACGGTCTAAGGAGTTTATGGCGAAAGCCTTTAAAACACACAGTGCCTAAGCAATGGTTAGAACCACCCGACTTAGTGTTCGCTACGGCGGATGGGTGGAGTTGGCGAGTTGTAGGTGTTGGAGGCTCGAAATCATTGGAGTCGGGGTGAAACCTATAGGAGTTTGTGGTCGAAGATCCTCATGGCTTGGTGCCACAAGCCTTCTTGGTTGGGAGTCGTGTCGGGTTAATCCAGTTACACGGACTTTGGTGAGTCGAACCCTCGATTGCACCACTACAGCATAAAGAATTGTGTAATAAGGGGCAGGTCTGATCTATTTAGGTTGTTAACATACAAGGTTATGGCATTGCTTTCGGTTAGGGGGAGCATACGGTTTCGTAGTTTATGATTGAGACTGTGAAACAGGCTTAGTAGCTTTTGTAGAAGAGCATGGTTCATGCCTCGGGAGGGGCTTGTTGGTAAGTCAGCGTGGTATAGTTTTCATTCTTCGAGATGGTTATTAAGCAGGTTTTCGTGGATTCTCATCGCAGGGCTATGCATTACTCTTTTGACCTCAGTGTTTTGTTCTCTACTTGTTGATTACTTATGGCATTGCTCTGGGACTATGATATTATTCGGTTAAGGAGGTGTGATTAGTGCCAAAAAGTACTATTTTTGAACCACATTTAAGATCCGTTCTAAATTACTTTTTGTACTAATCATATTAGTTAAACCGATTGACACGTGTGTGGAATCTCCTTTAGTGCTAATGGTGTATTTGAAGTGTTGTGAGGTAGTTTTTGCGGGTTTCATAAATCTATTCTATATATCAAGCTAGGCATATCGAAGTTGGGCGATTTACACCGAGTTCGTATTATTTATCTTCGGTGCATCGAGCCGGGAATGAAGAAATTAGACGAAACAAGCGAAGACGGGGATCTGGCTAGGCAACCCAGACGAGAAATTCGTATACTAGCGAGAAATTTATTTACAATACTTAAATTTCTCAATGTATAGCAAATTTTCTACATAGTGAAGTTTCGCTACATAGCGAGTATGCTTGAAATCCTCACATCTCACGTTTTTTTGTGTACCTCCTGACCAGTTTTGGTTAATTTCATTTCTACATATTTGTAATTATACTATTTAGGTTAGATTGGTATTTTCACTGACAGGCTATATAAGACATTTTCTGAACAATTTGTAACCTAACTTTTCATTAAAGGCATTTCCATTACGGGCCCCTGTTTTTGGCCCTCATTTTCCCTCTTCTCTCTCTTCTTTCTCTCACTTTCTAAACGACCCAGACACACCCCTTTGGGGATGACCTTCCCGAAGGATGTTTGTTTAAAAACCTCTAAACCTTGAAGGGAGGGTTGCTAGGTAGGTTGATAGGGTTTGCGGTGTTTCCCTCGTTTTTCACAGGCAGTGCTGCGTATTTATGTTTCAAACATTCAAAACTAGGTTTAAAAGCTGTTGATGTACTTTCATTGGTCGATACTTGACAAGCTTTGAGGGTTCAGTGTATTCTTGAGTGTTAGATACGCGCCTCCGTGGATTGTCATTTACGAGCCATCGGTAGGTTAAATGCTAGATTTTAACTTCCACGAACATTTATAGCTCATTAAATGCTATGTTTCAAGAGGAATGTTACTAGGGTTAGTCTTTAAGTTAAACGAATCAGGTTTGGAAATGACTAGGGTTATTTTCCACTAGCGAGGAAATAGCAAAGGACACCTTTTCCAACCTATCATACCAAACTAGTGGCCCCAAAAACTTCAGGGCTTCTTTTTACATTTTATTTGAATTACCTTCGAGTTAGCATAGTGAAAACAATCACACTTTTCATACAAATCCCGAAATCCCGAATAAAAAAGTCTCATTTTGACTCATTACAAAATCATTTGTAAGGCGAAAACCCATCCTGTGTTCGATCTAGGCGCTATCTTTGCGGTAGTTACGCTCTGACGATGAGTAGTTAGGTATAAATTTTGTTGATTCATAACACCTACTGTGGCACGAATCAATGATCTGGACTGAGATTCCGAGCTGGAATGAATGTAAATCAAGCTTCGATTTATGTTTGAACTTCAATGGAATATGAAATTTTTTCTGGAATTCATTTTTATTCAATTTTGATTACAATGAATTTATCTGATCAACTAGTCATTGTCATTTGTAATCCAGTAATGGAAAGGTAAGCTCCCTCTAGGAAGAATCTTTCGTTGGGATTAAGGTTTGCAGTGTTTTAATGTTGTTTTGGGTACATAAACTAGAGTGATTTAACTTTTATTACTTCTACATTGAAGCGTTACACAGATATCGTTTGGTACCCCAGTCTTATCATTGCTCGATTTCAGGAATCCCTTTGAGTGACACGAGAGATGGACTACACGAGAGTAAAATGAGTCACTTAGGGGTAAGTACTGATATTATTTGAACTAATATGTGAACTTAGGAGGAGTGTTTGATACATCAGGTGAAGTTCTAACCTCGACTTGAGGTTCCCTCTAGTGACGAGTGTATTCGAGACATATGATTACCGCCCGTTGTAGTTTAGTCCCTAGAGGTTCCACCTCAATTGAGTCCGTCTCGACCTTGTGTTAGCTAAGATTCTAATCAATGAGAGAGGGAATTCTTGTTTAATTGATGGTCGAGGTACCACTTAAATTGGAGAGGACTTGCATTACCCTGTCTATAGGGGTAAGCAATTTCTAGTTCTAAGAGATGGCTATGAAGTACTGAGAAGGAAAAATAGTCGAACTTAAAGAGGATCGATTCTTACAAGTAGTTCTTCAGACCCATTGCCTATAGATATGAGTATGGTAAACTGGAGAGTGAAATGTGTGGTGTTAGAGAAATTCCAATACTACACTAACTTGCTCTTGAACAATTCCAGAGTTCATTTCCAACACTTTATATTTTCTTAGGAAACTTGCAAATTGATGGTCATAACACTGATTTCATTCCTAGTGTTATTTCAGTCTAGTAAACTCTCTAATCATATGTATTTTAAAATTTCTTTATCTCTTATTTCAATTGATTTTAGAAAGATAAATATCTTTTGGAATTTAGTGATTCAAATAGTGATAATCTTAGTAGTGGTGGATTAATCTTTAGATTTTTAATTCAATCCTCGTGAGAATGATATCCGAACTTATTTTGTCCACTTTATTATTTGTATGACTTGTGCACTTGTAATGATTTAGACCAAAACTAATTTTAATTACAAATTATTACTTACACAATAGAAAACAAATTATATATTGAGGCAACAAATTGTTTTTGGTGCCATTGTCGGGGATTGAATAATCTTTGGTGGCAATGCAGATTACTTGGTCAAATCTGGTCTCAAATAAGTTTTTGGCTCCGTTGCCTAGGAATGAATAATCCTTGGTGGCAGTGCTAGAAGTTTGGAACACACACACTCAGTCAACATTCCGGTCTAACAGCTCGAAAAGACACATCAGTTATGGAAATGAAATGATCATTTGAGGTGTAACATCCAAAAAGCTTTGGGTTTATAAACAAACGAATTTTTTTTGAAAATGATCATTGGATGTAATCCATCAATGACAAATTTTATCACACATTGGCGTTGCATTGTGTGGTAGGAGTCGGTAAAGACTCAGGTATGGTGCATGAGTGGGTCTCATCTCGTTTCATGGTATGGCATGTAGAATTCCAACATAGGATTGTTGATGTGAATGTAAGGTGAACATTGCATGTGCACTTAGGTGGGGAGTAGCCTCTATAGGAATTTTCTCTATTGGGCGTGGCTCACTCTATATGGGAAAAATATTTTAGGTGCGGGACACGTACTGGTGGGCGACTCTCATTCGAAACCACAAGGATGAAGAAAGCCGACATGTGGCTTTGATAATTATTTTTGTAAAATCTTTTGGGAAAATTAGCCTCACATGTATTTGTGTGTAAAAGAATTGTAATTTAAAAACATATGGACTGTTTTGATATGCATATGTCCTTGCATGTTTATTTGTAAGAAGATAGATGAATGGATCTCGATGAATAGGACATAATGGTGTGGTATCGGGTTAGCCGATAACCATAGGTTTTCCGCGGGTTGATGGTTGATCAACGGACCCTCGGATTTTAGGGCGTCACAACTTAGTGAAAGAGCCTAGGTATGCGATTACCTAGGACTTGATAGGCATGGGTTTAGACCATTGTATTCATTGTGCATTTCATGTTTGTGCTTTAATATGCTACATGATTGTGTGTTATGTGTTGTGTGGACAATATACTTGGTAAAGTGTATATGGAAAAGAGGAACACTAGGGTCAGATCACATAACCTTGGGGGTTTAGGAAAAAGAACGAGCGAGATAGTTCGGGACATTGAGATCTATTAGTGGTTGGCACATGCACTACTAGTTAGACAAGAGAGAAATCCCAAAGTTTAAACTTGATCCCCATTTTTGGGATATTTTATAAGACTCTATTGCTATCTGGCATATGTAGATGGCCCCTGTCGAGGGAAGAAGATGCAGAGAGGAGATCATTGAACTGACAACCCGACCGCCCTTGACGCTCATAACGAGCGCCATGGAAATTTATTAATCTTTGCGACTACTACCATTGCACAGGTGAGTGTTGTGGCTACCACCATTACATAGGTTAGTGCAACTGTGGGCTAGGGAGGGTTGAGTAACCTCTAGAGGTTTAAGGCACATCATCCTCCAACATTCAGGGGAGAAGGGGACTTGATGGAAGCTGATCATTGATTCTGATAAGTCGGTAAGATCTTGGAAGCTATGGAGATCACCTCAGATGCCACGAGGATAAGGCTAGCTGTATTCTAACTAGAGAGCGAATCACAAGTATGGTGGGATTGGGTCAAACCCTCAAGCAACTTGGAGGCAATGACATAGGAAGAGTTCTATGAGCAATTCATGGGCAAGTATTTCCCAACGTCTGCTCTACATGCAAAAGCTCGGGAGTTCCTAGAACTGAAACAAGGAATGATCACAATGCTCGAATACATGGCTAAGTTCATTGAGTTATCCCATTTCATCGATGACTATGTGGCCATGGACATAGCCAAAGTCAGAAAGTTCGAGGATGGTCTAAAATTGTCCATCCTGGTAAAATTGTTGGACTCCTCCTACAAGATATGGACTTGATGATTAAGAAAACTATGGCCATTGAGGGGTAGGTGAACGATGCATGAAGCATTTGAGATACGAGTGTTAAAGATAAGAGGAAAGAGAGCCAACCTTCTTCTTCTAGCTTAGGGAAGAAGCATTGGACTTCTTCTCTGCATGGTTTTTAAGCATAGGGTCGCGGTTATCAAGGCCAAGGCTAGGGTTAATCATCCCAAGATGGGAGACACTTTAGGGCTATTATCCAGTCAGGGAAGAGGACATGTTTTCATTGCCATTAGCCTGGACACATGAGACAAGATTTTCCTTAGAGGCAGGGATCTCAGAGTTATGGAACACCCCAGTCCCAGTCATCAGTGGGACATTTGCAAACTCAGTTTGTTCCTCCTTACCCCACCATGGGCCTGGGGAACCAGTTTTAGTCTCAAGGTACTGCACAGGCCCCTACTACTTCACAATCAGGCTGGATGGGCCAAGGCATGGGTCGAGGTCGAGGCTAAGGCTCATAAACCAAAACTTCAGGGACCTAGGGGTGTGTCTACGCTATTACACCTCAGACTGAGCTTGCAAGATCAGTCGATTATTCAGGGTACCTTTCTACTCTCTCGCTTATGGGCAAGAGTATTGTTTGATTCTGGTGCATCTCATTCATTCATTATTGCATCATGTGTGGAAGATTTTGGCTTAGAGGTTGAAACCTTGGAAGAGGAGTTCTCCCCTAGGAACTAGGGTGAGCATTGATAAGATATGTAGGGATTGTGAGTTAGAGATCTCAAGGATTCTACTCATTGTGGACCTTAGGATCATGGACATGTCGGAGTTTGATGTCATCCTTAGGATGGACTGGTTGATGATTCGTGGGCATGGAGGTGGTTCAGAATCAACAAAATTTAACCTAATTCCTCCTATTGTCGTAGCATGGCGACTACGGTATAGTGGATCTAGGTGATTCGCATGCAAAGTAAGTGTACCGGAATCAACAAAATTTGTATCCTAGGGTTCCTACTACCGTAGCAGAGCTACTACAGTATAGTGGTCTAGGGTTGAACACGGGGATGGGTTTTCTTGTGAGAAGAGTTGCGGGTGGATTAGAAATGGTGTTTCCTCTTTGGATTCAAGTTTGTGTAGCAGGTGTGTGGGTGAATGGTTGGCGAAAGTAAATTGAAATAAAATAAAAAAAAGAACTCCTTGAAGTCTCGGGCCACTAGGCTTAAGGTTACAAGTCAACTTGGCTTATGTCCCTCGAGTCTTTTTCCTACGCATTGGGAGGATGACTATAGTCATTTCGAACCGGATCTTCATTTAGCTTTAAAACCTAAACCTATAATTTTCCTCTTGAACAATGGCATTTAATGAGCATAAATGCTCACACGGCCCAGTGAGAACACCTCCCCAAGCCTACCTTACAGTAACTAATGAGACGACTAAGCGGGTATCGATTGGATCCCAGTGATAAGTATCCCTTTGAACCTAAAAACTTACCCGAATACACGTTAGTGGGGCATCGAGATTTTAACCTAAGGTGAAGCGGGAGCATGAAACACCCATAAATGCTTACATGAAAAGCAAGAGAACAACCAGCTTACCTTAAAACTGGCACCCAGTGGTCTTCCTCTTCAAGGATGAGGGGGTTTTAGCCAAACATCCCTTGATTTGTCATCATCAAGAGGTGTTTGGTTAGTGAGAAAGTGCAAGAAATTGAGGAAAAATGAGAGAAAATCACTCAACAGCCCGAGGAGAGGAAACTTGGCACCCAATTTTATTGAGTGATTAATGGACTGAAAGTTGATTGATGTTACAAGCTTGACTGAGCTTATATAGATGCTCAGTACCAAGGAAATTACAAAAATGTATAAAGGGACCAATATTACATGAAGGGTAGATTTGTACAAAACCACAAAAAGTGGGTCAAAAAGCAATCAACAACATGAATGCAGGGGAGCAGTGTTGCTCCAAATCTCCTCTGGTTCGATCATGCATCTTCGAATTCGGCTCGGGTTCATCGTGTTTGAATCAGATTGAAGATAATGAGGTATTTGGCTGTAGGAAACTACTAAAGCCAGCTACAAAATGTGATCGGTAGCAAGGCGGGACCTCAATGTATCAATTGGGTTATTTAAGTTTGATTAGTCTGAAAATCTTCAGCCTTACTTGATAAATGAACGAAAATAGCCTTGTTTGGGTGCTTCAATCACTCCCAATAGACACATTGCTAGTTCCTTAGCAATGATAAAAAGAAGGAAGATCATGCAGGCAATGTGTATGCAAAAGGGGACTATTTGTTCAAAAAGTTTGTGTATAAGTAATGCCCTACCCTCAGTATGAAAAATTGGGACTCTGCATAAAAAACCAGCTTAGGAGAATAAATGCCATACAGGAACAAGTTTCAGAGCAGTGTCCATTCCAAGGGAATCAACCTGAACTTCCACCAAAATCTAAGTGTTTAGGTGATCAGTTTTTACCAATAAGCTGTTAAGCTATTGCCAATGCCTTAGAATGCTGACCAACCTAAATAGATTCGGTTCCACTCTTATTTCACACCTCTTCTGTATTGTAGGATGCAATGCTGAGAACTCGACTTCATGAGAGTCAGGTGTAACCAGGGATCATTGATGACTCCCGACTAACTAAGGTTTAGGGCATCAAGTCCGAAAGGATCTTTCGACCACTAACTCTGAGTTTCACCGAACTCCGTGATTTGAAACTAGAACTCTGACATCTGGCTCACCCATCCACCCATGTAGCGAGCACTACGTCGGTGGCTCCCAACTAGTTGGTTTAGGGCACCAGGCTTTAAAGGCTTTCGCTGCAGACCCCTCGGACCATTCTTGGGTTTCAAGGCAAAGCGTTGCGACTTTTCTATTTTCTTTTTCTTTTTCTTTTTCTTTTCTTTTTCTTTTTCTTTTTCTATTGGAAGACTTCATTGGCCTTCTTTCATAGGGAACCTTAACCTATTATAGGTGGCAAACTAAGCTAAGGACGGTTTTGCAAAGTAAAAGGGTGTATGTAGCTTCTCAACATATTGATGAAAACTAACGTGCATTGTGTGTGGTTAGCTAAAGGTGGATGAAAAAGGTTGAATACTCGGGGACTTCAACTAACCATCTACTTAATCATGCATGGAACTATTCTAGCATTGATGGTATCATCTGATTATGACTTTTCCAGCTTACGAAAGCGAGAACCATAAAAAATGGGGCAAAAAAAAAATGATTTGCAAAAGTGTAGAAAATGGGAGTTGTATGATATATATAACAGTGTATTTCACAAAATTTTCATCTTTTTCAAAATGAAGTAAACAGTAAGCCATTAACATACAAAAATGGGCTTTCTTTGACAGTGGTACAAAAAAATCGCGGTATGAACATCACTTCGACACTAACTCCCTGACCAAGTATGCCATTGTCCGCAATGGGGTGTAGATTGGAAAGTTAGTAGAGGAAGTGGTACCTCCTCAGTCGGTGGTTGATGAAGAATCATCCGCAGCACAGACGGGTTAGTCTTCTTGAGTGGAGTGGTATCTTTCGCTACTTGTTTGCCCGATTACATCCAGGGGGATACAGCAAGGGGCTGGTGGTGGAGGAGCTGATCCCTCTTTGGGAGAGTGGGGAAACGAAGCCGAGGGACACAGGGAGGCTGCGGGGAGGCCCAGTGACTCACAGGCTGCATGTGGATGGCTGATTACGTGCTAGAGTGGCAGGCCACGGCCGTGGCCTGGAGTCTTGAGTCATCCTATCTGCGAGGGTGGCATAGGCAGCCGCAAATGAAGCCGAAGTGGTGGAGAACGAGCGGATTGCCTCCATGATAGTCAGAAAGTCCCTGGTAGAGACGGTAATGTCTTGTTGGCGGTGCGAGTGCTCGACGATTGCTATCGTATGAAGCGATAGGCATGGGGTGAGGGCTCACGAGAGGGATGGGGACACTTAGGGCGAGTCTTAGAGGCATGGTAGGTGGAGTTGGAAGCGATTGATGTCGGTAAGGAGTTGGAGGCGGAGGCTGTCGGTGTTTCTGCTACAAAGGCAAGTCCTCCAAGTGGAATATCGGCCGGTTGGTCTCGGCCCATTCCGGAGTAGAAGATGAAAACACGAGCATGACCTGCCCTCCGTCGGCGGTAAGGGTGGCCTCACGGCCACATGGCGGCAGCTGCATCGGGAGCTCGGCGGGAAGCGAATGTCTTCTAGCACAGCACGAGTCTAGGAAATAGAAGAGGCGTGGACTCAGCTCGTTGAGGGATGGGGCCACTATCTATAGTTTGCTGCGTTGGTAAGGACCACCGGCAGATGGAGAGCAACTGTGATGTTGGAGGTCCGAAGTATCCTTGGCCGGCCTTCGATGGAAAAATGTAGAGCAGTCGGGTTGGCCTCTAGCCTAGACGTCATCGTGTGATAAAACTCGATGACTACCCGAGGATAAAAATATCGACGTGACATCATGAACGGCTCCAAGTGGTATCTCTGTGATTAGTGCTTAAAAAGTGCTCTTTTGAGGCTACGCCATTAGGTTTTTAGGCACTTTGAAGTGCCCAATCATTCCCAAATCTTGGCCCAGCATATTGATGTCCCTATTGTGTTACTAACGACATTTTGTAGGTGTTTTGGTAGTTTGCGGGCCAAACACTTCTCCATCTTGAGGCCGGACCCGAGGCGGTGAACACGATGAATAATGGGTTAGAGCCATATGCCCGAGTTCATTATGAGTTCTCTCGCTTGATTGCATCAAGGCGAGTTGAAGAAATGTC
>JAEQBH010002386.1:0-89457 GCA_016808115.1 Tetrastigma voinierianum
TAGAGTCTTTCATTCCATAGATATTCTAGCTCTTCAACATCAAATGAATCAATTTCACATAATTCATACATGTACTAAAATTCACTCCCACATAATTTATAGGAAAAAAAAATATATGCTTCCACTTTTCACAATGTTCTCCTCCAGTATGAGTTGTTGAAGTTATCCGGCAATTGCTCTTCCCTCTTGCACATTTTGCTCACGCAGCTTTGTATCTTGACCGGAATTGATTACATCAAACTAAAACAAATTCCTGTATTAATTGCTAATAAATCAACACGAATTCTAACTAAAATTCATATAGAAAATTAGAAATTCAGATTTCCTATGGGTTGCCTCCCATTAGTTGCTCCGTTTTACAGGTCCTTAAATTTGGACTTGTTGTTGTGTTCCTTCTTCTTTTCGGAGATCTGTTGGCTCTTTCATTCCTTCCTCTCTGCTAAATAGTGCTTAAGTCTTGTCCATT
Organism: Tetrastigma voinierianum; assembly: GCA_016808115.1. NCBI lineage: Eukaryota > Viridiplantae > Streptophyta > Magnoliopsida > Vitales > Vitaceae > Tetrastigma > Tetrastigma voinierianum. The sequence goes on from JAEQBH010002386.1 coordinate 467, forward strand.
TACTCGGAATTCTTCTCGATGCACACGCCATTATGTCGCACTCCAATGTATTGCCAGCCTGCATGTATAGTCCACCCATTTGTAGTTTAACTCTGAAACAACTTCAGTCTAGAATTAAACAATAGACCTTTTTCCCCTGCTCTGAACTCCTTTCTTAGGATCCTTTGATCATGCCATTTCTTTGTCTTATCCTTGTAGATGGTAGCATTATCATAGGCTTCATTCCTCAGTTCTTCCAATTCAGACAGTTGTAGCAATCTCTCTTCCTTTGCAGTTTTGAAATCGAAGTTGACTTCTTGATGGCCCACATTGCCTTGTATTCTAATTCGGAGGTAGGTGACATGGTTTCGAATACAATTACGTATGGGGACATTCCAATGGGAGCATGTGCGGTCACGTAAGCCGCGAGTGCATCGCCAGAGTTTGGAAGATCAATCCTTCTGTTTGGACTCACTTTGCCTTTTCAAGTATTCTTTTAATCTCCACTGGTTGGAAACTTACCTTGTCCATTAGTGCGGGATGATACGCTAGACTCATTACATGTTTGATCCATACCTGCTCATGAGTTTTGCAAATATACTTGTTTACCGAATGGCTTCCCCGTGCTAATATTAGTCTGGGTGTTCCAAATGCGCTCCAAAATATTCTTTTGCAAGAAGTTCATAACTGTATTAGCATCGACTTTAGAACAAACCCTTGCCTCTGCCCGTTTGGAAATAATCATTGCTAGCGGTAATATTTGAAATTAAATGATGGTGAGATGGTCCGTAAATCCTCCATACATGAAGACAATTGCGCCACCATAATACTTCTTAGGGTATTCCATTTACGCTCGCGATATTTCAATCTTCGGCATGTCCTGCTTGACCCATTGATTACAATCTCTGGCATTAGGCCAATAAAATCCAGTTAGTATTTTATGGTATTCTTTCTCTGAAAAGTGCCAATGGGTGCATGGCATTCATCAGGATACACCCTTGTTGTTTACGGCACGCATTTTCTTATTATCTATATCAGCACCTCTTTTCCAGTAAAGCGGATCATCCCAAATATAACCTGCTGTCGATTCACGAGTTTCTCTTACATTTAGGAAGTAATTAGAAGAACTTCCTCCACAAACTAAATAGTTCACAATGTCGGCATACATGAAGCGACAAGGAAACCTTAAAACGGTCTCATCAGGAAATTCTCTGTTAATATTATCTTCTCCTCCTCTTACATTGCTTCTTTCTACTCTTGACAGTGACCGGCTATCACATTGTCACATCCACTTCCTATCTTGATTTCCAAATCAAACTCTTATGACATTCCCACCTTACCTCAATCTTGGCAGCTTAAACTTTTTGACATCAGTATTTGATTCTTTGCATGTCAGTGTGAATCACCATAGGATCTAAAATGTATTACCTAAATTTCACAACAAATACTATAGCCTGTCTCTTTTTCGGTTGTCAGTGGTTCTTGTGCTTCATTGAAGGTTTTCAGCATAGTATGTGTACAGATATTCTTTCTTTTTCTGCTTTGCGACCAGGCTCCATGGCAAAATCCACTAGCATACACATTATTTCAAATCCTGATTCCATTATGAGTTATACATTATAGGTGCTTATTCTCCAATCTGATTTTGAGATTTCTATTAAAGCATCCTTGCAGAAGTCCTTGAAATTGAACCTCATTATGTTTTTCGATGTCTACACTAGTGGTACAGCTATTTTGAAAAGTCTTTGATGAATCTCACAGCAAAATCCGGCATGCCCCAAAGAAGCTTCTTCTCCTTCTTGTAGTAGGTTATTAAAAGTTTGATAATCGTGGTCCTTGGATTGGTCTACTTGTAGTCTGTAGAAATTTTATGCCAGAACAATATAAATCCACCGTAAAATGAGCATTTTCCCAATTCAATACTAAGCATTTTAAATGTAGCATCTTTGATCTTTGTTTCCAGTTAACAACATTGATCAAAGAATTTTGGATCCATACGGTGAAATCATCATGAAGAATTCCATCCTTCTTCAACCGTCGAAATATAGGCAAACATCATACCTGGAATGTGTTTGGGCATTACATAGCCCGAATGGCATCATACGAAGGAAAGGTACCATAGGGGCATGTGAATGTGGTCTTCTCTTGCTGATCTCGGGTGCAATTGCGATCACGATTGTATCAAGTACCCATCGAGAAAACAAAGTGAGGGTATCTGCTTCTTTGTATCGTCGATGAAGAAACGAGGAAATGATCACTTTCTGATTCTTTGCAATTGACTTCTTATGTCGATACATACCCTCCAAATCATCCTTTGTTCTTGTTGGAATCAATTCATTTTTCTCATTACGAATCTGATCAAATCCTGCCCTTCTTTGGAACCATAATTTGAGACTCACCCAAGGACTATACGAGATTGCATAAGATGGAAACTAACATTTAGCAATTAAGTACCTCTTTCAGCTACTTCCTTAGTGGGATTAGGTCTGCTGATGTTCTCTGATTCTGTGTGAAGTTTCTTCAGTAAATTTTGTGCATGCAAATAAGATGGGCTGATGCCCTTAAATCTTCAATGGACCAAGCTATAGACTCTTTATGTTCTTTCAAGATGCGTATTCTTTGTTTCCTCCTCATTACTCAGTCTGTGGAGATAATCACTTGGTTTCTACGGGAACAGTTCTAAATAAACATCTTGATAAACAGCGAGTTCTTTCCAACTAAAACCTTCTTCACTTTAGTTTCTTGTTAGATTTTCTCTTTTCATTTATTTCCCTATTGCCATCTCTTCTCATGTCCTTACTCAGCCAGTTTCTATAGAATGGCAGTTGTATGAATAATCGGAAGTAATCATCTTCGATATCACGGAAATTCATCTCTTTTTCATTGTTAAAATTTGATCATTACAAATCATCTTGAACATCGGGGTTAGAGGTTGCTGATTTCCATCAACTACATTGAAGTACCTACGTCTGTAATATATTACGCTTTTTGGATCAGGGTTGAAAGCGTGACTTCCTTCTCAAACCTCGAGGAGTAGAGCTCACTTTGCATATGAGTGGGGCTTGGCTCAGGTGGCTAGAATGGTCTTCCCCAACCGGAAGGGGTACTTGCGGGCTCCTTCCTCCATATCTGAAAATTGCTTAAATCCCTTTGGAAAAACAAATTTTCCAGCAGTTACTGACACATCTTCCAAGACTCCTTCGGTTTACCATCGATAATAATACGCGTTTGAAGAAGAGTAATGGTGGTAGGAAGTAACTCCCCCAAACTTAATTGTTTGGCAGCGAAAGAGCATCGAAGTTGATACTAATATTGAGTCCGCAGAAACTTTAAGTTTCAAACTCATATTAACAAAGGAATTTATAAAACTTCTGGATCTTTCATCTTTACGGCTGATTCTTTTTTATCGAAACCTTCTAGTAGCGGTGAGATTCTGATCCGCTTATACGATCTTTCTCTTCTTGCTTTCAGAATGTCTTTAGGAATTTTGCGTAGAGTGGCATCGGAGTCACTACTTGATAAGGAGCATCTTGATCCTCTAGCTTCTAGAAGGTCTTTAAAAAACTTAGCAAATTCTTTCTTCTATCTTTGATTTACTTGATCCCATTTGTGGGAAGGCAACTGCGGTCACAGAGCCTGGATGTCTTTGATTCCACTCTTTTCCTTCTTTTCTCAGTTCTTCTTCCTTTTAAATTTTGTCTTTTTCCTTGTTCTTTGTCATTTTTCTTTCATCATCTCTACTTTCCAGCTGACTCCTCGGTACCGGCCGTCTGATCTTTAGGATTTTCTTGGTGTCGCAGAGGCATCTTTCTTGGCTCTGCGGGGTTTAGAGACTGTGCCCACCTGCAGTCTCGGGGTTTTCATTAACATTAGTTGTGTTAACTTGAAATTAGTAATTTGTTGCTCCTGATTCGACTTTTGTTCATGGAGAGGTTGTGTTTCTTATTATCCCCAGTGAAGCGCGTCTGTTCTTGAAAGATAGAGACCCTCCTCTACGAACCTTATTGTTCCATTCTGTTACTCATTTCCCTTCTTTGATGTTCTTTGAAATCTTGGTAGGCTGTTGATAACACTGTGGAGGTTGTGCCTTGGGCAGCGTGAAACCCGTCCACCATATGAGGAAGTTCTCATGGTTCCTCAATCTAGGATGATAATGTGTTGGTAGGTTAGTGTAGGTTTAGTGGTACGTTTCTTGGCTCACCCAAATGCTTAACCTCTCGACATCAATAATTTGTTCTTTGCTCCTCAGCCTTTCCTTGATAATTCTCTTTGTTATTGCCCCTATCTCATGGGCGTGTATGTCTTCTTTCTTGTCCATTAGATGCATAATGGCGTCAACTTGGCCTCCATGGTGTCATCTTGCTCGGTTCAAGAATCCACCTTTCCTCTGTTTCCTCTTGAAAACTGAGAGTTTCATATTACATTGGCCGGGTCCTCGATCGGATCCTTGCCTCCTGTAACCTCTTACGTTTGAATGCTCCATGACATGGAAGCATCGATGATTCCTTTTGATATATCATTTAAGGCATGATATACAATGTCCATTTGAGTCTTCAAGTCTATCCCATGCATTGGACATCTTTTCAGCAGCCGCTTGAATCTTTCCCAAGCCACGTAGAGGCTTTCATCTTCTCCCTGTTGGAAAACTATGATCTCTCTCCTTCTCTCGGAGGAGAGTGACGGTGGAAAGAATCTACATAAGTAGGCCTCTACGGCTCCTCCCAAGCGTCAACGGACCATATGGTAAAGATTCGTACCATGTAGTAGCGTATCCCTTAGAGGAGGAATGGGAGCAGATCACGGGTTTAATGATCTGGTCCTAGCAATTCTTTTCTTGTATTAGCCATTATGAGAAATCTTCCCAGATGTTCGTTTGGGTCCTCAGTGGGATGACGATGCGTGCTGAACGTGGTGTCTTGTGGTGTGGCCTCAGCGCGGTTGTCGATCGTGATGTCATCTGATCAGTAGTCTCGAAAATCCTTCCATTCTATCCCAATGATTAGAGGTCTTGGCCTTCTCTATGCTTCGTCATTACATTTCTGTCTTTCTTCTGCCATGAGTAGGTTTTACGCCTTCTTTATCTTCCTCAAGCTTGAAGTGTTTTCTCCCAATTACGTATCTGGCGGAATGGGATCCGTGTCTGTTTCCTATGCATTAAACTTTTTGTTCACGAAAACAAAACATACTAACATTAACGAGTTGATGTCAGCAAATATTTTCAATTTGGTTGTTAAGGTCGTGGCTACAAAGAGTCAACTGCAAGCGCTATTTTGTTCTTTTTCTTTTTAAACAATGTCGAAATTAGTATTTCCTTCTTTCATCTGAATATTAATTACTAAATCCCTTCGATCCCCGGCAACGGCGCCATAAAACTTGATTGGACCAAAACATGTTTGCACATTTATGCATTAATTATGCATGCAAGATTATAACGTTATCACTGAAGGATTACTATCTAATTCCCAGCAAAATCGCCATAAAACTTGTTGTGACCAAAAATACATATACAAATTTATGACACTATTACCCAAGGACTATTAACTAATCCCAGGCAACAGTGCCATCAACTTGTTGACATCATATCATCATAACCAAAAATCTCTTAGAGTAGAACAATTTAATTTATTGGTTTTGGTCTGAAATTCTGAGTGCACGAGTGCGACAATGTAATAAAATGGGCATAAGGGTCTGGAATCTTCGATCCTGAATCTGAAATTTTTCATCAACTATACGACTACTTGAAATTAATACTATTTAAAGATATGATTGATATGAGTTCGGCATGGTAGGAAGTGTAGTTAGAAAGTAGACATTGAGATAAGGCGAAATAAAACAAATCAAGGGAAATAAATTCCTATAAAAAGAAATGAATACTGAACAGTTATCATAAAAAGACACATCAAGAAAAACAGTCATAGTGAACGATCAATTCCTGTAGTTCCTACTGAAATAAATTTCTTGATTATCTCTAGTTTCAAAATCTGTCCAAGGCATTTGTAATTTTATTTGGATCTCTCCCGCACTCCACATTTGATTTATCTCCTTCTTCTGATTCTCGAAATTCTGAGGAACGAGATAACTTCTTTACTGAAGAACTTCCTTAAAGCCCAGGTATTTTTCTTTTGCAATACTTCATACCCATTTTATGAATTTGTGCACCTTAGCTCCCAAGTTGTCCCGGTCGAGCAAGGATATACAACTTCCAAATTACTCTTCCTCGAAATTAAAATAGATCGACCTTTCCTTGATTAGATCTCGGCTAACAGGATTGGCCTCACTATCGGAATTGAGGTGAAATCTACCTTGTTTAAATAGATAAGTGATTCAACTCGTTCTTGACTTCAAGTGAAGAGGATTTATCTAAGTGAACTACAAAGCTCAAAGGATCCCCTAATAGCGGAGTTAGTATACCTTCAAAGAAATGTACATTACTCCCGGATTGTCTTCCTGTGTCACTCGAGGACCTCCTTGAAATGTCAGGAAGTAATAGCGCAATTCTTAACGGGTATAGTACACTGATATTCAGATCCAAAATCATTAAACCCATAATCTGAAGTAAATTCGTAAACCGAAATGAACAAGATGCTGCAAATTTCTACAGGAAAGATCAATTCTTACTACAACGTTTACTCAATGGAAGCTGGGTTCCTAAATTCTTTGAATCACACAGCTTGACATCCTTCCAGTCAAAGAATAGCGCAGTCGGCGAAATAATCGAATTCGAAATTTGTACGAACGATGCATTCAGTGAAGTAATTTGAAAAGAAATTGAATTACGCCGGCTTGGCCAAAGCGATAACATTGATTGAAAGAATAAGCGAAAGCATAAAATACAAGACAAACATGCGCATAAAATAAAGAAAAGAGAAGAAAAATAAAAGAAAAGAAAATAAAAAGAAAAAAAAAGTGAAGCCTAGGCTACCAGATCTCTCCTCTGATGCGCCTCGGAGCTTACTTTACTCTTGGGTAGGCTGCATTATTTATAGGGTTTTTCGGTTGGGCCTTAATCCCGATGTAACTCTTTGATTTTAGATATCGGGCGAGTCGCATTGATTTGCTTCCTCAGTTCTCTTGTCGCGACATCGAAATCATGTCGCGACATTGACTTAAAGTTCTGCATCCTATGAACTGGTCGTTCATGTTGTCACGACACCAACCTTATGCCCTTGCAGGTTTCAGTTGATCGCTTGTGATGTCGCGACATCATGGCCTTGTCGCGACATCCATTCTAGTCCTTTGCAGTCTTCAATGGTTGTTCCTGATGTCGCGACATCAGGATGTTGTCGCAACATGGGCTCGAGGTCTCACAGCCTTGCTTTCTGCAGTTTGTCATGATGTCGCGACCTCGGTTCTCTTTGTCGCGACATCGGCTCCTGTCTTGTTCCTTGAGCGGGTGTCCCGATGTCGTGACATCGACCTCATAGTTTCGAAGCCTTCAGTTGATCTCCTCTTGATGTCACGACTTCAGCATTAAGTCTCTGCCTGTATCCACCAGTTGTTCTTGGTGTCGCGACATCAGTCTTCTTGTCGCGACATCATTCCTTTAATTTCTGCTCCTTCTTCAGCTGCCTAGACTATGTTCCCTGTCGCGACCTGCATCAAATTCTCTTCAATCTTCCTGATGTCGCGACTTTAGAACTGGACTGTGCAGACCCACAACTGCATCAACGACTCAGCCAGTTGCTTTCATTTATGCTCTGTCATTCGACTGCCTTTTTGTCCACTTATTTCTACATTTTTCTACTGCTTTTTCTTCTTTCTTGCTTCCTTCCTGCTAATGACCAATTGGTGAGTTTCTTCATAATTCTGTATATTAATTATTCAATTCTAACTGAAAATCAAACAGAAAAATGGACTAAAAAGAGATGACTTTTAAGCTCATCAACCTCCTGCCGGTTTCTCTGTTCAAGTTCTTCCATCCTTCTGTTCAAGGTGGATAACTTAGCCTTTAGTTCCACATCCTCCGTCAGTGAATAAATGCCTCCCTTAGGGTTTACTGTGTGCTACTTTCTCTCTACTTCCCTTAGGTTCGGCTCATCCCATCCCTTGGAGGTTTCAGCCACATAGTTGAGGAAGTCCATAGCTTCATCAGGATTCTTGCTCAGGAAGTCCCCTCCACACATGGTCTCTAAGAGTTGTTTCATGGTAGGGGACATTTGATGAGTCCAAAAACTCATGAGATTTTTAATACATTTTTTTGAGTTTATAATGAGAAGAATGATGAATTGTTTGCAGAAAACTGATAATTGAATCAAATTTCAATTTGCAGGAAAATACAACAGGAAATCATATTTTTAGCAAAAATCATAAGAAATCGCTGCCGGCGAATTTAAATCAAAATGGGGCGAGTTGCGGCAGGAGTGCGGTTCAATGATTCAAGTCACGACCTCAACAAATTTGGTTTTGAAGAAGAAACCGAGGAGTGAATAAGTGAAGTCGTGACCTGCAGAAGGAAGTTGAGACAAAACGTGACTTGGTTGAGAATAAAAAAAGCAGTCAAAGGAAGAAGTTCAGCTGTCGCGACATCATTTCGACGTCGCGACGCAAACGAGGAAGTTAATAACGTCGTGATACCACCGCAGGAGTGCGACGATGAGGCGACTGCAGGTACAGGCGACGCTTCGATAGAGGAAATTCATGACTAATTTTTGAAAGGAAGGACTTGATGTCGCGACCTTGGCCCGGTGATGAAGAATAAAGCCGAATTATGGCGAAACTCCAATATCTGAGCGACGGAATTAATAAAAGCGAGCGGGATGTCGCGACACCGCCAGTCGCGACGGGGTGAAAGGTTCTGGCCAGACATGGAGGTTGTGACAGCGATAGAAGTTGTGACAGTTTTCAGAAATTTGAAAGAAGTCTTGGCGTCATCGATTAATTGCGTGACATCTTGTTGAATAAAGAGAATTAAGCGTCGTCAGTGGTATGACATCAATTGGAAATGAAATTCGCGGCGTTATTTGTTGGTGACATGGTTAATGGTAGTCCGCAGCGTCATCATTCGTTCATTCTCATTAAAAAATCGAATCGTATCAGTTTTGTCGCGACATCATACTGAGATCTTTGAAGAGCCGAGTCCGCAGCGATAGTTAAACCGAGTGACCTCAAAAGAGCTTACAAGACAAAAAGGATATGTCGCGATGTCATTCAGCTGTCGCGACAACAATTACAAGGAAAGAAGGTCGCGACGTCCTTTAGCGGTCGCGACCTCAGAAGAGATCACAATGCAGAAGAATGAAGTCGCGACTTATGGTTGAAGTTGCGACATCGAGAGCGGCTTCGATAAAGCGAACGATTGAAATCTGCGACGTGAAGGGTTGCGACATCAGGTGGAAATTCGCGACAAACAAATGGAGTCGCGACATGAACAAATGGAGCGGTTATTTGGAAATCCACAAATAGATGCATCGAGTTGAGACGACTTCAAACCACATAAATACGTAAGGCTGTATTGAAGGAGCATGCTCTTAGTGGCCTGAGAGCGAAGATCTGGGTAGCTAAGGCTCATTTATTATTTTCTTCTTTTCTTATTTTTCTTGATTTCGTTTTGTTTCATTTTGTCGTTGGGCATTAGGTAGATATTTTTTTTTATTTCTAGATGCGAGCGGTGGCTTGTTAGCGAAATTTGAATGTAGAATTCATTTTTCTTCAAATTACTATCTGGTTGTTTGAAGTTCAGACAATTCTGGAATTTGGACCTCCAGTTTCATTAATACAGTGGTTATTTTTTATTAGATAACCATTCTTTGTGTATGGTCGATAATTTAGAAACCCGGACTTCTATTAGGCAAACTCTGTTGTTAAATTTATCTTTCTGCGGAATAAATTCGGGTGCTGTGAACTTTCAGCTTGAAAATGCATTACGGTTATGAGTTTTACATGGTGATTCAATATCGGTGTCTTATACCGGTTGTAGCATTCTTTGCGTACGGTACCGGGAGGCCCTGCGGTGATACAGAAGGCAATCAGTGATGAACAATTTCTCAAGGGTATATTAACTAATATTGGAGATCTAATGAGCTTTGTGAGTTTATTTCGATAAATCCTCATCTCACTTGAAATCAAGAATGAGTTGAATGAATTATCCAATTAAACAAGCGAGAGATTTCACCTCGGTCGAGCAGTGATTCTAATCGTGTTAGGCGAGATCCCAATCAAGGAAAATGAACTATTCTAATTTAGATAAGAGAAACCAAGAAAGAGTAACCCATGCTATACCCATGTTCCTCGGGAGCCATGGTTTATAGTCCATTCTGGTATTGCTATTGAAAAGAAAAATATCCGTAACAAGGCAAATGGTCAGACAGTGAAGCTATCTAATTCTCATTTTCAAAGAATCAAAGAAAATTAGATGATGAACAGTGTAGTTTGGAGAGATCTAGCTACACTACCATATTCCCTGGACTGATTTAAAATCTGTGGTTCATAAAGTAAGGTTATAAAGTACTCTACAAAAATTGATTTTTCACAATAGTAGTGTACTCAATGTTTCCTTTAAAAGATACTTGTCTATGTCCAGCTATTTTCATTACTATTCCTTATTCTTTATTCTTTTAAATTTCAGCTTATTTGTTATTCATTCACATATCTTAGACTTGTATATTTTAAGGCTTCTAAGTTGATTTCAATTGCCATTTAGAGTCCAAATAGTGTGAAATTTGATTAGTCAGGGTAGTTGATTGATAATTCTTGAGATCTCTATGGATCGAGACCGATTCTAAATCCATTTTATTACTTTGCTCACATGTGCACTGCAGATCTTCGGATCGTATGTAAAAGAGATTTATTTAATTTTAAGGAAACTGATGTTAATGAGTAAAATTGCAAAGAAATACAACCAACAAGTTTCATGGCATTATTGCTGGGGATTAGACAATAGTCCTTTGGTAATGGTGTCATAAATTTGTATATATCTTCTGGTCCAACCAACAACATTCCATCGTAGAAGTGGTTTACCAGCATCCATGTGTCAAAGACATGGTGAGGGCATGCACTGATAGTTTCAAGATACCTTTCCCAACACTGATAAAATCTCTTACTGTCATGAGCTGCGAAGGTGTAGATTTGCCTCTTCAAATTGTTGGTCTTGGCGGGGCATCACAATCCTTCAAAATTCGTCTCAGAACCCGCCCCAGCCCCGATGGTCCTCGGGCCTTAATCCAAAATTTGGCTTTGTCTTTGAGGGTAAAAGGAAAGGCTTTCAACTTCAGCAACTCTATATTGGTTGCACCCTCTTTGAAAGTTGTGCAAACTTCCTCAAAATCCCGAATGTGTGTGTATGGATTTTCATTTTCCATACCATGAAAAGCCAGAGCAAAGTACTCGCATAAGGCCTCACCGCCACATCCTTAGAAGTGGGGTATAATGCATGAGGTGCATTCAACCTTAGCCAAGGAGTGATCCCTCATTGACTGCAGGCATCATTGCCTTTTGAACCCCCTCATATTCGCTGCTTCGTGGGGGTCGATCCTGGTTGTCAGACAAACTCGATTTCACTCCCTTTGTTCAATCGAGCACTAAGCCTTTCCACATGCTTACAAGAGTCATTCCACCGCATAAGCTGCTATGAACACACACAAACAAGCAAGAAACCAACAAAAACGAGGCTACCAGAAAGGTTGGTGTTAGTTAAAATAAAAACAAGGAAAAATTTGTATGAACAATACAAAATTCCAAATTCCCCTGCAATGAACTGTAAATGGGGAAAAATGGTAAAATAAAAAATAAATGAGAATTCACCAATACTTGTGATGTGGATCACAAGTTCATAGCTTCTCTTCACTAGGGCACCATCCCCGCAGCGCCATTTGGATCTGCTTGGCCAAGAGGGTGGTCCGAAATTAACAAATTTATATCCTAAAATTCTCCTATCGCCGTAGCGCAGCTACCGTAGCATAGTAGCTCTAGGGTCCACACAGATGTGCTTTCTTCGTGAGAGATAAGAGGAAGTGGATTGAAAATGGTGTTTCTTTTCGATTTAAGGATTCAGGTAAAAACAGTGGGTGAATGGTTGAAAATTGAAAGTAAATTGAAATAAAATTAAAGAAAGAACTCCTCGAGGCCCTCGGGGCCACTCGGGTTAGGTTCTAAGGTAACCTGTGAGACATGTCATCGGTTCTTTTCCCCATCGGGGAGGATGACCTATAGTTTTTTCCCGAATCGGATCTTCATTTAGCTCTAACCTGTAGGAGCTCATAAATGACAACTAACTGGGCATCAGTGGATCTAACAGTAAGCATCCATTGAGCCTTGAAAGCTTGCCAAGTACTGGCCACTCAGGGTACATCACAATGATTGAAACCTAAATGTGAGATGTAGAAACGTAAAAGGCCATAAATGCTTGCGTTATGAACATGAGGACAATGTTTTTACCTTCAAACCTTCACCCAATGGCCTTCCTCCTCAAGGATGAGGGGGGTTTAGCCAAGTATCCCTTGATTTGTCATCAAGGCAACATGGTGAGAAAATGCAAGAAAGTGGGAAAGAAAATAAGAGAAAATCACACAAAGTGAGGAGAGAAAATTCGCTCAATCTTCGAGCGATTGATGGACCTGGTGCTTGATTGATGTTAGCAAGTTTAACTGAGCTATAGGTGCTCGCACTAACGAAATTACTAAAATGTATAAAGGAACCAAAATTAACAAGGCGATGGTACAATGCCAAAAAGAGCGGTCAAAAGCAAGCCAACTAGCAAAGGGAGAAGCCAGAATTTCACAACCTCGCAAATTTAACACCGCAAATTCAGCGCTTCCTTCTCTTCTGCATTTTTTGCTCCAAATGTCTCTCTCGAAATGATCATGCATCTTCAGTTCGGGCCGTCCGTCGGTTTGAATCAAACAAGAAACAGACTATTCGCCTACAAAGCTTACAAAAATAAATGATAAAGTGGATCAAGAGTGTCACCCCAATGTATCAATCGTTGATGGCTGATTAGTACACAAAAAGTGCTTAAAATTTGCGATAAACAGGGCTCAAAATAGCTCTATTTAGGTACTAATCAGTGTCCATGTAACGAGGATCCATTAATGACTCCTCACAAATTGGTTAAGGGCATTAGGTATTAAGTTCTGCTCGAACTTCACCTCGAATAATCAACTAAAAAAACCGAAGAACCTACTTGTGAAAGTGATCCATCTTCTGTCCCATGTAGTGGGTAGTGAAGTTAACGACTCTTTGGTTGGCTCTGGGCATTAGGATTTGAGATGCCCCTTGGACTATGCGTGGGATTCAGATTGGATCATTCCACTTATTTCATTATTTTTCTCTTTCTTTTTGTCTATTTCTTTTTCTTTCATTTTCTCATGTTTTTGCACTTTTTCTATGGTTGGGGCCCATTGGAAATCCTCTTTATGAAGGTGTCCTATCACTTGAAGAGTTAGCAACTCTCAAGGTAAACTCAATTTCAGCAAAGGGGGGTTGGAACCCATGTATACAAGGGATATCTAGTGTGTATGTGTGTATATATAAGTTCCCAAAGGAAGCGGCTTCTTAAAAGAAATGGGTTGTGGCCAAACTAAGCCAATACTGCACCCTTCCTATTGATTGTGGAATCACAGTAACTCCTCAAGAACCTCCCACTGCTTCTCCGCTCAAATGACAAGTTACCATGAAGCTAAGCCATTAAAACTACTAAAACTGTCTTTGAAAAACGTGGGTTATAAAAATTTTCACTTTTCTATCAAAATCACGACTTTAGATTTAACGAAAGTCCGACAAAGATAATCTACTGCACGTGGTCAAGCCTCCAAAATAGCTTAAATCAATTGCAAAAAATACACCCCAATATTTTCCAAAAATCCCATCATTAAATCCATACAAAGGACCCTCCGGTCCTCATCAAATATAAGATAAGAATCAATCTAACATAAATTCATCGCAACCTGTTTTTCTTAAAACATGCATGCATATTTTACAAAATATATTTACATATCCAAAATGTCACATTTTAACTTTTACTATGTTTACATTACATATTATCTTATATATAAATACAACACAGCGTCTAAGACTGAGGATCCTGGAAAGGTCTTTCGGCTTCGCACTTGGACCTGGAAAATTATTTAAACATAAAACTATGAGCTAAAATGGACTCGTGAGTACTATAAGTTCTAAATGTTGTTGTCCGATGTACCTCCTTATATGAAAATCTCAGACAAAAATGGTTGTAAAACTGCTATGATAAAACTTTGTTTTTAAGCAGAAAACCATTTATGAAAACTTTATGAAAACTATTTCGCGCATTGAAAATCGTTTTTACCCGCGTGAATATCTAAAGTTCTATACTCAGAAATCAAGTACCAACCACTATGACCTATTTCAAATACCTTAGACGTGATGCCACAATCGCATCGTGAGTAACCCTAACACTAACCGCCTAATATGGTCCGATGAAAATCAAGGATCTCTATAAACATAACGAAACCTCGAAACCAAAATGCCCGGTGATGGAACCTCGGAACCAACACCTCATCACCATGTACTATGTCAGAGCGCTAACCATCTATATACCTCGAATGTGCAGAGGGCAACTCACTATATAAATATATACTATATCTAACCCCCAATTGCCGACCAGACAATATAGTTAGTCATAGTGTCCAATAACCCTGCCATGCACAATCCGAGATACATCCTCGACCGAAGTCAGTCTGCGGTCATCTAGTGGGTTTTGAGTGAACCAGCTAGCATTGCTTAAGTACCGAAATCGAAATTTTCTCTCACAGTATACTGCTGGAGGTACAAATAATGCTTTACTAATTACATTATATTTTCAAAGCACTTTACAATCTTGTAAATTAAATACTCGCTTTTGAAAACAATTTCGAAAGTACTCACCTTTTCTCTACTAATTTCTTTCAATTATTGTCAAGCACGCTAGATTATCGTCGTATGCTCCAATCACCTAAACAATCCATACAAATTATGAAAATGCCCTTAGTTCAACGTTTTAACCATAAAACATACAAAGGGCTTCTAAAGCGACCATATCAAAACGAACTTCGATTATAACAAAACTTTACGTGATAGTCACATTCTATAAGGACATCGATAATATGAGGTGAAATTGACCAAAATTCCCCTACACATGAAATGCCCCATAAAAACTATCTGTTTTAGCAACTTTTTCAAAGCGACCCTATGCTATTTGTCAGATAGACCACACATCGTCAAGACAACCACGCAACGCGCACACTTAAGGCTACTACAATTAAATTTTTTAAGAAATTATGTGGGTACCAAATGCTATTGACAGACATATGGTTAGATTCTAGACTCAAGGGACTTTTCATAGAGTTTAGAAACACTCAAAAACATTTCTGAAAATTATGTCCGGACTGTTCGAATAGAATCCTGAAATTTCAACACACGAATCGGTCCGAAAATACCCCAAAATTCACTTGCATCGGGTCTAAAAATAGCCCAAAATTTTTAAATATTCCTAAACTCAGTCCAAAAATTTTGGAACTAAAATTTACGGCCTCTCACGGCTTCTAAAAAAATTTCAAGTCATTACTTAGCCTTTAGGCTAGAAATAATACAAGTAGGAAAATTACCTACCTCTTAGAGTTTGACGAAATGCTAAGCTTTTGGTATCCATGCGTAGCTCTCTTTGTAAGACCCTAGAAAATTCTAATTTTCTGAAAAATGGTAAAATGATAATTTCGGTCAAAATCCGAAATTTTTCTAGGTCTTGGATGATGAAACAGACTTCACCGTTGGAATCATCTCGTGAAATCTAGCTACCACGTCGAATTTCATCGGGACCGAGACGTAAATTTCACGCTTCGAGGCACCGAGAGTAGCGCGGACACTCGCATTCAAGCGGCTTAAGACTTATACACGTAAAGCGGAGGAGCAAGTCAAACATGAGCCTGGCGGACCCATGAGAGACATGTGGCAACATGTGATTAGATGGAAATCCAAGGTAGATGAATAAGATAAGGGTAATCCAAGGAGCAACTTGGGATCAGATAAGTGGCAAGTGAGATGACATCTCACTGGATTTCTATCTTCTCCCCAACCGGGTCAGAGTAAGGGAAATGAGAGAGAAATGAAAACCAGATTTGAGAGGAAGAGTTAGAGAGAGAAGCTCCACCTTCTCTCTAGATTTTTCGACGATCGGACCATCAAGTTTCCACAAGAAAAAAAGAGGGAAAGTCTTTCCTCGGGACAAGAGCCATGTATAGAGATTCTGGACCTGAGTTTCAACAAAACCCAAGAGGCAGTCTTCCTACTTTGGTTACTTTCTACCCTAAGGGTTGTGTGGTCATTGTCTTGCCCTAAGGGGAATGTTTGGTTGTATTTTGAACCATGAGAAGCTGCCACATTGTGGTAGTACACATTAACCGGACTTTAGAACTGATTTTTGGGTGGAAAAGAAAGAAAATTTGGTGGTGAGTCCTTCTGGTAAATTGTAGCCACATCAGTAAACTTGATGTTTTCTTTTTCTTTTTTTTTTCGTAGGCTTTCTTGAATTTCCTCAATTCGACTCCTGTAGACTGCTATGGTCCCACTCCTGAACATTTAATCGACGAGAGGTCAGCTCAGAGGTCAGTCAGAAAGGTTAGCCCCAGAGAGGTCACCACATAGCTCATCTTGGCTAAGTCAGTCAGTGTCATTTCGGTTGACTCCGCACACTCAAATAACTCGAAGGTCATAACTTCTCCGTCCGAACCTGCTTCGTGTTCCAGACTCCCATGGAAAGCCCATTGAGTCAAGATTCCAGCAATGTGCCTGTGGAGGGCAGTAGGTGAGCTCAGCCACTCAGCTCGGACAGGTCAGCACACCTTGGCCAAGTCAGTCGGCCCCTGGGCTATTTGACTACGATGACCTCAAACTTCATGTCATAAATTCCTTCGTCCGAACCCGGTTGCGTTCTGAACCTATGGAAAGACCATTGAGTCAAGATTCTAGCCATATGCCTATGGAGGGCAATCGTGATCATAACTCCATTGAAACTGCGTTTCGCACTAAGTGTGCGTTGTTCGTCATGGTCGAAGTGTAAATAGCTGTGTTTTGATACGACCATCAGATGGCATGTTGTAGGCTATTGTGAATGGGTATGGTATGGGCTGATCATGGAGGCCAACAGAGGCCATATAATTTTAGTTCCAAAAAACTCGAGATCAAGGATGCAGTGATTTCTATGACGGCTTCACACAACGCGAACGTGGGTGGGTCAGGGTTTGCACCGAAACTAAAAGTTTCTAGGTTTCGCCGTTGTTTGATGTTGTATGGATGATTGGAACCAAACTAGTTCATGATTGTGAAGGGCCGTGGAGGTCCCCGTCGACGTCCAAGATTGTGACTGTCAGGTGTTATCATTTATATGAACAACGTGGCAAGGTGAATATGATAGCTGTTAATGTATGTTGTATGATGTATTAACATGGGTTATAAATGGATGTTAATATATGTACCAATTATAATTATCCATGGTATGTGAATCCGCTCACATGTAGCTATGCATCATACATGTACGAGAACCGCAGCCAAGTACACCAGATTGCATATGTAATTAGAACATTGCATGGTATGGGTGTAGCGCATAGTCGCTGTCATTCACCATCCTTAGTGAATGGGTTTCGTGACTTGTACTTCGACGAAGTCCAATGGAGATCCACAAATTTGCATGGCTGTACAATCAACACCGTGGTTCGTGTCGATGGTGAGATCTGAGAATGGGACAAACCGGCGAGTCCTTCATGGTTGCATAGCACGGAAAATTAATACCCATGTGTTTGCACTTAAGTAAGGATAGACACCCCCTCAAGTGAAAAACTTGGAACTTTGCGGTTATACATGACCCCCGTCTATGAAAGACCCGAGAAAAAGCCAGTCGGCATGCAGGGTCCGGAGGTGAGACCCCAAAAATCCATGGCCCACAAATGCATATACACAAGACACTTGATCACATCAAGTGGCACTGGAGGATAAAACCAGTGGGTATGGGTTTATAAAACAAAAAGCTTTTGTTTTTTGAAATAAAGGATTTTATAAGGGATCATCCAAAAGCCTCGGATTTGAAAATAATGAAATGACTTTACAAATGACTACTGATGTGATCCAAAAAAATAACGGTTTTTATCACGCATGGGTTATATCATGTGAGGGAGTCAAGTGAGTACCGAGATATGGGCATGATGGCATTTCACGATGACATACATTCATGCATTTACTTGAATGTGGGTGTGTTTGATCAATGTGATATTCACTTAGGGTGGGGAGTAATCCTCAGAGATTATCACTACTAGGCTCATTTACCCTGCCGTGGGACCCTTTCAGTACAAGGCTACATGAGAAGACTCGGGGCTCCTTCAAGGTCATCGCACAAAGAACGCTGTCTGTGGCCTTCTTGATGAAGAAATTTTGTAAAATATATTAATAATCTAATTTAATATATTTTGGCATGTAAAAAGTGTATAAGAGTTGTACATCAAACTCTTGTGAATTTTTATAAGAAATGAGTTATGTGTAAGAAAATTATACATGAAGAGGTCTCAATATATGAGACATGTATGATATCTGCACCCGATATCCACGTGCTCCATGTGCCGATGGGTTGTCAACGGACCCCCCCCCTCCCCCCCCCCCCCCCCCCCCCCCGGAGAGATGTGGGCCTCACACTGTCACAGATCAACTTTCGCTCTTCTCGTCTCCGACGAAAACCTACGGCCCAATTTTAATAAATCTAAAAGAGAAGCTAATAAGAAAAATAAAATAAAATCTCCTCTCTTTCTCTCCATTCACGCCTTTCTCTGCCCGTCCAGCGCAGAAGCAACCGATTTTTCTTCCTTTATCTTTTTTTTTTTTAATTATTATTATTATTATTATATGGATACATATCTATATTGCCTTATTCGGCACGTTTCTACCTTTGAAAATTTATTTATTTTAAATAAATCCGGTTTGCCATTTCCCGATCAAGATTTTTGTAAAAATCTCGTCCCTGAAGTCACTGGCAACTTATCACCCAGATAATCGTAAAATATTCTAACTGTCTCAGAATTCGACGAAATTTTTCTTGGTCATTAGATTTTGTGAGATTTAATTTAACGACACAAATTGCTTGTCATCTGAGATCTAAAGAATTTTCTAGGCTTCCTTAAACCATTATGGCAATTTATTATCATTTTACCATTTTTGAAAATTTCTATTTTTTTTCCATAATTTGTACTTTCACCAATCCACTTTCCTTAATTGCACAAGTGCCACAATTATTTGAAAACTTTACAATTTCATCCTTAAAAACAACTTTAAAAAATACTACTATGGCACTCAATTAATTGGCTAGCCCTTTCTAACAATACGACCCTACTTACATATCGCATCAAGGTTTCTCACCCTCTTAGATCTGGCGTTACAAATCCTCCTTCTTTAGAACATTTCAGCCCTGAAATGAAAAAAAAAAAAAAAAAAGAACTCAAAGGAAAGGAAAGTACCTCATTCGGAAAATAAATAGGGATACTGACGACGCATCTGAGCCTCTAGCTCCCAAGTAAATGCTTCCCTCTCATGATTATTCCACAATACTTTAAGTAAAGGAATCACCTTATTCCTCAACACTAGTTCCTGATCTAACTGCACGCTGTGTATTTCCTCATAAGTCGTTCTCCTTAGTCGCATTCTGCTACTCTTCTCAACACATGAAGATCCGATAGCTTCATTAACATCGACATGGAATGTGTCATAGAATCCTTGATAACTCTGGGGTAACTTCAATTTGTGTTAATGGTCCCACTGCAATAATCTCATACGGCCCTATAATCTGGGTCATTCTCAAAAATTTTCCGTGCCTTCTAAATCTCGAGGACACCTTCTGGGGGAAATCTCGAGGGAAGACTTCACACTCCACCTTAAACTGTAGATCCCTACAGTGTTTGTCCGCATAACTTTTCCGTCTATCCTGCCATTCCTGAGTCCAACAGTTTCTTGAGTCAATCGAATCTTATCTAAGGTAATTTGTACTAACTCTGGGCCTATCAGTCTCCTCTCTCCTATTTCATCACAACATACTGGAGTACGACACTTTCGGCCATACAATGCTTCAAATGGAGCCATGCCTATGTTGGATTGATAATTGTTGTTGTGTAACTCGAACTCCATATTAGAGATAAGTGCGATCCCAAATTTCCTTTTAAATTCCCATCACGTATGCTCAGCATATCCTCTAGCGTCCGAATAGTTCTCTCTAACCCACCAAAGAATCCGAGAATGGAAATCATGGTTAAAGTGCAATCAGTCCCCATGGCATCCTCGTAAACTCGGAGACTCAAAACTGGATGTGAACTGGGTCTCACATGAAACTATCGATATAGGAACACCATGTAATCTAAACTATCTCGCTCCATATATAATCGGGCCAACTCGTCTAACTGCCATCATCATAATCGAGAAATCTCTACCCTGAGAAATCTTTTGATTCTACTAGATTAGATTTATTTTTCTTTAAGAAACATTAGATAAAAATTCTTTCATTCAATTTATAGTTCAGAACTTCCAATTAGAGGTCCAAACAAGATTTTCGAAAAAGTAGGGGTAGTTGATTTTTAGAATTTCTCATCAATCTCTGTGGGTACGATATCTGGACTTCTAGAGTCCACTTTATTACTTATATGACCTGTGAACTTGCAGTGAATTAGACCAAAACCAATTTTAATTGCATCATTTTAAACACAGCAAAATGGGTCTTTTTACATACATAGTCAAAAAGCTAAGGCTGCTGCACTAATGCAGCCTCCTCCTCCTCCTCCTCCCTCCTCCCTCCCCTCCTCCCCCTCCTCCTCCTTTGTGTAGTGTTATGTCAAGAATTTGCTACCGTCATTATCAACAAGTTTTGGCGCCATTGCCAGGTATTAGAAAATATCCTTCTAGCAGCTTTGTCAAGAGTTTTGTTTAGTATAGAAAATGGTCTCAACAAGTATTTACCGTAGTTGCCAAGGATTGAAGAAGTATTTTTTATGAAATTTGTGCAGCAGTTCAGGTTAAAAATTTCAGATATTTGTAAGAAATTTCTTTAGTAATGCTGTGTCATGATTGCTTGTCTAATTAAATTGAGAGAATTGGTTGAGTTGTTTGTGCTATTATTGTTGGAGGAAATGAATTGAAAGACAACCAAAATGAAATGCTAAAATGTATAATGGCATAACAGTCTTTTTTAAACCAAACAAGGAACAAAAATCTATAAACGAAATTTGGGCTTAAAAAGAGGAACATAAATTTAAGTTGTGATGTCAAGGACAAATAAGCTGAAATTATATATTCTAAAAGACTAAAATGAAGTCAATGTTAATCAAGTTTTTGCTTGAACAGCATAATTCATAAAAATGACTAAAATAAATATTACTGGGTCATAAGTACCTTGAAAATTAATTATGCTTCAAGTTAGGAATAATTATTAGATCCAACCTAAGTTTAGTCTCAAAAGGTCCTAGAACTTCTTCTCTATTATTATTCAAGGAGAAATCCTAGAATTAGAACCAATAGGAAATGATTTAAAGTATCCTTAAACAACAGCCTTTAATAGCCTACCCTGGTACTATATGCTTATATGCATATACCTTAGCATCGCTTGAGCCTAAAGGCCATTTTCATCATCAAAGCCACAAAGAAAACTCAACCCTTCCTTAAATCCGATCTCAGAGTAAAGAACCCTAAGTTTACCCAAAATTGCAAGGCAAAGAAAATGATCACGAGACAAGCCTGGGGATACACTCTTGAAATGTGAAGATTGAATGAGCACTAAGGATATCATGAAAAGCAATTAAGAAAAGATGTATACAAGAGGTGCACAATAGAAACTAAGAAGCTGAAAAATATGTGTAGATTCAAGGAGGAGTGAGTTTTACTTTGTAACCTTCCTCCCTTGAAAAAATAAGTCCTTAGGGGTGTTTTACACTTAGTACCCTAATGCCAACTAGTATGGGAGCTACTGACCAAAGCTTGTTAAGGGGAAGTAGAAAGCTTAAGAAGGAAAAACATTGCACCATTCCTAACCTTTAACAAAATGATAAGAAAATAGCTTCTGAACTGAGAAATTGAATTTGAAACAGAAGTGAAAAAGAAAAGTCATGGTGGGAACATGAAGAGTATGCACTGTAACAAGTTTGAGGGTGCTTTGAAAAGCTCTTGGAATAGAAAATAAAGGATGAGCAATCAGCTGAATTATGATAAGAAGATACAAGGCTTGGGTAAACTTGAACCATAAATGTCTAGTTATCTACCCAAATACCCTAGCCAGACATTACAAGCATAAAAGACTTATTTGATCCTAAGGGTTATGTTATGCCTACATTAGTGGAGAATGATATGAATTTCAATAAGCCTGGGACCCAAGTCATTATAAAGAGATCAACATTCTCAGATAGGAGTAATGGTCATAAAGGGGAGACCAACACACACTCACTAGGTCAAGAACTATAACTGTTCACTAGCTATGAATTATTTGTTTTATTAAAGGATTTAAATTGAAAATTTTTAGGATTCAGAAATTGAAGATTAGTTAGAATTGATATCACAATTGAAATTTTATTGAGGCCAAATTGTTGATATGATTAAAAAGATGATTACAAAGAAAAATGTTCTTAAAAATAAATTTATTGTTTGAGGACAAACAAATAATCTTTTCTTTGCTTGAGGACAAGCAAAACTTCAAGTTTGAGGGAGTTTGATGAGTTTAAAACTCATCTATTTTTAAGCCCATTTTTCATGTATTGTCTATCAAGTTTTGTTTATGTCTGAATTTAAGTGGAGTCTGAATATTTTTCGGGATTTCACTTGATTTCACTTCACCGAATTGTTCGACCACCTAGCCATTATTTTCAATCTAGTTATAAAAGGATGAGCTCCTAATGAGTCTTAACCTATGCGTTTTAAGCCTGGTTTTCAAGTACATTTCAAGCTTAAAGTTCGGCTTTAATGCAAATTATGGAGCTTTCACTGGGACTTATGTTTCAAGAACTTAAGGAACAAAAGGTAATTCAGCATAAAATGTGTATAAATCAACATCAGTAGAAAGATTTCCAATGTCGCGACATTAAGGAGGAAAGGTCTTCGACGCTATTATAATGTCGCGACATAGCCGCGGATATCGCTAAAAGGGGAGGGTGCAAGTTACAATGTCGAATATCGCGAGCGTACTCTAGCAAACAAATCCATAGCAACCATCCACGCCGCGACATCGCCAACATAGCTACAACATTGCCCCCGCAGCGACAATAATGGAATTTTTAAATGTCGCCACATCTCCATACAACGCATGACACCAAATCGTGATTCAATCAGTGAAGATGAATATAAGCAGTCGGCCGCGACATCAATCCAATGTCAGCGACATCAACCAAGGCTCGACCACTGAAATCTAAAACATCCAATGTCGCGACATCGCTGGTTAGTCAAAGCGACATCCAATCAAAGTAGCCTAGGGTGATGAGATTAATTCAAATGTTGCGACACCGACAAACGTTTGAATCACCTAAAACATCTAAGAGGACTTTAGAGCAATAAGATTCAATGTCGCAACATCAGCTGAAAAGATTAGACTTGTAGAGGCAATGTTGCGACATCAAGAAGTGAACTACAAGCATTGTCACGACATCGAGACAAAAATGTAATAGCAAAGGAATCAATAAGCTATGTCGCGACATCAACTCAATGTCGCAACATCAATTAGATGTCGTGACATCAAAACAAAGACTACAACAATTTCGCGACATCAAACTGAGCTTCCAAGATGAAACACTATAAAGCAGTGTCGCGACATCAATTCAACGTCGCAACAGAAACTCAATGTCGCGAACACAAGAAAGGCAATGTCGCGACATTAGAATTCATCTGGCTAACATCAATCTCAATGTCGCGACACTATCATGACATGGATTTACATCATTGAAGTTGAGAATCGCTTCTAGCAGATTTTCAACGTTCGACATTAGATGCGACCTAAGACATCGACAACTCGATTTAACGACGCCACCATGACATCAATAGCCAGGCAGCATTTGCGATTTTTGAAGTGCGTGATTCCGCATTGTTTAGTATTCAAAGAAATGATCCTATAAATAGAAGCTCCTTGAAAGTAATGAGCAGCTTTCGTTGAACCATGAACATCAGGGTAGCTGGAGTCTCCTTTGTATATTATTCTTTTTATTATTATTTTATTTCTTTTTCACACTTAGTTTTTAATATATTTTAGTTAGTAATTCTCTTTGGATTTAAGCAAGGATCTCAGCTAAAGTTTCCGACCAGTCTATTGTAAACATTTAGATTTAATGCCACTGCCTAATTTTACTGAATCTAGAAATTTTTGGAGTTCATTTGTTTCAGTTTGCTTGCAATTTTAGTGAATTTTCCAGATCAGCTAGTTACTATTATTTGTAATCCGATTTTGAAAGACTGAGCTCCCTCTGGGAATGGATTGATGTTAGTTATTATTTTTTACGCAACTTAAAAGAATGTCAGAGTTAGAAATCTTGAATTTATCTAATTATTCTCTAATTAATTGTCTGTATTATTAAAAATTGTACTGTAAAGGCTGTATCTTGCCTCATCGCAGTCCTCTAAGTGACATGTAAGTGAGAGCCCCTTTGAGAGTATAAAGTAGTTACTGGGGTATGCCAGACTAATATTTTGAACCACGAACTCTGAAAGATTACTATGATAGATCACCAATTTACCTATGAAAATTATGATCGTTGTTACGCCCGCCAATCGATTGCTTTTGTCGGTTTTTGAACATCTATCCCCGTTACGTTGCAGCATTCAACCCACAGATGAGAGTCGACCAAATTCAAGAACGAGGATACCACCGTAGATCTTGAGTAGCGCCTTCAACATTCCGGAACAACGGGAAGATACCTGGCCTCCAGAACATAAAAGTTTGAGCACCTAAGTATTGCGTCATCTACCAAAAGAGGGTATTATAGCATCCCGCGGCAAAACCTGATTTAATCACAAACGGTAAAGGTAAGCTCTCACTATGAAACAAAGAGAACGTCAACATCCACTTTTTGATGTCACCTGAACCAGAACGTCGGAATCAGAAACGAGCAATGACGCACGATACCGGCGAATAATCGGTCCCACGCTAACCATTCAACAATCTTCCAACCACCATTTTGATTTTCGTTATAATACAGAACGATTGGTCCCTTTCCAGAAGTTAAACAACCAACTTTAAGGTAAATTTGCATATTCAAATAAAGTGAGGATCTTGAGCAAGAGCAATCGACTTTTCGTAGATCCTCTCATCGTCCAGTCGACATCCGGGTCGTCCCGCCGTTTTTTGCGTGAACTGCCACCGGTAAGAGGAAAATCAGACCAATAATAATTTTTAATATTACAAACGCTGATCAAGAACAGTTTTCCAATTTAGTCAATGATCCATTCCGGTGGTCTTGAGATCGTCCGATGCCGCCGTTGGGATCAATGGTATTTAGCAAACGCCGCAAGTCGTAACATCGATTCAATCAAGATTCGTTTGAATCGCACCGTTATAACACAAGAAACTTCGTTACGATCTTCAGCATACGGATCCCGGGCCAGGCGAAACGTTTATACCGAAACGTCGTGAGGTGCCAAGATTAATTTATTAATGTGGAACACTTATTTATTATAACATATATTCATTCATACAAACATAAATCACCCAAACAGAAGGATCCAAACGTTGTCTGATAACGAAACTTCTTACACCCAGAATAAGTTGAATGATTATTGTGTTTCAAGATAAGGTTTTAATTTACAAGAGATTTATGGCAATTTCAAAAAACTTCGAATCACAGGTGTGACGATAAAAGCCAAAATTTTGATTTAATGAATCAAACGTATTTTGGTAAGGCAAACTGTCCAATTTGGATATCAATCAGCGGTATCGTCGATTAGAATATAGTCGAAAATCGGCGTGATTACGACCAGAACGGCGATTACAAAGTCCGGTATATTCCGCGGCAGAAAGAGCGCAGAAACCACGAGACAGCGATAACCATCAACGCGTACGATGCAAACGCACGTGTCGTTAACAAACCGTTTATATAATATGGGGTCCCATGTTGTTGTTAACACTAATCGCAAACGCGAACGAATAACGTTGATGCACGCGAACGTCGTCGTCGAACTACGATTACGCAGAGTTCGATTCGAAACCGAAAAAAAGGTGAGTGGCAACGCCAAGAGAAGATCGGCATTTATCGGACGAAAGGTCGCAATATTAAAGGTAAGAACTGACGTAGTCCCAAATATATTTTCGAACCAACTTTACAGGTTTTTGAGCGCTTTAACGAACTGGCGGTAATCAATCAACGAGTACAACGGTTGAACTCCCGCTGTATATTATTACTCAAGAGAGTTTCATAGGTGTTTCTGCAAATTTCTTTTATTAACATCAGCCAATTTATCAGTCATCTCAAAACACGGAACCTAGTTGAATCTCATTTGTCAATATCGAACTAGAAGAAGATGTTAAGAACACCACTTGAGGTTCCTACTGAGTACTGCATAACAGTTCCAAGATCACAATCCGTTCCTTCCAAGATTTCACGATTTATCGCTTTGCTACAATTTCATTTTCCTACCCTTGTTATAATCACTGCTTGATTGTATGTACTCACTCTTGCCTAGCGCCATATGTTTCATTTGTATAATAACGCTGAAAGACTTTTATCGCGGAATAAAATTAGGGCTCGGGCCTCCTGCCTTTCTCTCATTTTCTCCCTTTCTTGATGCCAAACACCCGCGGATAACTCGAGGATGAGCGGGCTAAAAAACCCTTCCCTCATGAAGAGGGACAGCTGTCGGGTTAGGTGGAGGTAACCTCACTGCCTCCGTTAACGCACGCATTTTTGCTTGTTTACGTTCCCCGTCACTTAGGTTAAAACTTTAAGCATGCTCTCTTTGAAGGTGTATTTGGAAAGCCGTCTGTTTGATACTTTCACTAGATCCATTTGAGGCTCGCTGGTTGCCTCTTGCTAGTTATCGTGGAGTAGTAGTTTCGAGATGCTTTCACCGCTATGGACATTTATGCCCATTTAAATGCTATGTTTCAAAAGGAAAATCATAGGGTTTATTTTTTAAGCTAAATGAAGATCCGGCTCGGGGAAATACTATATGTCATCCTCCCAACGCGAGGAAAAATACCCTGACATGTTGAATGCCTAGAACCCCAAAACCAAGGCCCGAGACTCAAGGAGTTCTATTTTACATTTTTCCTTATTTTATTTTTGATCTGCACACAACCAACCCCCTGTTTTTACCCAAACCTAAAAATCCAAATTAAATTCACCATTTTTGAGCTTAACAGTAAATCATTTGTGCAAAGAAAACCCATCCCTGTGTTCGAATCTCTAGAACATTTATATTTGCAAAGAGCTTATCTACTGTGAATAGGAGGAAATTTAGGAGATAAATATTGTTGATTCCGAATCACCCTATTGTGGCACAAATCAAATGGCGCCGCTGCCGGGGATGGTGCCTAAGTGCATTTGATTCAGTAGGGAACACTTTGTGGATCTCATCACAAGCACCGTGAATTTTTCTTTAATTTTTCATGCATTAGCTTCCTAGTAGCTTGCTAATTTTTCTCTTGTTTTCCTTTTTTTCCTTTGTTTGGTGTTTGCCTATCATTCAGAGCACGCTTCAAAGGTAATGATTCTATAAGAAGGTTGATCAAAGCCAATTTTCCCACATAACATGTACCTAACTTGAATTATGATCAAATGGAAGAGGAATAATATAGTGAATATTTAATAAAAGAAACCCTAGGAGCATACATGTCAAATGGATGGATTAAAGGAACCTTCCATGGCGCGGGCAGCAACCTCAGAGAGAACCAAACCCATGTGGTGGTCTGCTATGAGGGAATATAGGGACCAATGGATGAGTGCACCCTCCTACATGGTGCCTCCACAAAGATAATTAACTTCTCGCCCACTACAACCATCACACTAATTTCTCCACTTGAGCAGCCATTCCTGGACCTACCAAACTAGATGTTGTGGTAGAACAAAGAAATTCAATGCCCAATTGAGCCAAATATGTTGTGGAGAACCCCTGGAACAGCAAAAATTAGATGGGTTTCAGTATGAAGTGGAGTCGACAATTTGTGACTGCCGGTAATTGCGATTTCAAAGCTTGCCCGGCGGCTTGATCAAAGGGGAGAGAGAATCAGGGAGAGTGTTCATGAGATTGGCCACCATGAGGTGGAGGAGGCCGGTGTCAACGACAAGGGTTATTATTTGAATCCACTCGGGACATTGGTGCTGCTGTTTTGCTTATGGGAGAAGAAGAGGCTCCACATTGTTGGCGAGACGGAGTGGAAGAACCTGAGAGAAGAATTTACCCTACCTCTTGATTCGGTCTACATCTTTGCCTTCACGCACCTTGATCCCAACCCAAAACACCACGCGAAATGCCCGAGGGCCACCTATAACCCACTGCCAGTGTACATATTGCCCACACCTGCAGCAAACTCAAAGCCTGCAGCACCTACTCCCAAAGCTCATGCCAGTCCATCACTGCTTATACAAAATTTTAGGAAGTTAGTGCCCATTGCTCAAACATTTGCCACTACATCGAAGACACAAGTAGCTGCCCATATTGCATGGCATAGCGGATGGTTCGGGTGCCGGTTCGGATTTGGAGCACTCGAACCCCTGCATTTCTAAGCTCCCGCTAGTTAAAATGACCTCAAAGGCCCTGAGGGAAGTGGTTTCAAGGAGAACACCAGTCCTCCCCGGCTTTTGTTTAATTTTCTTGTTTTATTTTATTTTATAGAGTATTTTTATTTTGATTTCTTTAATTTGCTGCTTTATAGATTTTCTCTAATTTTTAGTTAATTATTGTTTTTAGATTAATTTTCGCACTACGCGAATTTTTCTTGCATTAATTTTTGAAGTTTAAGTGAAAATTTTGAAGGTTGGAATGAAGAAATGGCAAGCAGGAGGAGTAGGAAAAATTTCGCAATCACTGCGAAATTTTCGCAATGATAGCGAAATTTTCGCAAATGTAAGCGAAATGGAATTTTCGTTAGCATAGTGAAATTTCGCTAAGCTAGCGAAATTTCATGTTCCTCCCACTAAGCGACAAAGCTGACGAGGTAGGCAAAAAAACAAAAAAACAAAAACAACGTTTGTTTTTATATATATATATATTATTTTTATTTCAAAAAATAATAAAAAATTTTTTTATTTTTTTATTATATGCTATATATATATATATATATATATATATATATAAATAAGGATTTACCTTCTTGTAATTTTCGCTAAGCTAGCGAAAATTCGCTCTAACAGCGAATTTTTTCTCTATGGGTCCACTGACCTCAATTTTGTTTCACTCATAACTTTTCATCCGATCTCCGTTTTAGGCTTTCTTGAAATGCGGATTGGAGCTTAGAGAGTGTCAGAATCCCAAGTATGGCTAGAAGAACACTTTTGAAATTTTTATGAATGTGTAATTTTCAAAATCTTTCGGCAGTCGCTTTTTTCACTCTCTTTTCTTCTCGCTTGTTTATTTGAAGCCCAAACGGAGTGACTAAGGTGTCGATGGAAAGCTTGTGAAGTATCCTATCCAGAAATGATCACATCTCATCAAGGAGGTAACATTTCCTTCCCTAATTTTCCAATCCGAGCCCCATTTCGGACACCGAGATGTTTGGGTTGGGGGACAGTTATCGAAGGAAGTGGCTTTTGTATTTATTCTTTTGTAATATTTTGTGAAAGCCCATTTGTGATGTTCAGTGGCTTGTTGGGTCCCCTTTCTATAAAGCTATTATACTTTACAACTTTACTTTTCAAAATTTGGACCCGTTTTGCAACCAAAATTTTTGTGTGTTTTACTTTAACACAGCGAGTTGGAAAATTTAAACTTTGTCTAATTCTATTGATGTTATATTGGTTCCATGCCTAATTGGTGGACAATTAGTTGAACTCTTGTTGATTTCGACCTTTTTCTTCCACCTTTAGCTAACCACACACCGAACACATTAGGTTTCAATGATAGGTGAAAAGCTAGCACCCAACCTCCTTTACTTTGCATAACTACCCTAGTTTCATTGACCTTTAATAGGTTGGGACCGTGTGGAAAGAAGGCCAATGTGTCTTTGAAAAAAAAAAAAGAGAAAAAGAAAAGAAAAAGAGAAGAAAAAAAGAATAAATGTTACCCAGTACTTTGCCTTGAAGAAACCCGACACGGTCAGGGGTATGGCGGCAGCTAGACCGAAGACCCTAAACCTTTGGTTGGGGTGCCGACTTAGTGTTCGTTACATGGGTGGATGGGTGGAGTTTAGCAAGTTGTAGGTGCTCGAGTCTCGAAATCATTCAAAGTCCGGGGTGAAATCTAAAAAGTTTGTGGTCGAAAGATCCTTATGACTTGGTGCCCTAAGCCTTAATTGGTTGGGAGTCATCGGTGGATCCCCGTTACATGGACTTTGGTGAGGTCGATTCCTCAACATTGCACCCTACAACACAAAAAGAGTTGTGGAATAAAAGTGGGTCCCTGATCTATTTGGAGTTGGTTAGCATGCTGGAGTCATGAAGTGCCTTCTCTTTAGAAGGGTCTGATTTGGCGGAGTTTATTATTGTTGAGGCGATCAGAAACAAACGGAATTTTGAGGTGGAAGTTTACGGTTTGATTCAGAGATAAAGGATCTTTTGATACTCAATTTTGTATGGCATTCATTCTCTCATGATAGTTATTGGACACGACTTTGATGATTGTTACTTAGGGTTAGGCATTGCTCATTCACAACCTTTTTGAAATATATTTTTGTGAACATAATTTTGATTTTGTTTAGTATGATCTCTCTTTCTTTCTTTCTTTCATTGCTAAGGGACTAGCAATGTGTAGGTTGGGGGGTGTGATTAGTCCCAAAAATTTTATTTTAAACCCTATTTATTATAGGTTTGAGGTGCTTTTTGTGTCTTAATCATTGTAGTAACCCGATTTACACATTAAGGGTCCCTCTTATGTCTTGATCCCATTTGTGGAAGATTTTTGCGGTTTTCAGCTAATTATGCCAAATTTATCGAGTCAATTCAAATCACGAAGAACCTGAGTTGAACTCATCGTTGTAGATCAGATCCTAGAAGGAAAGAAGAACAAAAATTGAGAAGAAAAGAAACACCCTTTGCGGGAGAAAGCTTCTCCTACGAGCAACATTACCGCAGCTCAGTGGCCCCATTGCATCCTACTTGCGACCTAATTCTCTTGCATTCCATTTATTGTTTTCATTTTTGGTTTTTCTCCTTTCTAATCTTGTTATAATCACTTATGTTTGGATTGTATGGTATTTCACTTGGTTTGTAAGGCTATATAAGCCATTTGTATACATTGTTGAAAAGGACGTTTTTTTTTTATGTGAATAAAATTAGGGCTTAGTTCTCCCTTTTTTCCCTTTTCTCTCATTTTCTCTCCCTTTCTTGGTTGCCAAACACCCTCCAAGGATGACAACTTGGAGGATGAGCGGCTAAAACCTCTTCCTCGATGAAGGGACGGAGCTAGGTATTGGATGTAACTCACGGTTCCCCCTTTGTTTTTAACATACGCATTTATGGTTGTTTTACGTTTCCTTTTCTCACTTAGGTTAAAATCTCTTAAGCATGCTCTCTTTAATGTGTATTTGGCAAGCTTTTGGGTTCAATTGATACTTTAAAGCTTTGGATCCGTGAGGCTCGAGTTAGTTGTCTCTTGCTAGTTATCGTGGAGTAGGGTTTTTTGAGATGTGTTTTCCTTTGCTAAGGGACATTGCTTGCCCATTTAAATGCTGTATATGTTTCAAAAGGGAAAATCATAGGGTTTTGATTTTTGCTTCAAATGAAGAGATCCGGTTCGGGAAATGACTATATGTCATCCTCCCCAACGCGAGGAAAAAATACCCGGGACATGTTGAATGCCTTAGAACCCTAAACCAGTGGCCCGAGACTTCAAGGAGTTCTATTTTACATTTTTCCTTATTTTATTTTTGATCTGCACACAACCAACCCCCTGTTTTTACCCAAACCTAAAAATCCAAATTAAATTCACCATTTTTGAGCTTAACAGTAAATCATTTATTGCAAAAAAACCCATCCTGTAATTTAGAGCCTAAGGCAGCTATATTCGCGATAGCTTGACTACGGTAAACAAGGAGGAGGAAATTTAGGAGATATTGTTGATTCGAATCACCTATTGTGGCACAAATCAAATGGCGCGGCTATGTGGATAGTGCCTAAAGTGCATTTAATGGCGGTGGAACACTTGTGATCCCTAAATCCTGGCTGCTTGGTGAATTTTCTTTTAATTTTCTGTTTACTAGTTTCCTAGCAGTTTGCCAATTTTTCTCTTTGTTTTCCTTTTTTTTCCTTTGTTTGGTGTTTGCCCTATTTGCTGCAGGAGCACACGTTTCAGTGGGTATGGGATTCTAAAGGAAGGTTGATCAAAGCCAATTTTCCCACATAACATGTACTGAACTTGAATTATGATCAAATGGAAGAGGGTGAAAAGACAATAGTGAATATTTAATGGAAAGAAGCCTGACATACATGTCAATGACGGATTAAAGGAACCTTCCATGGCGTGGCGGCAACTTTGTAAATCCAAACCCATGCAGGTCTATGAGGGAATATGAGGACGATGGATGAGTGCCCTCACATGAATTTTGCCTCGGCGGTATACCTCGGCTCCTGCAAGGCCCACCTGACCATCATGCAATTAATTTCTCCGATTTGAGGCAGGCCATTACGGACCTTACCAAACTGGTAGGTGATGCGATATAGAACAAAAAGAAATTCAAATGCCAAATTGAGCCAAAAATCCATGTTGTGGAGAACCCTGGAGCAAAATTAGATGGGTTTCAATGTGAAGTATAAGTGACAGTTACTGGCAGCGACTTGCAATGTTCGATTCCCCAAAGCTTGCAATGACTTGATCAAAAGGGAAAGAATCAGGAAGGGAGGTGTGGCGGCCCGAAGCACCATGGTGGAGGAGCGTGTCGGCGGGATTGTGGAATCCTAGGACATTATTGGTGCTGCTGTTTGCTTATGGGAGAAAAGGAAGCAATCCCACATTTGGCAAAGAGCGGTGGAAGAACACGAGAAGAATTTACCACCCTGCAGTTCGGTCTACCATATTCACGCACCACAATCCAGGACCCAAACACCTCATAATGCCCCGATTACCTATAACCCATGTGTACATGGATGCATACCACATGTACCCACACAGGCATGACACCTTTGAAACTCAAAAGCATACGGAAGGCGCACCTATCTCCCAAGCTCGGCTGCGGTCCATCCTTGTATACAAGATTTTGGAGTTTGGTACCCATTGCCGAGCATTTTTTGCCACTACATCGAACCTGAGTAGGCGCCCATATTGCATGGCATAGCTGGATGGATTCGGGTGCGGTTCGGATTTGGAGCACTGCGGGCCCCTGCATTTCTAAGCTCAGCTGGTTAGGCGAGCCTCGAGCTGGGAAGTGGTTTAAGAGTGGGATCTGATCCTCCACTTTTTTGTTTTTAATTTTTCTTGTTTTATTTTATTTTATACGTATTTTATTTTTTGATTTCTTCTTATTTTTTCTTTATAGATTTTCTCTAATTTTTGAGTTAATTCTTGTTGTTTTTTAGATTAATTTTTCACTTTTTCTGCAATTTTCTTGCATTAATTTTGCGGGTTAAGTATGAAAATTTTGAAAACTGGAATGAAGAGCGTAGCGGGAGGAGTGATGAGGAAAATTTGCAATCAACTGTGAGGTACCCTTGATGATAGCGGAATTTTGCAGATGTCGTGAATGATTTAGCTAGGCTAGTGAATTTCATGTTCCTCCACGCTAACTGACAAAGCTGACGGAATTAAGGTAAAAAAAACAAAAAAAACAAAAAACTTAGATTTGTTTTTATATATATATATTATTTTTATTTTTCAAAAAATAATAAAAAAAAGAAAGAAGAGAGGAGGAGAATTTCTTGCTTTTTGGCATTTTTTGAAAGGAAGAAGAGGGAAAAAGAGAGAGAGGAGAGGAGAGAAGGAAATACTTGTTCTCTTTTTGCATAAATAAAGTTGCCTTTATGTTTAAGCTAAGCTAAGCGAATTTTATTCTTAATGAATTTTCTCTATGGGCCCAGCTTGACCTCCGATTTTGTTTCCCACATATATCTGTAACTTTTCATCAGATCTGTTTTGGGGATTCTTGGTACCGTTAGAGAAAAACAGAGAGTGTAGAATCAAATATGGCCAGAAGAACACTTTTGAAGAAATTTTATGAATGTGTAATTTTCAAATCCTCAGCGGTCACTTTTTCCTCTCTTTTCTTCTCCCCAACTTTGTTTTATTTGAAGCCTAAGCCTTGCTGGGTGACTAGGTGTGTCGATGAAGCTTGTGAAGTATCCTATCCAGCAATGATCACATCTCATCCAAAAGGAGGTAACACTTCCTTCCCCTAATTTTCCAATCAAGGCGCCCATTTGGACAGAAGATGTTTGGGTTGCAGGGAGACGGTCTCGAAGGAAGTGGCACTATTTATTCTTTTTGTACTATTTTTACCCGAGACCCATTTTGTGATGTTCAGTGGCTTTGCTTTGGTTTTTTCTATCGTTTGACACCTTCAGAAACAACTTACTTTAAATTTGGACCGTTTTTGCAACAAAATTTTTGTGTTTTTTACACCTAACTTTGAGTTTGGAAGAATTCACTTTGTCTAATTCTATTGATGTTATATTGGTTCCATGCCTAATTGGAGTATGGACAATTAGAGTTGGATTAGAACTCTTGTTGATTTCGACCTTTTTCTTCCCACCTTTAGCTAACCACACCAGAGCACATTAGGTTTCAATGATAGAATTTGAAAAGCTACGCAACCTCTTCACATTCACATAACCTACCTAGTTTCATTGACCTTTAATAGGATTGGGACCCGTGTGGAAAGAAGGCGATGTGTCTTTTTACGGAAAAAAAAAAAGAAAAGAAAGAAAAGAGAAAGAAAAGAAGAAGAATAAATATTACCACACAAATACTTTGCCTTGAAACAAGCACGGTCCGGGTATATGGCGAAAAGCCTTTAAAGCCAGACCCTAAACCTTTACTGGGTTAAGTCACCGACTTAGTGTTCGTTACATGGGTGGATGGGTGGAGTTTATGTGAGTTATGGGTGCTGCCCTGAGTCTCGAAATGAAGTCAGGTGAAATCTAAAAGTTTGTGGTCGAAAGATCCTTATGACTTGGTGCCTGGCCTTAATTGGTTGGGAGTCATCGGTGGATCCGTTGCACATGGACTTTGGTGAGGTGGAGTTCCTCAACGACTGCACCCTCTGACACAAAAGAGTTGTGGAATAAAAATTAGGTCTAATCACATTTAGGTTGGTTAGCATGCTAGATAAGTAGTATGTGCTATGTTGAGGGAAATCTGATTTGGCGATTTATTGTTGAGAGGTGATCAAACAAACACTTGAAGATTTTAATTGGAAGTTTAAGTTTGATTCACGAGATAAAGGATCTTTGATACTCAATTTTGTATGGCATTCATTCTCTCATGATAGTTATTGGACCGCGACTTTGATAGTTATTTACTTAGGTTTAGGCATTGCTCATTCCATGACCTTTTTGAAATATTTTTGTGAACATAATTTTTTGATTTTGTTTAGTATGATCTCTCTTTCTTTCTTTCTTTCATTGCTAAGGGACTAGCAATGTGTAGGTTAAGTGTAACTTGATTAGTCCCAGTCTTATTTTAAACCCTATTTATTATGGAGTTTTGAAGTGCGCTTTTTGTGTGCCCAATCATTGTAATTAACAATTTACATTAGAGTCCCCTACTATGTGCGTGCGCATTTTGTGGAAAAAGAATTTGCAGTTTTGCTAGCTAATTATGCCAAATTTATCGAGTCAATTCAAATCCACACACGAAGAACTGCGAGAGTTGAACTCATCGTTGTAGATCAGCAGATCCTAGAAGGAAAGAAAAACGAAAAAGTGAAAAACGCTAAAAGCTTCTCCCTCCCGAGCCTTTGTACCGCGGCTCGACCTTTGTGCCATCCTGCGGCCTGTTCTCTCTTGCATTTCACGCGCATTTATTGTTTTGCTTCTGATTTTTGGTTTTTCTCCTTTCTACCCTTGTTATAATCACTTATGTTTGGATTGTATGGTATTTCACTTGGTTTGTAAGGCTATATAAGCCATTTGTATACACTGTTGGGGACGTTTTTCTGTGAATAAAATTAGGGCTCCAGTTCTCCCGTTTTTCCCTTTTCTCTCATTTTCTCTCCCTTTCTTGGTTGCCAAACACCCTCCAAGGATGACAACTTGGAGGATGAGCGGCTAAAACCTCTTCCTCTGTTGAAGGACGGCGGCCCGGCCTGGGTGTGGAGTAACTCATGGTTCCTGCGTTGTTTTAACATACAATTTATGGTTGTTCACGTTCACTGCTTCTCACTTAGGTTAAAATCTCTTAAGAATGCTCTCTCTAATGTGTATTTGTAAGCTTTTGGGTTCAATGGATACTTTCACTAGATCCATTGAGGCTCGGTCTAGTTGTCTCACACTAGTTATCGTGGAGTAGGGTTTTGAGATGTGTTTTCCTTTGCTAGGGACATTTATGCCCATTTAAATGCACTATGTTTCAAAAGGAAAGAAAATCATAGGGTTTAGTTTTTTAAGAAGCTAAATGAAGATCGGTTCGGGGAAATGACTATATGTCATCCTCTAGCAGAGGAAAAAATGCCGGGACATGTTGAATGCACCTTAGAACCTAAACCGGTGGCGGGAGCTTGAGGAGTTCTATTTTACACATTTTCCTTTATTTTATTTTGATGCACCTGACCGACCCCACTGTTTTTACGAACCTAAAAAAAATCCCGAATTAAATTCCTGCATTTTTTTGGCTTAACGGTAAATCATTTGTGTAAAGAAAACCAATACATGTTAAACCCTAGGCAGCTAGTACGTAGCTTGACTATGGTAATAGGAGGAAATTTAGGAGATAAATATTGTTGATTAGAATCGCTGTTATTAGCCTTGAGTCAGATAGGCGCGTATTTACTTGGGGATGGTGCACAAGTGCATTTGACGACGTGGAACACTTGTGATCCTCATCACAAGCGCGGTAGATTTCTTTTAATTTTATTTTACTAGTTTCCTAGCGGTTTGCCCGATTTTTCTCTTTGTTTTCCTTTTTTCCTTTGTTTGGTGTTTTTTGCCTATTTGCTGCGGGAGGGAGCACCGTTTACGTGGGTATGGGATTACAAGGAAGGTTGATCAAAGCCAATTTTCCCACATAACGTAATATCTCTTTGAACTTGAATTATGATCAAATGGAAGAGGAGTGAACAATATAGTAGATATTTAATGGAAAGCCCTAGAGCATACATGTCGATAGCGGATTAAAGGAACCTTCCATGGCGGTGGCGGCAACTGTGAGAGAAATCGAACCCGTAGATTACATGAGGAACTCACATAGGGACCAATGGATACAAGGAGTGCACCCTCCACCATGTGCCTCAACGGTATACCTCAACTCCTCGGCCACACAACCATCACAATTAATTTCTCCGATTGAAGAAGACGGAGGCCATTACGGACTGCCACCAAACTATTAGGTGATCTTTGTGTGGTGGAAACGAAAATTCAATGCCAAATTGAGCGACGAAAAAATCCATGTTGTGGAGAACCACAGACAAAAGAAGGATTAGATGGTAGTTCAATGTAAAGTGGGTCGACAATTTTGTGACTACTTGATGTTCAATTTCAAAGCTTGCCCAACTGACGATCAAAAGGAAGAATCCGGAAGGAAGTGTGGTAAGCAGTGACACCATGGTGGAGGAGGAAGCCGTGTCAGCAATGAGGTTATTGGAATCCTCGGACATTGTGTGTAGTCTTTCTTTGTTTGCTTATGGGAGAAAGAAAGGAAAACCGTCCACACATTGTTGGCCAGAGAGACGGTGGAAGAACACAAAGAGGAAGAATTTACTACCCTGCTGATTCGGTCTACACATGCGCCTTCACTGCACCACAATCCCAACGAAACACCTGCCAATGCAGGCCACTATATTGCTTGCCAGGTGTACATATTGCCCACACCGCAGCCGACTCAAAAACTGCAGCACCTGCTCCCCAAAGCTCGCTGCCCATCCATCACTTTGCCCGCCACAAAATTTGAGAAGTTAGTGCTCATTGCTCAAACGCATTTGCCTTACCATCGAACCGCAGTAGGTACGCCCATGTGCATGGCATGGCGGATGGTTCGGGTGCGGTTCGGATTTGCGGAGCACTCGAACCCCTGCATTTCTAGCTCGCTGAATTCGTGACCTCAAAGGCTAAGTGGTTTGGGGAGCAGGTCCTCCCCACTTTGTTTAATTTTTCTTGTTTATTTTTATTTTGCTCGTATTTTTATTTTGATTTCTTTAATTTTTCTTTATAGATTTTCTCTAATTTTTAGTTAATTCTTGTTTTTAGATTAATTTCCTTTTGCACCATTTTCTTGCATTAATTTGCGATTTAAGTAGAAAATTTTGAAGAACTGAATGAAGAAATGGCAAGCGAGGAGGGAGTAGGAAAAAATTTCGCAATCATTGTGAAATTTCCCGCAATGAATGTGAGAGTACACACCCCATGGAAATGCTCAGTAATGGAATTTTCGCTAGCATAGCGAGGCCCGCGCATTTATGAGAATTCATAGCATGTTTTTCCTCCACCAAGCTTGACAAGAAGGCGGCCCGGTGGAGTAAAAAAAAAAAAAAAAAAACAAAAAAACAAACGTTTGTTTTTATATATATAATATTTTATTTCAATAATAAAATTTTTATTTTTAATTTTATATATATATATATATATATATATACATATATATATATATATATACACTTTTGATATATATATATATATATATATATATATATATATATATATGAACCCTTTGCTTGTAATTTTCGCTAAGCTAGAAAATTAAGCTAACTGTAAAATTTTTTCTCTACTTGGGCCCACTTTTGACCTCGATTTTGTTTGTTTTTAGCTCATAATTTTTTCATCCAGATCTAGTTTTTGAGGCGTTCTTGGTACCGTTGGAGCTTAAGTGTGAATCAAATATGGCCAGAAAGAGCACTTTTGAAATTTTATGAATGTGTAATTTTCAAATCCTCCAAATGGTCACTTTTTCCTCTCTTTTTCTTCTCCCTGCTTGTTTATTTGAAGCCATGCAATTGACTAAGGTGTCGATGGAAGCTTGGCAAATCTATCCAGCAATGATCACATCTCATCAATGAGGTAACACTTCAGCCCCTAATTTTCCAATACGAGCCGTTTCGGACACTTGCAGAGATGTTTGGGTGAGGACGATTATGAAGGAAGTGGCTTTTGTATTTATTCTTTTTGTACTATTTTTGTGCAGAAAGCCCATTTTGTGATGTTCAGTGGCTTATTGGGTTCCCTTTCTATAAAGTATTATACTAAACAACTTACTTTCAAAATTTGGACAGTTTTGCAACCAAAATTTTTGTGTGTTTTGCCTAACTTGCAAGTTGGAAAATTTAAACTTTGTCTAATTCTATTGATGTTATATTGGTTCCATGCCTAATTGAGTGGACAATTAGTTGAACTCTTGTTGATTTCGACCTTTTTCTTCCACCTTTAGCTAACCACACACCGAGCACATTAGGTTTCAATGATAGGCTGACAAACTGCGCAACCTCCTTTACTTTGCATAACCTACCCTAGTTTCATTGACATCCTTTAATAGGTTAAGGACCCATGTGGAAAAGAGGCCAATGTGTCTTTGGAAAAAAGAGAAAAAAGAAAAGAAAAAGAGAAGAAAAAGAACTTAAACTCATTGCAATGGCACACCTTGAAACCCGAGCGGTCAGGGTATCATAAAGCCTTTAGAAACCGGAGCCCCAAACCTTTCTCTTTGGTTGGGGTCACTGACTTAGTATTCGTTTACATGGGTGGATGGGTGGAGTTTAGCAAGTTGTAGGTGCTTTCGAGTCTCGAAATCATTCAAAGTCAGGAATTGAAATCTAAAAAGGGTTTGTGGTCGAAAGATCCTTATGACTTGAGAGTACCCTAGGCCTTAATTGGTTGCAGGAGTCATCGGTGGATCCCCGTTATGGACTTTGGTGGTGATTCGACATTGCCCCTACGACCACATGAGTTGTGGAATGAAAAGTGGGTCTGATCTATTGGATTTGGTTGGCATGCTGGAGTCGTGTGTAGTAGCTATGTTGAGGGAGATGCAGTTTGGCAGGTTTATTTGTTGAGAGCTGATCAAACAAACGCCCCAGATTTTGGTGGAAGTTTCTGGTTGATTCAAAGATAAGGATCTTTTGATACTTTTCGATTTTGTATGGCATTCATTCTCGCGTGTTTATTGGACACGACTTTGATGATTGTTACTTAGGGTTAGGCATTTGCTCATTCCCACAACCTTTTTGGAAAATATATTTTTGTGAACACTTAATTTTGATTTGTTTAGTATGATCTCTCTTTCTTTCTTTCTTTCATTGCGGGACTATGTGTGTGAGTTAAAGTGTGATTAGTCCCAAAGTGCTATTTTAAACCCTATTTATTATGGGTTTTGAGTGCTTTATTGGCACTAATCATTGTAATTAACAATTTACATTAAGGTCCCTACCTATAATACTTGATCGCATTTTGTGGAAAATTTTGGGTTGCTAGCTAATTGCACCAAGTTATATCGAGTCAATTCAAAACACGAAGAACAGAGTTGAACTCATCGTTTCAAATCAGATCCTAGAAGGAAAGAAGAGCAAAAAGTGAAGAAAAACACCACTGCAGGAAAGCTTCTCCTACGAGCAATGTGCAGGCTCGGCCTTCTTTGTGCATCCTCCATTTGTTCTCTTTCCCTCTTGCATTTCCGCGTTTATTGTTTTATACAATTTTTGGTTTTTCTCCTTTCTACCCTTGTTATAATCATACAGTATTGTTTGGATTGTATGGTATTTCACTTGGTTTTATAAGGCTATATAAGCCATTTGTATGTTGTTAGAAAAGGGCGTTTTTTTTTTTTTATGTGAATAAAATTAGGGCTTAGTTCTCCCTTTTTTCCCTTTTCTCTCATTTTCTCTCCCTTTCTTGTAGTTTGCCAAACACCCTCAAGGATGACAACTTGGAGGGGATGAGCGGCGACTAAAACCTCTTCCTCTCTGTTGAAGGACGGCGGTAGCTAGGTGTGCTGGGGTAACTCATGGTTTCCCATTGTGTGTGTTTTTTTAGCATGCATTTATGGTTGTTTTCCGTTCACTGCTTCTCTCACTTGGGGTTAAAATCTCTTAAGCATGCTCTCTTTGTAATGTGTATTTGGCAAGCTTTTTTGTGTGTTCGATGGATACTTTCACTAGATCCATTAAGGCTAGTTAAGTTGTCTCTGCTAGTTATAGTGGAGTAGGGTTTTGAGATGTGTTTTCAACGCTAGGGACATTTATGCCCATTTAAATGTATGTTTCAAAGCGAAAATCATAGGGTTTGGATTTTTTAAAGAGAAAACAAATGAAGATCCGGTTCGGGAAATGACTATATGTCATCCTCCTCAACGAGAGGAACAAATACCCGGGACATGTTGAATGCCTTAGAACCCTAAACCAGTGGCCCGAGACTTCAAGGAATTCTATTTTACATTTTTCCTTATTTTATTTTTGATATTTACGGCTTGACCTTTGTTTTTACCCCGAACCTGAAAATCCAATTAAATTCACCATTTTTGAGCACGGTAAATCATTTTGTACAAAGAAAACCCATCCCAGTGTTCGACCCTGACGCGGCTATATTATTTGCGATAACCTGACTAAGGCAGAGAAGTGAGGAGATAAATATTGTGGCTGATTCGAATCACCTATTGTGGCATGAATCGGAAATGAAATAGCGGAAAAATTTCTGATGGCGACTTTCGGTTATTAGATCGAGTACCACAGTATGTTGATATTGTGATTACTTAGCCTGGAATTATGCCTAAGTTTAGCTGTATAAAATAAAGTTGAGAGCCCGATAGCATATTTGCCTGTGGGATGATCCCTGCTGACAGGAAGATGAGCATATTTGATGATTATACGGGATGTGTACCAAAAATACAGAACAAGGAAAAAATTCTTATTGATAAATGTCATGCATCCGTATGGAGTACACTTTGTAGGAGAAAGAACAACCCATAAAATTCTCAATCGAGGTTTTTTATTGGCCTACCTTGTTTGTTTTGAATGGGTGAAACATTGTGATAAATGTCCCTGATGAATGGACAACATAAGTAAGAAATGAGATGCCCTCTGAGGGAGATCAGGTGTTGGATAGACTTCATGAGACCTTTCCCATCCTCATTTGGAAATCTATACATTCTCCTATCTATGGATTATGTATCCAAATGGGTGGAAGCAATAGCTTGTCCTAGAAATGATGTCCCAGGCAGGTAATTCAGGGTTCATTCAAATATCTTGGCTTGATTGTAGCACCGGGAACAATCTCGTGTGCCATTAGTGATGAG
Source organism: Tetrastigma voinierianum (assembly GCA_016808115.1). NCBI lineage: Eukaryota > Viridiplantae > Streptophyta > Magnoliopsida > Vitales > Vitaceae > Tetrastigma > Tetrastigma voinierianum. Next base: position 42,893 of record JAEQBH010002386.1, read on the forward strand.
GAAGCCATTTGCAAACAAAAGTGTTTGCAAAACTCATAGTCAGCTTGAATATAGAATCGGACATGTAATAGGATTGGCTTATCACCCTTAGTCAAATGGGCAAGTAAGATTTCATAAGGAGATAAAGAAAGAATATAGAGAATATAGTTAACTCACGATAAGAAAATATTATTAGTATAAAGCTAGATGATCATTGTGGGGCTTATAAAACTACTTACAAAACTCCTATTAGAATGTCCCCATACAAGATTGTTTTTGGGAAGCCTTGTCATCTACCTCTTGAACTTGAATATAAAGTTATGTGGGCCATCAAGCGGAGTGTGACCAGTACGCGAAAGAAAAGAGATTACTCAAAGATATGAATGAACTGGAAAGAATTGAAATGAAGCTTATGATAATTACATAATCTCTGAGGATAAGTCAAAGGGTGAAATGCAAAACTATGAGGAGAGAATTCAAAGTAGGAGAGCTAGTCCTGGCATCTGATTCGAGCTCAGTACATTTCGAAAGATTGAAGTCGAGATGGAGTGGTCCTTGCACGATTGCAAATACACCCTTTGGATGTGACATCGAACCAACTGCAGGCATAGAAGTTTTAAAGTGAATGGTCAGAGATTAAAGAAGCATTGCCACTGTTAAGAAAAGGAACACCAACAAAGAATAGTTAAATTTAGAAGAGGAAGAATTTTGTTGAAAAGGAAAGAATTTTCTGCGAAAATGTCTAAATTTAAAGATATAAAACTTAGCAACGATGTCTTCAGGAGGCAACCCAATCAAATTTTGTATTTTTCATAGTAACTTACGATTTTGTTGTTAATTTTGTGTGTGTTTGAGGTTTAGTTTTAATTGTTTGAAAGTTTGTATTGTGTGATTACATTGATTTTGAAGAGACAAGTGAAGCTAAAACTAGAGATGGATTGTTTTGGAATCATTCTTTCTCAAACAAACCAAGTATTATGCGAAAGTGTTATGCTACAAAGGGAGTCTACTTCCATTTATTGTTCTATAAAAAATAATGCATACACTAAATTTAGTGGAGTGTAATTTATCGATTTGGAAATTACGAGGTAAGCAGTTTTCCTTTGTTGAATAGTTTTTGTGAAAATTTCTACAATACAATGAATATATGTGCTTAATTGATTGAATTGAAATTTTGGAGTTTCTTTGTTCATGTTTGAATTGAGGTTCTTCAACATCTCTATACTTAAATTCCTAGCATGGTGGAATTCACGAGAAGAAAATGGGGAAAACAAGTACAAATTTTTTGCTTAAAAGGCTAAACTCCACTCAATGTTGCAACATTGACAACAATGTCACGACACTTTTAGGTTCAGAAGTTTTCCTAATGTCGCGACCTTTGCCCATGCTCACGCGACATCAAGACTGGGAATGTTAGAGCATTATAGTTAGGGCAATCACCCTTTAGAAGGGACACTTCGAAAAATTGTCATTCTTAAATCTAATCCCCCCAACCTTTTAAACCCTAGCCTTCTCATAACGTCACAAAAATTCAAACAATGTCGAATCCCAACTCTTCTGCACATGTTAATGTGTCTTTCCTTATTCTATCTTTGTCTCTTCTTCAACCCTATATGAGGTGATGAATGTGAGAAAGTGGAGGAAGTTATGAGAGAAAGGGCAAAATAAAGAACGAGGAAAGCAATATAGAAGTGGTTCTTGAGGAGATGGAAGGAGGAGTTAGGGCTTTTATTTGACAAATGAGGGAAACATTCCCGAAATGCATGAGAAAGTTTTTGCGGAGGAAGAGAGTTTAAGGAATTTGGTGTCTCTGGTTAAAGAGGAGATTAATTGATGAGGCTAGGAAGTTGTGTCGACATAGCAAGCGGGAGTATGGGCCACTGGCGTAAAGGAATTCTCGCCAAATTTAGGTTAACAAAGAGGCAGCGTGCTATGTCTTCGGGAGGTGGATCCTTTTAGGGAAAGGCCATCTCTCCCAACTCGGGGCTGAGACCGGTGAGCGGAGATGCAAAGGGATGCGACCAGCTCCCGAGGGGCGGGAAGTTATAGGAGATACGTCGGCGCGGTGGTATGGGGGTATGGCAAAGGGTTAAAACCATCTGCGGCGCTGCATCGATGGGCGGGCGTTGATGGGGTGGTCAAGGTATGGTTCTATTTCATAGAATTAACCTGTTTCTCTCACCCCTTCTAAGCACTTCTCAACGGTGAGAGCCAGACCGTTCCACACACATACTATTTTGTGTGCACTAGTAAAGGGGTTCGATGCGAATGTGGGAAAATAGTGGAACAATCCATCTGAACTACGAGAACAACTGTAGGAATTTCCCTTCTGCGCCTTAATCACTCCTGTGCATCAAAGGGGGTGTAGCCATTCAGCAGCCAAGACAAAGGAGTTGCCCCGAGATCCTCTCCTCTCACCCTTACTAGAGTCCTCAAAGCTTCAATACAAGGTGAGAAGGTAGATAGAGCAAGAAAAAGAAAGAGGGCAGCCACATAACTACCAAGGGAGATAGCCCCTGCAGCTAAAGAAGAGCCAAAAATAAAAGAAATGGGGAGATTTGAAGATTACCTAGAGCAACTAGTGCTCTTCCCCAAGGTTGAAGAAGAAATAATGCCTACTTTTCAGCGAGAGCGAGCCCAGAACATGAGAGCGAGAGTGCAGAGTAGCACATCGGGACTGCTTTCTTTGCTAATAGAGATGAGAATGGAAATGAAGTGAAGAGAATAGATGAGCAATTCTGGGAAGAACTAAGATGGATAAATGAAACTTTTGCTGTAGAGAAACTAAAAAGAGAAAAGAAAGAAAGGAAACAACAGCAGCGGAGTTCTCAATAGAGGATGAGGAATGGAGAGAAAGGCCTTGGCTCGAAGGGATAGGACATTGAAGGGTGAGGTGAAAGAGGAGAAGAGGCTTTGTGGCATTGTTGTGAATGATTAGCTAATAAGGGATCAAGAGGTGATTAAATTTCGCAATGCTCCATTTTTCTTCACTTTTTGTTATTAACCTTAGGATCTGTTGTATACAACGATGAGTTCAACTCGGGTTCTTAAGTGTTTGGATTAATTTGAACAATTTTGGCAGCTGGCAGCTCTCAAGCGCAAATTTTGCCACAAATCTGATCCACTAATAGAATAGTAGGGACCTTAATGTACAAATAAGTTATTAACAATGATTAGTACACAAAAACACTCGCCTATAATAAATGAGGGTTAAATAGCACTTTGAGCACTTAAATACACGCTGACCTACACATTGCTAATCCATAGCAATGAAAGAAATAAAGAAAAACGACATACTAAACCAAAATCAAAAATTATGTCACAAAAAAAATATATTTCAAAGGTTGTAGATATAGGTGAAGTACCTAACTCTCTGGAGTGGGAATCATGAAGCGCTTACACTTGATAATATCTACGAGAGAATGAATGTGCTCATCGAGAATTGGTATCAAAACCAGCCTCACCTTCTTAAAGACTCAGCAGCAGGAACTTCACCAAAATCCCTAAGTGTTTGATTTGATCGGTCAGTCCTCAACAATAGCGCCTGCTTTGCACTCTCCCCCGACGAGCTACGCAACCTAGCATGCTAACTTGAAGCTTAAATAGATTAGGGACCCGTCTTCATTCCACTGACTCTTTTGTATTGTTGTAGGTGCAAATCTTGAGGTCGACCTCACCAAGTCCATGCTACTTGAGGGATGCAGATGACTCCCAACCAATTAAGGCACGTGGACGGCTCAAAGTCATATAGGGTCTTCGACCTACATCTTAACTTGAGTTTCACCGGACTCCGAATGAATTTGAAACTCCAGTACAACTACGCTAAACTGCCGTCCACGTGGCGAACACAAAGTCGGTGACTCCAACCCGGTTGGTTTAAGGGCACCGGGCTTTAAAGGCTACCATTGTAGACCCCTCAGTTCGTGCACCGGGTTTCTCAAGAGTAGCGTCGCTTTTCTATTCTCTTTTTCCCCATCTTTCTTTTAATTTTCTTTTTCTTTTTCTTTTTCTTTTGTTTTTTGGAAGACACATTGGCCGCTATTCAGCAGGGTCCTTAACCTGGCCCACAAGTGAGAGTCAACAAAACTAGGGTAGGTTTTACAATGTTTAGGAGGTAGCGGGTTTTTGACCTATTATTTTGAAACCCTAATGTGCATAGTGTGTGGTTAATGGGGTGAAGGAAGAAAGGTCCGAAAATCACACTTTCGACTAGGCATGGCACCAATCTAACATCAATAGAATTGGACATTGTTTCAATTTTTCAAACCATAGGTTAAGCAAAACACAAATGAAGTGCGATTTTTACTGAAAGAAAGTTGTACTAGTATAATGGCTTCTACGAGGAAAACTAGAAAGCCATTGAAAATCACGAAAAGGAAACTATTGCAAAAATAATAAAATAAATGCCACTTTATTATACTAACTCCCCAACCAATGTATCATTATACAATGGGTCTGCTGAGATTAGTCAGATATTCCTCTCTGTTATGGTATGCACATTGTTTGGGCGGAGACCGCGAAATACTGCCAGCTTACCATTTCACTCTAGCTTCGTTTATATAAATAAAGTTAGAAGTAACAGCCAAGTGATATCTGAAATACCTGCCTCATATCTTAAGTGTTCTTTACGGCTATATTTTGGTTCTGCTCTCTAATATTTTCAAGGTCCAAAAACACCTGGCAGTTCGGATGAAAAGGAAGTTATGGCGAAACAAAATGAATTCTGGTATTGTTGTGTGAAGAAGTGCAAACATGCGAATTTACTTTTTTTTTTTGTATGTTGAGGAGGAGACAATTATATATATATATATATATATATATATATATATATATATATATATACATATATATATAACCTGGGGGCGAAATGCCAGCGCACAGTGAAAAACATGCACATGCACACTATTGCTTGAGTCTGAAATTTCGCGAGTTCTTGAAATTTTCCCATACACAATTTTACTTGTCCCACGCTCCACTTTTAAGCTAAACCTTGCAAAAATAAACACATACAAAATTTAGAAAAAATTGCATAAAATTGAAAATTAAGCTAGACACAAAGATTAACTAAAAATTAGAAAAAATCTAAGAAGAAAAATTAACTAAATCAAAATAAAATAAGATAAAACAAAAAATCAAGCAAGTGGGGAAGTGTGCTCCCCCGAACGATTTTTAGGCCTTTGGAGGTACATTGGGCGGGTGGAGCTTTGTGGATTTCACCTACTAAGGTCAGTGCTTCATGTCTGAACCAGCACCCGAACCATCCACTATGCCATGCAACATAAGCAACTAACAATGTCTGTGATGTAGTGGCATGGGCTTGTACAGTGGCCACTAATGTTTTGAAGTTTACTACGGGGCGGGCGCCATAGGTGGGTGGCACCCGTGGTGATGTTTGGGTGTGGTTGTGTTAGGGAAGGCAATATGTGCACTAGCAGGGGACTATTTTTAGGTATGGCAGTGGCATTAGGATCCAAATTTATGGGGATTGGTTGATGGATAGGCTTTTGGGTCCCTTCCACTGTTTCCTTTCCATTGCCCTCCTCAGTCAACAATGGAGAGATTTAGCTATCTATTTGTTTATATTGCTCCTCCTTGTGGTGTCAATCTCGGGCACTCTTTGTCTAGATTCTCCTCACTCTTGACTGATGTGAGATGGATTGCTGTGGGATGTCAAATTCACGATCCAGAATTAGCTTTGGAACGCACATCGATTCCTTGTTGTTCGAGAGCTCTCGTGTGTCGGTTTCTGATTGGCCTAGACAGTCACTACCCTCTGATCCTCTTTGAAATTATCCACTAGTTTTGCTCAAGTTCGTGTTGCTTGTTCAAGTTTGGAGAAATTAAGCGTGGTGGTTGTGGTGCGGCTGAGGAGTTGAGGTAAAATGTGGAGAAGCAGGAGGTGCATAAGTTGAGGGAACACTATAGACGGGTGCACTCATCCATTGGTCTCTATAGTCCCTCATAGTCCTATTTGGGTTTGGATTTCTCTCCATGGGTTGCTGGCCCTGCCATGGAAGGTTCTTGTAATCCCTCATGGACATGTATGCTCTAGGGTTTCTCTCTCCATAGAATTACTCTTTGTATTATTCTCCCTCTTCCCATTTAGTCCACCAATTCGAAAGAACCCTCACGGACATGCGATCCTGCGGTACGAAATAAAAGCGACACAGGAACAACACCAAAGGATTATATAGAAAATTTTATTTTATTTTATTTTAACAGTAAGGTGAACTAAAAAAAAATTAACAGCAAATTGATAAAAGGAAATTCACCAGAACTTATGATGAGGATCACAAGTGTTTCACAGCTTCTCACTTGCACTAAGGCACCATCCCCGGCAACGGCGCCATTTGATTCATGCCACAGTAGGTGTACTCGGAATCAACAATATATATATCCTAAATTCCTCCTGCCGTAGTCGACTACCTACGGTATAGCGATTCTGAGGTCAAACTTCGGGGGGATGAGTTTTCTTTGCACAAATGACTAACAGTGAGGTTCAATTTGCTGAATTAAATTTAGATTTTCAGGTTTGGTAAAACCAGTGAGGTTTTGGAGTTTAAAACTGAAAATAAAAACAAGTTAAAATGTAAATGAACCCTTGAAGTGTCAGACCCTTTGGTTTAGGGTTTTAAAGGCAATAACATGTCTAAAGTGTGTCTTTTTCCTCGCGTTGAGGAGGATGACATATAGTCATTTCGAACGGATCTTCATTTAGCTAAAAACTAAACCACATGATTTTCCTTTTGAAACATAGAGATTTAGCGGCATAAATGTCCCTAACGGTGAGAAAATGCCTCAAAAAACCCACCGTCTGTTAACTAATAGCAAAACAACTAAGCGGATAACGGTGGATCTATTGATAAAGCATCCCACTGTAACAAAAAAGCTTGCCAAATACCGTTAGTGAGGGCGTTAGCAAAGATTTAAACCTAGATTGAGAGAAATAGAACATAAATACCCATAAATCGATGCGTTAAAAGCAGAGAGGCAGTGTCATTGATTTACCTCAAATCCTAGCCACGGCCGACCCTCCTCTTCAAAAGGAGGAAGGAGTCTAGCCAACCATCCTTTGAAGGTTGTCATCCTGAAAGGAGTGTTTGGTAGCAAAAAAGGAGAAAATGAAATAAAATGGAAATGAGGAAGCGGTGGCGCCGCTCCCCATATTGCAGACGTGAGAGTGAAGTCATTGCAAGAGTTTGGCCTGAGGCGAGGCTTATATAGGTGCTTTCGATTGCATATACAAATTACAAAAAACTAAAACTAAAAGTATTCTGAGGATAATATGGAAAAACCAAAAAATTGTAGCAAAAAAACAACAAATCGTGAAATGCACGAGGAGAAACGGAGTGGTCGGTACGAGTAGGAGTGACGGAATCAACAAAATTATTTATATTCTAATTCACTCCTCTTGTAGTCAAGCTCTGCTGCGATATAGTAGTCTAGGGTCGAACAGGATGGGTTTTTCTTCATACAATGATTTAGTGAAATCAAAGCTGGTGAATTAAATTTGGATTTTTGGGGGTTTTGGTTAAAAGCGAGGAGTGTGGGTGTTCTTGTGAAGCCAAAACAACAAAGAAAAAAGCGTAAAATAGAACCCTTGAAGTGTAGGCCACTGGTTTCAAAGAGGGTTTCAAGTAGCTTACATGTCCCAGGGTATTTTCCTCGCGTTGGGGAGCATGACATATATAGTCATTTCCGGCAGGATCTTCATTGGCTTTAAAAACTAAACCCTATGATTTTCCTTTTGAAAAATAGCATTAAATGGGAATAAATGTTCTAACGATTACTGAAAACACATCTCAAAACCTAATCCACGATAACTAGCGAGGGGAGACAACTAAGCTTGAGCCTGATGGATCTAGTAGTGAAAGTATCCATTGAACCCAGCTGCGAATACATTAAAGAGAGCATTTTAAGAGATTTTTAACGCCTAAGTGATGATGATGATGAGAAGCGGGGAACACAAACAACCATAAGTAAATCGATGCGTTAAAGCGAGCCGTAAGTTACCTCCACACCATATGACCGTCCTCTTCCAAGGGAGGAAGGGTGCAGCCGAACATCCTCGAGGTTGTCATCCTCGGAGGAGGGTGTTTGACCCAGAAAAATGGAAAGAAAGGAAAGAAAAAGGAAAGGAATTTGCGGGGAAGCGCATCGACTACTGCATATCCAAAATTCAAGTCTATCTTTTGATTTGTACAAACTGAGACTTATATAGATGCTCAGTGTAAGGGAAGTTACAAAAAAAACCAAAATCGGAAGGTTATTACAGGGGTAAAATGGAAAAAAAACCAAAAAGCAAGCGACGGGGTGTAGCGTGGCGAGCAGGCGGCGGGAGGAGCGATCTTTGGAGCTAGGAGCGGTGCTGCGGGAGAAGCTTTCTGGGTGGTGTTTTCTTCACATTTGCTCTTCTTTCCTTCGATCTTTGATCTTGATATTGGATTTGACTTGAATTCTTAGTGCTTTGATCGACTCGACAATTTTTATAATTGGCTACATAGCGCAAAATTTGCATAATGCGATCTATTGACATTAAAATAGTAGGGACCGTAATGTGCAAATCGTGAGGTTAATTAGGCATGATTAGTACACAAAAGCCTCAAAACCTATAATAAATAGGGTTGAAATAGTACTTTTTGAGTGTAATCACACCCCCAAACCTACGCATTTGCTAGTCCCTTGGCAATGAAAGAAAGAAAGAAAAGAAAGAAAAAGAGCATACACTTGATAACAAAATAATGTTCACAAAAATTATATTTCAAAGGTTGTGAATGAGTATTGCCTAACCTAAGTAAGAATCATCAAAGCCGTGTCCAATAACTATCATGAGAGAATGAATGCCATCTGAAATTAGTGCTCAGAGCTTCCTTCTCGTTATTTGACCATAAACTTCCACAAAATCTAAGGGTTTATTTATTGATTAGCTACTTAACAATAAAGCATCCAAGCGCACCTCTCCCCAACACAAATACTACCACGACCTAGCATGCTAACCAACCTAAATAGATCAAGGAACCACCTCTTATTCCACACAATTTCTTTGCGTTGTAGGGTGCGATGCTAGGAGGAATGAAACACACCAAAGTCCATGTAGCAGGGGTCTGGGTGACTCCCGACCAATTAAGGTTTAGGGGCACCCAAGTCATAGGGATCTTTCAGCCCTGAAGCTCTTCGGGTTTCACCCCCCCGGGACTTGAATGATTTGGGGACTCCAGCACCTCTGACTTGCTAAAATCCACCATCCGCCCATTATGTGAACACTAAGTCGGGTGACTCTGACCTTGGAGTGAAGGTTTGAGACACTTAGGGCTTTAAAGGCTTTCGCCATATACCCCTCTCGGACCGTGCTGGGTTTCAGGCAAAGCGTTGCAATTTTTATTCTTTTTCTTTTCTTTTTCTTTTCTTTTCTTTTTCTTTTCTTTCTTTTTTTTTTTTTTTTTTTTTTAACTGCTTTTTCTTTTTCACGGGGTCATAACTTGCCTATTAAAGGTGGTGATAGGAAACTTAGGGTAGGTTATGCAAAGTAAAGGGGTTGCACAATTTTCAGCCTATCGCCGAAACCTAATGTGCTCAGTGTGTGGTTAGCTAAAGGTGAAATAAAAGGTGAATCCGCGAAAGTTCAACCTTAATTGTCTACTCGAAATGGCTTATGGAACAATCTAACATCAATAGAATTTGGACAAAGTTTCAATTTTCCAACTTGCAGGTTAAGCAAAACCACAAAAATTTTGGTTGCAAAAGCGGGTCCAAATTTTGCTGAAAGAAACTATGACTTTATAAGAGAGGGACCCGGCAAGCCCACTACGTATCAAAATAGTTTCACAAATAATACAAAGAATAAATACAAATGCCACTTCATGCCTTCCCTAACTTTCTCTCCCTTTGACCCCGAACATCTCGATGTCGAAATGGGACTCGGATTTGGAAAGTGGGAAGGAAGTATTTACCTCCTTGATGAGATGTGATCTATTGCTGAATAGGTGACTTACTTCAAGCTTTCCATCGACACGTTATTCACTCGGATTTGGGCTTGACGAACAAGTTAGGAGAAGAAAAGAGAGAAAAAAAGTGACCAGTTGGACCAATTTTAAAATTAAACCTTATAAAAGTGTCAAAAATGTTCTTTCTAGTCATATTTGGATTCTACACTCTCTAAGATTTCCAACGGTACCAAGAACGCCTAAAACGGAGTTCGGATGAAAAAGTTATGAGCGAAACAAAATTGGAGGTCAAAACTGTGGGACATAGCGAAAAATTTTAACTAGCGGTAAGCTAAGCCCCAACAAATTACGCATTTATTAAGTTTGCGAATTTCGCTATGTATCACAATAGCGAAAATTTTTTTTAAATGCCAAATTTTTTTTAAATAATATATATAAAAATAAAAGAAATAAAATAATTTTTATAATATATAAAAAATAAAATAAAAGACTTTTTAAATAAAGCTTCTAATCATATATATATAAATAAAAATAAAAAAACATTTTTTTTTTTTGAAAAATAAAAATAATATATATATAAAAAAAACAAACGGTTTTTGATATATATATATATATATATATATATATATATATATATATATATATGTTTTTATATAAAAAAATATATACTATATAAAATATAAAATAAAATAAAAATAAAACAAAAAGAAATAACTTTTATGCACTATTTAGATCATCAATTGGAGCCTTTAGTGCATTTTTGTTCGCTATCGCTGTGCGTTTGTGGCTAGCGAAATGCCTTTGCGAATCTTCATTTTAAGCTGCTCTCTGTGAGTTTTCATTAAGCTAGCAAATTTGGCTAGCTTAGCGAAAATTCTCTGTGAATTTCGCATTTACCATTTGGGTGTTGCGAGAATTTTTCGCTATAATTGCAGCTTCTCTACTTTATAATACCTTGTGATTTTCAATCCGGGCTTCAAAATTTACCTGGCGCAAAAATTAGTCTGCGAAAAAATTAAGAAAACTTGCAAAGAGTCAAAATTAATCTAAAAACATAAATTAACTAAAAATTAGAATAATCTAAAAAGAAAAAATTAAAGAAATCAAAATAAAATACGATAAAATAAAACAAACAAAACAAATTAAAGCGAAGTGGGGGAGCTTAGAAATGGGGTTCGAGGGTGCCAGGCGAGGCAGGCGCTGGGCTCAACCAGCATGCCATGCGATATGAGGGCGGCGACGCCATTTCTTTGATGTAGTGGCAAAAAATGAGCAGCAATGGCCACTAGCTCTTGAGTTACGCATGACATGCGATGATGGGTTGGACTTACGGGAAGGCGGTGTTGCGGGGCTTGGATTTTACGCGAGCAATATATACATGCGGGTGGGTTATAGATGCTTTGGGCATTGGCGTGGGTGTTTTACAGAAGGTTGGGATTGTGGTGAGCTAAAGGTAATATCTGGGGCCCGAATCGGTAGAGACGAGGAGTAATTGTTCTCTTTGTGTTCTTCCTTTGCCTCGGTCAGCAACAAAGGGGATTATCCTTCTTCTCCCATAAATGACAATGACACCAATGCGGGGATTCCAGAATTTTCCACGAGGCCGCTTCTTGTGTGGGCTGCTGTAGACACGGCTCCCTCCACCTTGGTGTCACTTTCGGGCACACTTCGCTGGATTTATCTTCCTCTTGATAGACAAACATTGGTGAGCTTTACTTGAGATGGATTCCTGGAGTGTCGATTTTGATCAATTTCACTTTGGAACCCATCCGATTCCCTTGTTCATGGAGCTCTCAAGCGCATCTCCATTCGATTTCTTGGTGCTGGGCGGTCACTACCCTTGCTCCTACATGAAATTGTCCACTTGTTTGCTCAATTCGGGATGGCTTGTTCGGGGGGATAAGGAATTGGTGGTTGTTGTGGTGAGTTAATTAAAATGAGGAGAAGCGGGGTATATAAGTTGAGGAACATTATAGACATATGCACTCATCCATTAGTCTCCCCATATTCCCCTCATAGACCTATATGGGTTTTTAGATTTCTCTCTGAGTTCTTTGCCTTGCCATGGAAGGTTCTATAGTCCCTCATTGTCTCATGTAAGCTCTAGGGTTACCCTCCTGACTGTATTACTCTCCATATGGGGATTCCATTTTTCTCTCAATTCAAACCTTGGAAAATGCAATCCTGTGATTGAATAGGGCCACCTGAGAAACAACACGAAGAAGCGATCTGCGACACTTTTTTTTTTTTTTTTTTTTTTTTTAACGATTGAAATAAAACTAGAAAGCCTTGGCGTAAAATGATAAAGGAAATTCACCAAGACTTGTGATGAGGATCACAAGTGTTCCACAGCTAAATCACTTGCATTAAGGCACCATCCCGGCAACGGCGCCACATTTGGTCGTGCCACGGTAAAGGGTGAGCGGAATCAGCAAAAATTATATTCCTAAATGTGAAATTCCTCTTGTAGTGACTCTTGCGCAGTATAGTGATCTAGGGCAGTTTCCACGGGGGATGGGTTTTCTTCATACAAATGATTTGAGTGAAATCAAGCGGTGGATCATTTGGATTTTGGGGTTTGGTTAAAGCTTGTGGGGTGTGTACGGGTGTTCTTGTGAAGCGAAACAAGAAAAACGTAAATAGAACCCCTTTAAGTGTTAGGCTGGTTTAGCAGGGTTTTGAGGTAACCATGTCCACTGACATTATTTTTCCTCGCGTTGAAGAGCATGACATATAGTCATTTCGAGCAGGATCTTCATTTAGCTTTAAAAACTAAACCCTATGATTTTCCTTTTTGAAAAGAATAGCATTTAAATGGGAATAAATGTTCTAACGTGCCACTGAAAACACATCTCGAAAACCACTAATCCACGATAACTAGCGGAGACAATGGCGAGCCTCGATGGATCTGGTAAGTATCCATTGAACGAACACGCACGAATACACATTAAAAAGAGGCATGTTTGCAAGAGATTTTTGTAACGCACAAGTAGAAACGAGGAACCACGAGAGCAACCATAAATACGTGCGATTAAAAAGCGAGGCAGTAAAGTTACGCCTCCACACCTAGCCCGACAGCCGTCTTCCAAGGAGGAAGAGGTGTAGAACATCCTCGGAGTTTGTCATCCCTCGGAGGGGTGTTTGGCAACCGAAAAATGGAAAGAGAAAGGAAAGAAAAAGGAAAAGAGGAAGGCTCATGCCCAGGGAGGCGCCTCCGCTTGCGCATATCAAAGAATTCAAGTCTATCTTTTGGCCACGATTTGTACAAGTAGGAGACTTATAGATGCTCGGTGTAAGGGAGATTACAAAAAAAAAACAAAATCGGAAGGTTAATGACAGGGGTAAAATGGGAAAAAAAAACCAAAAGCAAAAGCGAGGGTGTAAGCGTGAAGCGAGCGGGCGGCGGGAGGAACAATGCTTTGGGTAGGAACGGACTCGCGGGAAGCTCTGGTGGTGTTTTCTTCACATTTGCTCTTCTTTCATACGATCTTTGATCTCTGCGATGTTGAGTTTGACTTGAATTCTTAGTTAGCGGATCATTTCGACAATTTTGACATAATTAGCTGCAAGCTGCAAGAATTTGCCACAAAATGCGATCATTAAAATAGTAGGAGACCGTAATGTGCAAATCGGGTTAATTTAGCATGATTAGTACACAAAAGCACTTAAAACCTATAATAAATAGGGTTTGAAAATAGCACTTTTGGGCCTTTAATCAACGAGAGAGGGGACCTTAGGATGAGCATTTGATCTCTTTGGTATGTGGTGATCTTGCCAGGATGCAAATTTCGCGGTGCTCCACATTTTTCTTTACTTACCGCTCTTCTTTCCCTTCTAGGATCTTATACGCAACGATAAGGTTCAACTTCCGGGTTCTCTTTGTGTTTTGAATTGACTCGACAATTTTGTACCCATTGTTAACTAAATAAGCGTAAATTTGCCACAATCGATCAATAGAATAGTAGGGACCTTAATGTGCAAATGGGTTAATTAGAATGATTAGTACACAAAAAGCACTCAAAACCTATAATAACGGGGTTCAAAGAAATATAACTTTTTGGAGCCTTTAATCAACTTCATAGAGATGGGATTGGTGATGTAGTTCGAGGATTGTCCATAGCGCGATTTTGAGTTAAGTCATTAAATACGAAATAATGGGTCACACACTCGCAAGGGTATGGTTAAATTACATTCATCATACCTTGACCAAATTTTACCCTACGGTGATTAATAAGTAAAGAAAATATGAGAATTTTATTTTGATTTTTAGCATTAATTTGAGATAATCAAAGTTGATTTGAATTGGTATATGTGGACCATACGGCCCATATTAATTGTTGAATCAATTTACCGTGGATTAGTATAAGGTTTTATGTGTTTTACTTGCTGCATTCATGCATTACGTTTATTTTTCCAAAGCTTGTGATATTTATTTTCATTTATAGTAATTGTTTGAGTTATTTAATTTCAGCGATCATGTCATTGAGCAACCCACATTATCGCTTTACTTGCTATTGAAGCGATTAGTGATAACCGTTAAATGGATCCAAACATTAATATTGTGCTAATTTGTGAGAACGAGATTACGTTCTCTCTTTGAGGAATGTCCTCCACGAGCCCCTGCTAATGCTTCGTCGCATGCGAGAAATATATGATAGTTGGATTCATTTCGACCATGAAACTGTTGTTACGTGGCATACAGCATGAGCGATGTTCTTAGGAAGAAGCATGAGGACATGGAGACCGCATATGAGATATGGGAATCTCTCCAGGCCATGTTTGGGCAACAATCTGACCAGTGTCATCATGAAGCTACTCGTAGCTACATGAAGAGAGGCTAAGATGACGAAAGGGTTTGGTCGGGAACATGATCGGCTTTGATGCCTGAGGCGGAGATGACCTTAGGGCCACCATTGATACCGGGCGTACTCAAGTTAGTATTATCCTTGAGTCCTCACCGGCTTTCTGGCGTAGTTCACTACTAATTATTTTATGAATAAGGCGTAGTACACAACATGACTCGAGATCTGAATGAGTAACGGACTTTTTTGGGGCCATAAGTAAGACTAGGCCCAAAGAAGCGAAGCAATTATTCTTGAAGCATAAAACATCTTCCTCTTTTAGTAGCAAGAATGAAAGAGGAAGAGAACACCTGAGAGGAATTTGGAGTCTGGGCACAACCCGAAGTAACTAAAGGCAGGAAGAAGAACAACCCCAGGACAAAAAACTGCAAGAAGAGATGTTTCCATTAAGGTTTGAAGGTCCTTTGAAAAGAAGCTGTAACAAATATCTCTCGATTGAAAAAAAAAAAGAAGGTAAATATGATTTCTGCTGGTTTTGAAGCACCTTAGTGGAAGATGATTTGTCACCACGGATGATTGATTCGGGAGCCACTAAACATGTTTGTTCTTTGTTGTTCTGATGTAGTTTATTATTTGCGATAGGGGCGTTACTATGAGAGTTGGCGTTGGAAGTCGTCTCGGCAAAGGCGTTGGGAGTTGCCGTTCAAATTTTGGGAATAAATTTCTTGTTTTTTGAACAATGTATTTTTATTCACAGTTTTAGGAAAATTTTGATTTACATTTTTCTATGTTAACGTGTGAACAATTATTTAGTATTTCTTTTATTAATAATGAGATTGTTATTTCAAGAAATGGTTTAGATATTTGTCATGTACAAAACTTGAAAATGGGTTGTCTCGTCTTAGACCAATTGAGCG
This sequence comes from Tetrastigma voinierianum, assembly GCA_016808115.1. NCBI lineage: Eukaryota > Viridiplantae > Streptophyta > Magnoliopsida > Vitales > Vitaceae > Tetrastigma > Tetrastigma voinierianum. The sequence goes on from JAEQBH010002386.1 coordinate 58,535, forward strand.
ATCGTTAAATAATTCGGAGGATTCAAAGTGAAGACATCATAAATCTACTTGAGTGCAAAGTTTCCCATAGTGATAACAAATGCTTTGGCATCTCGGGTTGAGCCACATTAACCTTGACAAAATAATTTTGTAGGTTAGTGGATGGTCCTTTAAGAAAGCTAAATGTTGGCATTATTCTTGTTTGTGAATCTGTTTAGAAGGTAAAATGACCTTCAAGAGACCTTTCTTAGCAAAGCGAGATCGAAGAACCTCTTAGCTTGTACACACTTAGCGGCTGACGTCTCGCGTTTCACTAAGTGTCTGAAGCTAGAGGTGAGTTATGAATATTTTGTCACCCCTTCATTGGCGATTATTAAAGAATACGGTTATGTTTACCTATTGAACAAAAATGCGAGACTTTTTGGAAAGTTTAAAGAATTCATGGTAGAAGCTGAAAAGCAATTAGGTAAATCACAAAAAACTCTTCGATCAGATAGACAAGGTGAATACCTTGATACAGAGTTCAAGGATAATTTACTAGAGCATGGAATCCTATCCCAACTCACAGCACCTAGAACACCACAGCAGAATGGTGTTGCAGAAAGGAGAAACAGGACGTTACTAGATATGGTTAGATCAATGATGAGAGCTCTACTCCTCATTTACCAATCCCATTTTGGGGATATTCACCTAAGCGTGGTCTACATTTTTGAATGTAGTTCCATAAGTTAATCCAAAAGACACCCTTAGGGTTGTGGAATGGACATAAACCTAGTTTACATCACTTTCGCATACACACATGCTAAAGGAAGAGCCAGGAAGTTGGAACCCGCCTTACGGAGGGTATGTGTGTGTGTATGTTTGGCAAAGGTATCAAGGAGGCCGCGAGGGGGTTTGTTACATACTCCTTCAGATAGGAAAGTATTTGTATCGACAAATGCAACTTTTCTCGAAGATGACTATATGACAAACTTCAAACTTCGCAGTGTTTGCTTGTGATTATATAGACTAAAACCTTCAAATTAACTTAGTTACAAGAGCCTTACAATTCTCTTGCATCTTTGTCTACTTGGAACCCATTGGATATAATTGATAAAATTACTTTATATTGCTTAATTTGAAAATGGTTTTAATCTAAGACACTGCAAGTGCACATATCATACATGTAGTAAAATGGATGTGAGAGTCAGATATCATTCGCCTGATTGACTGAGAATTTGGAATCAACTACCACGAGCTACTTAGGTCACCACTATTTGAACTGCCCAGAGTGAATAGTGATGGTTTAATCTAAAGATAATAGTTCTAGGCAGCGATACATAGGAATGTAAAATTTAAATGGCCACAAACAATCACACAAAAATAAAATAAAAATAAAATAAAATAAAGAACAAATATTGGACTTAATTAATTTTTCCATGAAATTAACACTATCGAGTCTTGTGAAACAACGGTCTCTTGCATTAATATGGTTTTATATTAAATTCTTTGTGGATGGATTTGTCAAGATACCTTAATATGAAGTGGATTTTTCTCCATATTCCTTTGGATTAGAAGACCTGCTTTTCTCAAGACAATGATCTACCACGGCCTACTTGTATTTTTGACCTTCTTACGAGATGCAGGTATTTTCTTTCTCGATAATTCACACCCATTTCTTAAGGCCCGGAGATTTCTTCCTTTGCGAGTTACTACAAAACTTCTACAACTCAATTGATGACTCATCCCTTTGAGAAATCTAATGGTTCTTCCCATACCCTTGATTAGATTTACGCTAACACGAGGGTTATGAACTTCCTGAATTAAGGTGAAATCTCACGATTATTTACATTGATAAATGTTCCCTCCAATATCGATTATGAAGGTGAGAAAGGAGATTTATCGAGGAGTATGCTGAACATTCAGATCTTAGAGATTCGTCAATGGTAGTCTATCGCAACCACCAGCAGTGGAATGTTCCCAACTCTAAATCTCCATCTACGGCCAATCACCTTGAAAGGGCCTCTAGAAATCGACGAAATAATTCTTTGAAATGGTATAATGTGCTACTATTGGGGACTAATTCGATTCAATAACAACACTTATCGATCAAATAAAATCAATCAGTATTTCTCTCTAAATGATGCGAAAAGAGGCGTAACTAACGGTAAATCCAATCTAGTGAAACTGCGTTCTCAATACTGCATTACAATCAACAATGGATCATTGATCAAGTACACCACTTTAACATGTAATTGTAATAAGCGAAGCGAATAATTCAGATTTTGTCTATTCAGGACTCCATTAATTTCGATGGTAATGGTAAGAGAAAATCGAATTAAATCAAGTTTCATCGTTTATACATATCCTTTAGTTCGGATCGAGAGAAAAGAAAATTAAAGAAAATAATAAAATATAAAAAATATTTTAAAAGAGAAATATCTGATGAGTCCTTCTCCTCTTCCCGGTTTAGGTATTGAAGCGGGAGCTACTTTACCTAAAACTTATAAAAGGGATATTTATAAATCCTAAATTGGGCACGATTCAGCTCAGTTGGATTTCCTAAAGGAAGGCCAGTTCTTGTGTTTCAAGTCACGACCACAAAAATGGAGTCACGACCTAAATTCTTTGGTATGCTTATTGGTTACAACGCTGACATCTTCAGTTGTGACTAGATTTCGCGACCTCTCAAAATGCATTAGCGATTTATGGCTCTTTGCCTCGCGATGCGTGCAGCGTCGCGACCTGGCTTTAGTCGCGACCACGTAATACGTAGCCATGTCTTGATTCTAGTCATAACTTCTTTTAAGTTTGTGACTTCATTTTTTGAGCTTCTATCCTCCTTACATGTTGCTTGTCACGGCGTGTCCGATATGAGTTGCGACTAAGTAATTTCCTACTCTTATCACGCTTTCTGTCGTGACCTCAAAAACAGAATCCCACGACCTCTTTGTTACTTTGCGACCCTTGGTCCCTTATCTCGATTCACATGGCATGTAGTGAGTGAGGAAGACCGCGCAGGTGTATCTACTGTGCGACCTTTATCTTCATCGGTCTGCTGCAGGAGAGATTTTTAGTCGCGGTAGGAGAAAACTAGGTGCGACCTTAATGTCTCCTTACCTTTCTTATGGTCATGACCCCTGTTCTTTTATTACGACCATTTTCCCCTTTACATCGATCTCTCTCTTTCATATGTGACCACAAAATGAATTGTATCGCGACCTTATATTAACTCTTTTTTTTACATTAGGTTTTATCTTAATTGTTACTTAAATGTCATTGCGACTTGAGACCAGTTAGTCACAACCTGAAAATCCTGCCTCCATGTAGAGACCTTGTGTCTTTCATGTCGCGACCTTAAAAGCATGTCGTGACCGAGTTTAGTCTTTCAATTAAGAACTAGTTGCAGCTTCAGTTTTCTGCGGACACCTCATCACTATGGCTTCATCAACCGTGGCGTACATGACCTCAGTTCGTATTTGCGACCTCGTTCGGCTCTTCATTCGGGTCACGAGCCTCGCAATGGTGTGCGACCTCCAGTTCTTCAGCGAATATTCCTTACATTTTTACGCAACTCTTGCCCACACGACCGCCGCGTGCATTTAGGTGACTTAGTATTTTGAGAAATTGCAACCTCACATTCTTATTCTGACTTGGCGAATCATGACCTTCCATTTTCTCGAGACCGAGAGTCTTGGCTAGTGTATGCCATTGACTGGACTTAACTAAAGCTAGGAAGGGAAGAAATCAGTATTCTGCGACTTCACTTCTACAGATTGCGACTTCAATTATGTTATTAAAAATTTGGTTTCTTTACGGTTCTTGTTGGGGATTTTGATTCTGCTTTGTAATTCTTGCACTTGAATTTTCTTATTGTTTTTTTTTTTTTTTTTTTTTTAGGCCAGGCTGCAAATGACTTTTTTTTTCTGCCTGTTGATCCGGCAGAGTTTGCCTTCAGCAAATGTTGGACTTAGATTTACTATGAAGGCGGAAAGTGTCAGGCGAGGTTTTTTCGGAAAACATTTAAATTCCCCACATACTTAAAATTTTCCTTGTCCCCAAGCAAAAGAAAGAAAAAGAATTTATTTTGTCCTCTCGAATTTAAGGCTTTATTTTTAAAGGACATTTTTTTGATTTAAACCACAGTCTTTCTTATTTTACCATTTGGCAGAGCGAGAAGGTTACGGTATTATCTAAAATTCGGTCATCAATTTGAAAGGAAAAAGGAAATGTTGCAACCTTCATCTACAAATAAGCTGATGAAATTTCTGTATAAACAGACCAGATCAAAATAAATCTTGTGCAGTGTGTGGAGGTCTTCCACTTCCTACTATTCATGCTTTTTGTGAAATTAGTTAATCTTACGCAAAATTCTCCCTTAAGGTAATTTAAATTATAAACATTTTTCATATTGATCCACTAATGAGCTTGAGACTCAACCTTTAAGATCAAAAAGGTCTTTTTCGGACATAATGTTAGGCTAGGGTAGTGGGTAGATAAATGGAAAATTTGGGATGCAAATTACCCGATTCCATTCTTTTCTTTTTGTGTAATGGCACTTCACCTTTCATTCTTTTCTTTCTTCCTTCTGCCTTATAAAGCTCTCTCCACCTTCAGCTTATCGGCTCAGTTCCTTTTTGGACTCAATTCCAAGAATTGGAATAGTGCAATATTTTTTTTTTTTTTTGTCTTATTAGGCTTTCTATCACTCTTAGAGAACTTTGGGTTAACCCAACTCCAGCCTGGGTTGGCATTACAGGGTAGGTGTTGAAACACCCTACGAGACTTAATTGTTCGAGAGATGAGCAGCCGAAGACAAAACTTATTCCTTTCAATTTGTTTTCAACCCACATTTTTATATTGGCGCTGTTGTTTTTGGAAAACGCATACCTTCATCATATATTAAAAATGTTTTCCCCCGAGCTTTGTTTCTTTGCGCATAGTAAACTGGCTACATTTTCATGAATGAGTATTGTTAATTTTTTTTTACAGGTTCTTTACATGGTATTAATTCTAGAAGGAATTCAAGTCTTGATTCTTACTATTTGAAGAAATTAGGCTTTGGGCTCAATCAAGGAACTAAAGTGCATGCTTTTTTTATATAATAATGTATTGAGCATGAAGAGGAGTTCGAACTTACAAGGGATGGCCTCATCATTTCTTGTTAGTTATTTTACGCACAGAAGTTCGCCTCGAATAACCAATAATCCTAGAGTTCTAGGACCATATGCTTTGGAAATTTGATTATTCCAAAGATGTCCTAATCCTCTTAAAAGTATTAAGTTTACAAGAGAACTTATGCATAGTTTTCAATATTTGTGTGGACTTAGTTGTTTACATAAAATTCAATCATTTTATTTGTTCTTTCAATCAGTAATATTTTCCTAATTTTGCAATTTAAACTGGTTCAGAATTCATTGCAACCTCTTATTCAGGTTCCATAGTTCCTGCTCTAACCTTTCTTTTATAGTGTTGTTTTGGATATTATCTGTGGTAATTGTGTCATTGTACAAAGAAAGCTCGAAAATATAGATAATTTCTTGAGACAGGATAATGAATGACACAAACAACTGCAATTGACAAGATCCCGACCCGGATACCCTTCGGGGTTCCGGTGTAGTCCCGCCTAGTGAAGTTCCATTGTAATACGATCTCTCTATGGAATACACAGGAATGACCCCACCTAAAGAAAATAGCTTACACATGCGTACTACAATACCTAATTATATATAAGATTCACAACGACTTAAATCCACGAGCGACCTATCATAAATATGGTGTAACCACAAACTCACATAATAAGGACTCATAAGAGTTCGATACTTTGAATATCGAGCATTCTAAGAGTATTTGCGAATTTAGAGAAATTTTAATTAGAGATAAATAAGTCGATAAAACAACGAGGATAGATGATAAGTCTTTGTGTGGCGGGAAGAGCGGTGGTTGGATGCAGCCGCAAGAAAGCGAAGCTCTACGGTGCTTGGACCACACCACAGGGAATAGATTTAAAACAATAAGCGTGAGATAATAAATCTCCGGTGGTGGCATAATTTATATAAATAATGTTTTGTTACACCGAACATTTTAAATCTCGAGACCTCGCGTCCCTCACTCTACATTTGCTTACGGTTCCGTTCGAGAGAAAACATTCCACACCCAAAAACCTAAGCTTTTACCATGTCAACATTATATGACAATTCATATAACCCGATTCCCAGCAGCATGATTATTAAGAAAATTACTATAACTGAATTTGTTTCCCAACATGGAAATTACACAAAGGAATTGCTCCTGCCGTCATGCCGTAAAAAGAATCATGAAAATACAATACCATAAATATCGAAATGGTTATACCTTGTCTGACAACAATGTCTGCGTATTAACATGTACCCATCGCAAACGTCGATGAAGCGCGCGACAACTCGACACCTTGGCAGCTTATAAACCTTATTCGCGCGTAGGCCATCCGCGTGGCGACTAATAAACCTGGGTAAAACGACCGTCTGCGTGGCAACGCTAATGAAGCCTCGGGTAGCTCGGCGTCACGTGGCAGCTAATAAACCTGCGGAGTAAAGCGCGGCCATCACGCGTGGCAACTAATAAACCTCCACGGTAACCGGCCATCACGTGGCAACTAATAAACCTCCGGAATGGCTTCGGCCATCACGTGGCAACTAATAAACCTCACAGATAAACGTATCACGTGTTAACTAATAAACCTCACGGTAAACCATTTGGCCATCACGTGGCAACTAATAAACCTCCATTAAGCAGGCCATCTGCGTGGCAACTAATAATATATAATCGTTCCTTACTCACACATGTACATTCCCAACATTCTGTATTATAATAATTTCACAAAGTCTAAATCCATTTCTTAAAAGCGATAATTTTTGGTGGTTTAAACACCGATCCACGTACCCCGAATATCTAAATACCACCTGCCAGGACTCATCCACGAACTACATTAAAACTCCCAAAATAGTTAAAATGTTGACAAAAGTTCATGAAATAATAACTTGTTTTATATGAAACCAATAATTATTTTGCGTAACTAATAACCATTTAGTCAAATAGTATATATGTATAATAATTAACCACAATTATATATCATAGTAATACCCCAAAGCATTTAAAACATATAAACCACTCACAGACTATAGACGCTCAGTCCTGCTCCCCTGCAGGATCGTCTCCCGGCTCAGTGTGAGTGCCTGTAATATAAATAAAACACCACTTAGGCTCTACAATAACTAGACGACAACACATTTGGGATGCCACAGAAACCTTAGAATAACTTTTAGAACTATATGAAACCATCCAAATTGGACTCAGAAACGAGGTCAATTACACGATGTGCCCTATAAGCCCAATACCCGAAAATTGGGGCTTTTCACCACGAGCTAATTTCTCGAAGTGAACCATCCGATAATTCATAAAAACATCGATTTCACTAATGCAACTTCAATTTTTCCCAAACTTGACCAATTGGTGCTCTATTTAGTCCAAATTTCACCATTAATTAAGCTTGACACAAAAATGGAAAATAATAAACGGCGTCAAGAAATTCACAAACCATATATCAGCGGAACCCGAGAGACCAGAACACGATCACAATTACCTTGGTCAGAAGCGGACAGTTGCCTGTAATTTTTTGGCGAAAAAACTCGATCAACGGTCGACTGACTTTGTTGTTTTTAGTATCTTTCAGCCGGTGATGAATTTACAAAAGGGACCACGGGAATGAGTTCGGAGGGTCCAAATGGGGGGAGGAGGTATGAGCTTAAAAGTCATCCATTTTCTTTGATCCATTTTCTGATTGATTTCTATCTAAAAGGGCGATTTATATGCAGAAATGTGGAATAACTCACCAATCTGCTATACAGTAGGAAATTCAAGAGAAAGAGGATATTACGGGAGAAGGAGGCTTGAGAAAGTGGGTGGCTTGGGAATAACCACCATTTGAATGATGTATCGCAGCGGGGAGAGGTGCACGAGGAAGAAAGGACCCGATATGTCGCGATACCTTGGTATAATGAAGAATCACATCAAAGTGCGCCAACCACGAACTCCGATCCACGACATAAGGGCAGCGTTGAAGCGAGCGAGCGGGTAGCGAAACTCAAAGTGTTCGGGCAACCATAAATTAATGAAGGAGAACAAGACGCCTTGATCGCGACACCATTTCGAGGTGACCGGAGGTGAAAGCCCGGAGGTAGTCGCCCATAGAAGTCACGACACAAGATTTCAAAGAGGCCCGAACATGAAGTCGTGACATTTAGAAGATGGGAAACATCAACGAATCGAGAATTGTTCCTAGAGTGGATATCAGAGACAACTTGCAAGGAATTGAGGTCGTGACATCATTTAGAGGTCGCGACCAGAAGATGAACCTTCTTTGGGAAGAATGGATGAGTAATTAGACAACTAATGTCGCGACGAATAAGAAAGCAGCGACGTGTCTTTGAGTGGCGAGAATTACGGCGACAAAGAATCGAAATTCGTGACATGGAAGAGCCAAGGGATGCTAATGGAAAGTCAGGCCGAATATTAAGCTTCTGCGGCGAATGCTTAGGCGGCGATGTCGCGTGAATCGGGGAATTTCGCGACATTATGACTCAAATGGGCTGGATTAATGCGGGAAATCCACAGGGCATCAAAGTTGGGGGCCCGACTTGAACCCTATACAAATAAAGCGGCTGCTCTTTGAAGGAAGCAGCTCTTGGCGGCTGTGAGCGAGAGAGATGCAGGCTGCTTTAAGGCTAAATGTATTTTAATTTTCTTTTCTTTGTTTTGTGCTATTTTTAGATTCGTTATTTCTTTCAAATTTTGGATTTGGATGTTAGACATTAAAGTAGAAGTGGGAATGTAGAATTCTGTTTCTTTGATTCTTTGCTACGGATCGATACGTTCCCGGACAAATTTTGGAATTGATTTCCGGTGTCCGATCTACGATTAGTTCTCTCTTGATCAAAAAGCCATTTATGCGGTGTAATAAAGTAATTTAGAAACCGGCTTCCATTGAATGAACTGCATTGTTAAATTTATCGCTCTGTAGAAATTTATCAAAAGCTATTGAACTTTAGTTTATAAATCTACTTGCTGGTTCTAAATATTTTTGTATCGATCCCGATATCGATTGTCACATACGCAATGGTTGTTTCATGCTGCGATTTCCGGAGGCCCTGCGGTGACGAGAGAAGGCATTCTTGAGAGTAGTGAACAATTTCTCAAGGTGTACGGGCGATAATGGAGATCTAATGAGCTCTGTGAATGTAAATTCGATAAATACGTCTTCTCATGAAATCGATTGAGTTGAAGCTGACATCAATTTAAAGCGAGAGTTCACCTCAATTGACGATAAGTTCAATCAGGTGTTAGCAGGATCTAATCGAGGAAGGATGAAGGCGTTTCAATTTTGAGGAAACCCCGATAAAGTGTAAACCAGTACTATACCTATATCTTAGGAATTTAAGGTTCTGATCCATATTCGAGTATATGAAGTATTGAAAAAAAAAGAAAATATCGAACAAGGCAGCCCAAATTAAAGTAGTTATCTAATCCTCTGTCTTGAAAAGAATCAGAAGATTAGATGATGAAAACGATAATAAATGAGGAGAGATCTAAGCGCCTTTACTATTCCTTGGAGCGAGGTTTTAAATGCGTAGTTCATGAAGCAAAGTTACAAGTAGTACGCGGAGGAATTGATGTTTCACAATAGTAATGTATTTTCACAGTGCTCCCTTCAAAAATTAAGCGATCGATCTGAATTTGTTATTTAGATTTTCAGTTTTTAATTCATTTTGTTATTAAATCACTTTTCTTAGTTTTTATTATTTTTTAAGGTTTGCAGAATATTTTTCAATTGCACTATCAAAGTCAAATAGTATAGAGTTCGAGTAGTCGGGGCGGGTTGATTAAATTCTTGAGATCTACGTAGAACGATATTTGGACTTGCAATTTACTACTTGTTCGACTGTACACACTTCTGACATCCTGGATCAAAAGCGGAAGAAAATGAGATTTACTCTTAAGAAACGCTTTGTCGGTCTGATAGATAAGGAACACAACAAACAAGTTTCATGGCATTATTATTTGGGGATTAGATAATAGTCAACGCTTAGAGTAATATGCTTCGTTGTATAGGTATTTTTTTGTCCATCACGAGAAGAGAGGTGAACAAGTTTTTTTTTTTTTGGCGCCGTTGTCGAAGGGTATCGAAAGAATTTGGTGAATCAATATTCAGACGAAAGCTGATACTAGGTTGGACATAATTTATAAAGAAAATAGAAAATTTGCAAAAATATGATTCAACGACAATAGTTTAGCAATGCGAATTTTTTTGTAGAGCTTTTCATGTGTTAAATACAATTTTTGGTATCACGACTCCATTTGATCTCGGGTGTAGCTGTAATTCGAGTTAATTTCATGCACGAGACTGAGGGGAGCTGAATTGTTGCCACTGAACCCTATTGAGATCGAAGAACACTTGGGGCTAAGAAAGGTTAAGAGTGCGAAATAGCGAGAGATGCGGGCGCGAAGGTGGCGAGGCGTTGACCGGGGAATTTGCGGCGAAGTACCTCGGGGCGAGGCGATATGGAGGACTTGCGGAGACCGATTATCGAGGGAGATGAATACTCCATTGGTAGGAGCGGCCGATAACGTGGTGTTGCTAACTGTGGTACGAGCTCAAGCGATACGATCACCATGGTTCAAACGAGAACCAATTCACGAGTCACCCTACGAAGATCCAACTGAACACTTAGGGCGTACGGTTTACGAGAATGGCGATACGATTAAATTGAGGAATGGTGTGAGACCCAGAAGTTATTGAAGAGCTGTGATTTGTTTCCATTCTCTTTAAGAATATAGTTGCATCATGGTTTGACTCACTACCGCTTATGGATCTACATTAATACATACAGGAATTTTGATGGAAGCTTACGAGGAAGTTATTCCTCGTCCCTCATACAGTGAGAGAAGTGCACTACTTTCAAGCAAAGGAGAAGATGAGTTTGTACCTGCTTTGCTTGGGAGGGATATAAGGAGGCTGAAGAGATGTCCATGCACGGGATATACACAGACACAAAGGAAATGGACATCTTCTACCCTCCATGAATTATACCTTAAAGGGTGATCGATGCGACTTGCGGCGGGCATTCGAAGAAGAGAGCGAGGAAGAGCTTCAAAGACGGGTTGATCGGGGATCTTGCTAGGTGCAACATGAGACCTCATGAATCCTCGGTGGCACAAACGGCCAGAGCTAAGGAAATGGAATGATTGAGAGCGCGGGGAGCGCAGATGCTTACGCCATGGAGGCGAAATTTGGATGCATTGATGCATCGGTTGGATAAACCAATGCACTTTCTACCAAATAGAGATAGGGCTTGATGGAAAGAGAAGGAAGAGAGTAAATAATCTTGAGGGCGCGTTGAAGAGAAGGTTCTTATACGTGGAGAGGCCCCAACTATTTGAGCGAGCACATAGCATATCATTTCAAAACTAACCACAACACAGCGACCATTTATACCCCCGGTATTAAAGAAGAGGAACCATAAAAATTACTCTCACTGCTTATGGTTGGAGGAGCTACAACCACGTCCCAGACATGCGTTTGACCCATGAAACTTTACCGACGGGTATGCTCCACCAAGGTTCTTTGTAACGAGGGGAGAGGAGTAGAAATGAATATCAGAGTCAAAAAAGGACTTAGACCTTTAAAGACCAGATGCTGCAGTTCATGGGGAAAATAAAAAATTTGTTAAACTTCCATGTGAACAAAGGTTCACCCGAGAGTGGAAGCTTCAAACCAATTCTCAATTTTGGACAACCACCAATGCCTCTCTCAAGAACATGGAAAGCAAAATGAACTGGCCATTTAACCCTACATAATCAAATTAAAGATGCTTTCGATGTACTGAAGAAAATCAGAAAAATTTGCGTATTAGTTTGTCTGACAAAGAAAGTGGAAAAATTAGAAGAAGGGAAAGTGAGAGAGAAAGATGAAAGCAACAAGAAAGGGAGAAGAGGATCACGGGAAATGCGAGTCAGGGGAAAGAAAGAGGAAAGAAAGAGCAGCAGCAAGAAGAAGAAAGAAAGCTGAAAAAAGCCCGAACTGTGCACATGGTTCCCATTCCACAGAGGCGCAAAAAGTCAATGATAGAGGAGCAGTTCGCAAAGTTTTACGAAAACTTTCCGGAAGTTGGGATAAGCATGCCATTCCGAGAAGTGGTAACTCAAATGCAACTTTATGCAGATTCTTGAAAGAAATTTTAAGCAAGAAGAAGAGAGAGAGGAATTTGCGGAGGAAGGGAGTAGTGAATCGAGCGCTACTTGCGGTCACGGGTGATAAGAGAATTTACTAGAGAAGATGAAAGACCCAGGAAGTTTCACCATTCCTTGCACCATTGGAGGATTTGAAATTCAAAAGGCTCTTTGTGACTCCGGTGCAAGTATTAGCAATGTCATTATCTCACATTGCGAGAATTAAGTTTGGGAGCTTACTCCCACTCTTTGTTACTCGAATGGTAGATAGAACAATGGAGAAACTGAAGGAGTCATTGAAGATGTGCTTGACTGTTAAGGTAGGGGAAATTTGTTTTTCACATCGACTTTATCATCCTAGACATTTGTTGAAAGAAGATTCACAAGTCCCTCTGCTGCTAGGAAGGCCATTCCTAGCATTTGGAACGCTTTACAATAGATGCTATCTGAGAGAAAGGAGTTCTCACTCTCAAGGTTGGAGAAGAGCGGTGACTGTCTGCTCCAAAGTTTGAAAATTTGAACCATACCGGATAAAGGAAGATTACAAGTTGAAGTAGATGATGTCTATCTCTCATGACTCTGATTGTTATTATGATTGTAAGGCTCGACTTCTACCACTTTATCAATGAAAATGAAGAGATGAATTTCTAGTATCAGAAGGTGTTAATTGCGATTTTCCGCGCTAGGTTTGCACTCTACCAAAAGGTGTTAGTCTTAAACAAAATAGCATGGACAATGGAACAATAATGAAGAGAGAAGGAATTTCATGAGAGACCGGTCACGAAGGGCTAGTTTTAAAGAGTTGCAAGTCATCCCAGTATGCTTACTTGGAGCTACCAAAATGCAGCACGGTGATTATCTACCGCTAGACTCGATGATCTTGAAGAACATAAGGCACGCTGAAAATTTTGAAGAATAATCGAAGGGAGTCGATTGGCGGCGGATACATAGATGAATGAGAGTACATCAGTCGTAGTCAATATGCCGCACGCGCATAAAATGCTGGCGGAGAAAATGCAAAACCATCTCTTTGAACATCAGAAGGCGAACCCGATCATGAAAAGTAGTCGAGAAAGGAAGTGCTCGGAATGGTTGAATCTTGGTTTTATATATGCAATCTCGAGACAGTCATTGGGTTGCTTGATACATGTAATATCTGGTTCCCGAAAGTTGGGTTCACGTGATCCGAAATGAAAAAATGAGTTAATTCAACAACGGTGACAAGATACCAGGTATGTATCGATTCTGCAGAAGCCGAACCACGGCAACGAAGGAAGGATCATTTCCCGTTGCCCTTCATTGATCAGATGTTGAGATGAGGTTAAGCGGGACACCTCATTTTGTTTCTAGATGAATATTAAATTTATAACAGTTACCATTACACCTAACGGACCGGGGAGAAACTTCACATTCACATATTATATGGCACCTTTGCTTTTAGCCCAAAGGATGCCATTTGGGTTGACCTGTTTGAAAATGCTCACGCTACTTTTGAGGTGTATGATGTCCGGCATGATCTCAGATTTGGTTGAGGAGGTCATGGAGATTTTATAGATGACTTCATAGTATGGATGTAGTTTTGAGCATTATCTAAACAACTTTGGAAATAGTGCTTCAAAGATACGGGGACAAACAACTAGCATTAAAGCCCGGGAAATGCCATTTCATGATAGCAGGAAAATTATTGTTCTTAGTCATAAAATTTACTGCTTCTGCAGGACTAGAAGTAGACCAATCAAGGTTTCAATTATCAAGACTCTTCGCAGCAGCCATGACGATAAAAAGAGATAAGAGTTTCTTGGGGCGTCGCACGGATTCTATAGGAGATTCATCAAAGACTTCTCAAAAATAGCAAGACCATTGTGCGAATTCTTGGAAGACCATGAGGTTTAATTTTGATGACTCTTGCAAGAGAGAGGCCTTTGAAGAAATCAAGATCCCAGGAATTAGTTGAAGCACCTATCGCGGCGCTGGGAATGGGATCGAGTTCGAAATAATGTGTGATGCCAGTGATTTCGCAATAGGAGCTGTATTGGGCAAAGAAAGAAGATATTGAGGAGCCATATACTACTATGAAACCTTCAATGGCCAGAAGAAAACTATTCAACTGCAGAAAAGGAGATCTTTAGCCATAGTTTTTGCTTGTGAAGTCGAGGCCATACATTTTTGGGATCCTATATTATCGTTCACACTAACCATGCAGAATCAAATGCTCGATGTCGAAAAAAATGGCCAAACCAAGGCGTGGGTGGGTGTTATTTACTACAAGAGTTTGATTTTGAAATTAAAGATAAGAAGGGTTGTGACAATGTGATAGCTGATCACTTGTCCAGAGTAGAAAAACAAAGTAAAGAGAGGAGGCCACGGTCTTGAAGGGAGACTTTCCCGGATATGAGCAACTATTTAAATTTCATTCCAACTCCCATGGTATGCGATATCGTGATTACTTGACATGGAGTAGTGCCTCCGGTCGGCTACCAGCGGAGATAAGCTCAAAACTAACATGGTGTATTACATGCAGAGTGACCCATTGCTATTTAAAGAAGTCTTGACAGTGATTATATATAAGAAGATGTGTGCAGGAGAGTGAACAATGCAAGATTTTTGTAGATGAATACCATGCATCACCATATGGGGACATTTTAGGACTTGGCTCCATAAGATACTTTCAATCTTGGATTTTATTATTGTATCTTTAGAGACTGTGCTGAATGGGTGAAATTATGTGATAGATGCCAAAATATTGGAAATATCAGCAGCGAGAAGCGAAAATACCCCTACAAGGCATATTGGTGGTGCAAATTTTTGATGTATAGGGAATAGATTTTATGGGACCCTTCCCACCATCATTTAGGCTTCAGTACACATACTGTTTGTGATGGATTATGTGTCAGTGGGTGGAAACAATAGCTTAATCAAGGAATGGCGCTAACACGGTAGTGAGTTTCTTACAAAGGAACATTTTTGAGCAAATTCGGAACACCTAAGACGCTATCATCGATGACGGGGAAGCCACTTTGCAAACAAAATATGCAAAGCTCATGGCGAGTATAGGATCAAACATATAATGAGCCTAGCTTATCCTTACAGGCCCAATGGACAGCGAATTTCGATAGGGAGATTAAAAGGATCTTAGAAAAGACTATATAGGGTTCAAGCGGGGAAAGATTGGTCTTCTAAACGATGATGCACTTTGCCCAGGCTTACGGGGCGACATTCAAAACTCCCATTGGGATGTCCCATACAGTGGTCTTTGGCAAACCATGTCACCTCCTCTTATTTGAATAAGCCATGTACGGGCCATCGAGCGAACTTGATTTCAAAATTAAGGAAAGAGGCGCTCCAATTGAATGAACTAGAAGAATTGTGAGAAAGCGAAGCCTATGATAATGCTAGAATATATACAAGGACAAGATAAAGAAATATGGCATGATCAAGAAGTTACGAGGAAAAGTTCGAGAGCGAGGGATCGGGTTACGCTATTTAACTCGGATTAAGATTATTTCCGAGGGGAAGTTGAGAAATCAAAATGGGTGAGACCATATACGGTGGTGTCCACTTGAAGTACTACCTTTGGAGGCATTAACACTCGGGACGTCTTTGAGGGAAGAATTCAAGGTTAATGGTCAAAGGCGAAGCAATATCTCGAGGGGAGAAAGAAAGGAAGAACTCGGCCGGTGAATTGAGAGAGAGAAGGCTTAAGCTTGGCTAGTCCGGTGGGACTCCATATGAGCGACTCATGGGAGGCAACCCATATAGATTTTCGGCACGCTTTATATAGATTTTGATTTTTTAATTACTCGTTTTTGATTTTTTATTCTTGTAACGATTTATTTAGGACTTGCTAGAGATTAGTATTTGATCAGTTAAACCACTTTTTGCAGGGGAATTATTACGAGTGCTACGAATTGCAAGGCTCGATTGAGAAAAGAACCAACTCTAGGACGGCTCCAACACTTCACAGGATAAGGCGACTTGAAAAAGGGGAGTATTATTTTTCTCTCCCTAAACAAGTGCATGGAAATAAATTGAATGCATGTTGAATTATTATTTGGGAGTACTTTATTGGATGTTAAAATTTCTGAAATTAATAAGTGCAAAGCTATCGATCATCAAATTTAGGGCAAGTACGGACTAAGTTGAAAATTGGTTGCAACTTAGTAAGTCTTGAAGGAGAAAAAGAAAGAGCACAGTCAAATGAGAGAAAGTTATGTTGCGTGAGAACATTTGAGATCGCGACGAGCATTTGGGTCGCGGCGAGAACAATTCATGAATAGTGAAGGTCGCGGCGGCTGACTATGTCATGAAATTACTTGTTGACCTGAAGGGGGTAGAAATGCCAGATGTCGCAACCTGATGATATATTGTCCTCCCCTGACTTGCCCTTAACCGACAAACAATAATAGAGAAGTCGACATAAGAAAAGAGATGTGCGTGAGGGCAACTTTTAAATATGCCCTTTAGTTAATGACAGCACACAATTGCGGCTTGAAATTTAAGTCGCGAACAGCATAATAAATGAAGTAATAAAGTCCACAATAATGATTGAATTGCAAATGTTGAGAAACTCCCTCCACCACTATTCATTCCTTGAAGCAAATAAAACTCTTCATCTTAGCCTACTCTACTGGTTTTGATTCTTTGCAAACCACTAGATCCAAAAAATTCTTCCTAAAAACATTCCCTGTTCTCAATTGGCCGGATAGTGTTCGACCCTCGTCCCAAATCTAAAGCGAGATCATGGAAGAATACTCGGCCGAGGTTCATCATTAACCAACAAGGGAGAACACATCGGCTCGGAACCATCGGAGGAAGTTGACAGATTTCCCCCTTTTATGTAGAAAAGGGAAAGAAAACGGCAAGAAGAAGAGGAAGACAAATTCGTATCAGAAGAAGCTTTCTCCATGCGGAAGAAAGAGGTATGCACTATGCGGTAAGGGTTTGTCGGAGAGGCCCGGCAAACCTATCTTCCCTTTCAAGGAACTAATAGAACAAAGAGGTTGGGAAACACATGACATCGAAAATCTGAATCTGACGATGGGTGAGAATTCTACTCCCGACCCGGTGGGGAGGAAGGATAACTCATTTTATGTATCGGGAAGGAGTTTGGGTGTCGTATGGAGCAGAAACCATCAATGAAATGTACGGAATGGAAGGATAGAAGCATGGATCGGAATTCAAGAGATGATGAGCAACTGACCATGAGAAGATTGCGAAAGTTGACATACAGTGAGAGGGAAGTTAAGTCGAGGAAAGAGCAAAAAGAAAGACCATAAATAGGGGAGATTTAACAAAGGCAAAAGTATGGTTTTACTTGGCCTGTTATAGTTCCGACAAGCATGTCTTTTGATGTGGGAACAAAAACAACAATCATTCTTTATGTTATCTTTGAAGGGTACGAATTAATCTACGGGAGGCGATCATTTGGCAATCGATAATATGAGATACCATGAAGGAATAAAAGGGTTTGATCCCTCACCCGGCCCAACTATCAAGAGGTTATGTTTGAAATTTGGTGTGAAGGAACTTGGGAAGAAGAAGAGAATGCCCCGAGGTTCACCACTAAATGCGATAGAGATGGCAAGGGCTGGGAATCAAAGAAAAGGGGGATTATAATGAGATGATTCAGAGAAGAAAATAAGAATGCAAGACGAGAAGAGGATACCCTTAAGTTTGCAGGATAAAGAAGAAGAAAATCGAGAAGCACATCAAAGAGAAGAACACCTTTATGTTGAGAGGATAGAGAAAGAACACAAGATGATGGAAGCCTATGGAATTTTTCAGCCCCAGCGCCATTTCTCCCGCCTTATCGGGAGCAGAGATTTACGAGAACCTAGCAAGTGAAAGCTCTAGGGCTCAGGAGGAGATAAATCAAATAATGGAATCTCTTGGTTCCATTCAAAGAGAATGGAAGAAAGAGGAAAGGGTATGGGCATCCAAAATTAAGAGAGGAAATTGCCTTGTAGATGATTGAAAAGAAAGATCAACAGTGGGGAGATGAACTGAATAGAAGAAGAGAAAGAAGTATAGACGGAGAATTTGAAAAAGATCAGCAATGGGAAAGAAGAAATGAAGCAGAAGGGAAAGAGCGGATGAAGGAGATCACGGAGCATCGAGAGAGGGAAAAATTCAAGAAGAAGGGAAATGAAGGAAAGAGATCACGATCTTTTGAAGAAGTTGCGGTGAGCCATGAGTCATTTCTGACAATGTCGATATGATCATGATTTTCAACTCTTAAAAATCATAAAGAAAAGGGACGTCAGTCGGGAAGCCAAAACTATGGAGGCGGATCAAAGGGATTTAGAGATTCCTCTGCTTGTCAATGTTCAAGGACTTAGAGAAGAGGATGAAGGAAAGAGATAAAGGCTTGATGACAAGGATGCCTTGCACGGAGAAGAAAAGTGCGGCGAAAATTTGGATTTGATCAACTTAATAATCTTTCCAAATTTTAGAAGTCATATTGGGGAAAATGAAACACGATGAACACATTGGGGAAAAGACAAGATGATACGAACAAAGGTTGATCTCTGCTTGAATTGATCTTTGAAGAGCAGGATAGAGAGGGAGGAAGGAGATGACAAGAAGAAGAAAAGAATGAAATGAAAGAAGTTTCCCAATTCTCTCTAATTTGGCTACGCCAGTTTGGATCACTCCCAGCGTCTTTGCTCCTCCCAAGAAAAAAATAAATCTTCCATTGATTTATCCTTCTCTCTTCCTCTCTTTCCACGGATGCATTATTCTCAACTTTTGCATCTATATCATGAATAAAATAAAGAAAATTTGTTAAAAGGAAATGTTGACTGATGTTGCTTGTAGTTAGATTGCATTGTTACTTTGCTTGAATTGTTAGAGGAGAATAACATTAGGATTTAGTTCAGAATGAAAATCTTTGACATATCTTAATCGAACTAGTAGTTGAGTAGTTTGACTGAAGATAGTGAAACCACGAATAATTTGCATAATAAGGGCAAGAATGATATATAATTAATTGAAACACAAATTGCATAATTGACGAATTTAGCCGATGAGTCGAGATAAAGGAAAGTCATACAATTGAGGAAAGGAGCAAGAGCATATATTTTTGAGTTTGTGAAGGCAGTATAAGCGATGCAAGCCAAGAACTGGTGAACCTTAAACCATGTAACTCCTCATCAAGCGAAGTGAGTAAAGAACATCGCAGGGTTAGTCACGGTGTCAACAGTTACCAGAACTTGTTAGATTATTACTCAAGGCGAAATCTAAGTGATAGAACAAATAAAAAAAATGATACGGGCCATCCTTGGTAGTTTGAGCCATTCTAGCCACCCATTATTTATAATAGCACGCATACTCCTTAGTTCTGAATTTGAGCCCAGAAACAATCCTTATCTTAACAAGGAGCCGGCAAATCCCGACCAAAACAATACAGAATGGTGTATTCCCCGTTAAAAAAAAGAGGAACCTATTACCCAAATTCAAAGAAGGAGAAGAGATAAAGTTTGGGGGAGTATGTATTTTTTTAGAGACTAAAGGAGAAAATCTGTGAAAGGGGTGAAGAGAGAGAAAGATCTAAAGTACAAAGGAAGGAATCTGGCGAAAGAAAGCAAGGAGAAGTTTGTCTTGTGCATTCTAACTCTCTTGAGCAATTAAATTCATAGGGGTGTTTTGACACACAATTGCCACAGCCTGTGGTATGGGAGACTCTGCTTGCCCACCCATTATTAGCTTTTACCTTTGGTTAAAGGTGTTAGAAGCCTAAAGACGGAGACATTTGCACTATTCACGAGATGGTGACGGAGAAAAGTTCAACGATTAGTGAAAAGTCTGAATGAGGAAATGGGAATGAGCAATTTTAAGCAAAAAGAAATCAAAGAAGATACCCAGATGAAGTTTAAGGGGAATCAATTAAAGAAATTGCAAGGAAAGAAAGGGCGCGATTAAGTGAAAAGGAGAAAGTGCAGGTAATCTTAACCTAAAGTTCCATCCATCCCACGAGAGACTTTGAGCACGACATTTACAAACTAAGACGGTGATATTGAAGGTTGGAATTTACATTAGTGGAGATCAATGAGCGAACAACAAGCATATGGAATTTGGAAAATCTTGAAAGAGGATCAAAGCGGGGGAGGACCTCGAGGAGAGGTTAACTGACTCACTAAGAAAAAGAGGAGAGAAGGCCCCACCTACTTTCGACGAGATCCTTAAGTATTTATTTATCTTTGTTTTTATAAAACAAATTCACAACAATTTAGTTTTGTGAAGTTAGTAAGAACTAACCTTCATATTGAACTTGAAGCTATATATATGAAAATAATGCAATTCACAGTCTTTCAAAGATTAAATTTTGGTTGCAACTACCAAAACAAAATAGAAAGAAAAAATATATCATTTTGTTTTGAGGACAAACAAATCTTTCTTTTCTTTAACTTGGATACAAGCAAGAATTTAAATGGAGTTTGATGAGCTTAAAGTGATGTCATTTTGATCCATTTTTTTTAGATTGATTTCTATCTAAGGGCGATTTTATATGCGAAGTGTGGAATAACTCCACGCAAACTTTCTATCTGACAATAGATTCAAGAGAAAGAGGATATTCTATGCGTTAGAAGGAGCGAGGGAAAATTGGTGGCTTCGGGAGATGACCACGGTGGTGAATGATCTTCCCGCCTTGGGGAGGAGGGTGCATGAGGAAGAAAGGACTGAGTGTCGCGGCGCGCAGCAGTGATGTGAAGAATCACATCTAAAATTACGTAATATGCCACAAAACTCCGGTCGCGACATAGGGCAAATGAAGCGAGAGCAGTGGCGGGTAGCGATAGAAACTCGAAGTCGAGGCAACCATAAATTAATGAGGAATAAGACATCATATCCGACACCATTTCGGTCGCGGCAAGGTGAAAGCGGCGTTAGACATAAAAGTCATGACACCAAGATTTTCAAGAGACTGAACATGAAGTTGAGACATTTAGAAGAGAATTAAGTAGCGTGACACTGAATCGGGGTGATGCAGAGTGGGTATCGGGGAGAACTGACTTTTGCAAGGAATTAAGGTCGCGACATCATTGGGAGTGCGACGGAAAATGAACAACTAACTACCTAAGGAAGAATGGATGAGTGATTAGACAAGCGATGTCGCGACCAAATAGAAAGCATACGTGACGTATCTTTGAGTAGTGGTCGCGACAAAGAATCGAGAGTCCGACATAGGAAGAGCGAGGATTTGCAAAGAAGCGAGTCACGACGAATAAAACCTGCAAACGAATGCTTGGAAACTGACTAATGTCGACGAAAGAATGAATTAAGAGCATTAACAATAAATGGGCGATTAATTTGGGAAATCCACGAAAGGCGCGCATGAAGTTAGGGCCAACCTTCAGAACCCTATAAATAAGCAGGTACTCTGAAGGAAAGCGTGACTCTTGGCGACTTTCAGACGAGAGATCTACGGAATTGCTAAGGCTAAATGTATTTTAATTTTTCTTTTTCTTTGTTTGTTGTTATTTTAGATTAGATTGTTATTTCTTTCAAATTTTGGATGTGGACGTTAGGCACATTAAAGTAGAGAGCTAATCTGGGGAATTCTATTTCTTTTTGATTTTGCACACGCACTGGATCGTCACGAATTCCGGACAGACATGGAAATTTTGGATTTCGGATTTCCGGTGCTCCGTCTGAGTGGTTCTCTTGATGAAGAAAGCCATTGTATGATGTAATAAAGTAATTTAGAAACCTTAACTTCCATTGAATATAGACTCGATTGTTAAATTAATCTTTCTGTGAAATTTACGCCGGAGGCTTCACCCGAACTTAGGTTTATAAATCTACTTCTTAGCTGGTTACGAATGACATTTTTGTATCGATCCCGATATGCTTCCGATTATGTGCTATATACCCAATAGGATTTGTTTCATGTTTTGCTGTGCCTTTCGATTTCAGACCTGCGGGTGACAGCATAGAGAAGAGCATTCACGAGGAAGTGGTAGAGACAATTTCTCAAGGTATGTGAGCTTGATATTATGGGGATCCTATTAGGCTCAATGAATGTCGAAGTCAATAAATCGTCTTCTCACTTGAAATCGAGATTGAGTTGAATGACTTATCAATTTAAAAAGCAGAGAGTTCACCTCGGTCGAGCAGTAAGTTCAATCCCGATGTTAGCAAAGGATCTAATCAAGGAAAGAAAGATGACCTGTATTTCAATTTTGAGGAAGAGAGAAACCGATCAAAGTGTAAACCCATGCTATACCTATGTCTTAGGAGCTAAGGTTTTACGATCCGTATTCGAGGGTATGAAGTATTGAAAAAAATTAAAATATCAAGGAACAAAACTGGCTTCCCGGATTAAAAGTAGTTATCTAATCCTTTGTCTTGAAAGAATCAAGGGAAGATTAGATGATGAACGGTGTTCACCATAAGGAGAGATCCAAGCTGGCTGCTACTCCTATTCCTTGGATAGGGTTTTAAATACATAGTAGTTCACGCGAAGCAAAGTTACGGAAGAAGCTAGTGCGAGAATTGATGTTTCTGATGCTTGGTATTTTCAATGCTCCCTTTAAAATATAATTGATCGATCCCCAATTTACATTTATTTTAGATTTTCAGTTTTAATTCACATTTTTTGTTATTAAATCACTTTTCTTAGTTTTATTATTTTTAAGGTTGGCTAACAAAGTTTTTTCGTTTGCCTATCAAGAGATCCAGAATAATAATTATGGGAGGGAGGTTCGAGTAGTTAGGGTAGTTGATTGAGGAATTCTCTTGAGATCTGCATGGGAACGATATAAGACTTAAATCCCAATTTACTACTTGTTGGACATTTACACATTACACTTCACGATCTTGGATCTCAAAACCGAGAAAGAAAATGATTTACTCTTAAGAAACCGCTTTTAATCGGTGAGTGATTACAATAGATAAGGAACATAACAAACAAGGATTTTTCATGGCATTATTGTTGGGAGGATTAAGGCGGGCATGCAATAGTCCTTGGAAGTATGCACTTGCGCTATAAATTTTGTATAGGTATTTTTGGTCCATCACACGGAAAGGTGAACGAGAAGCGGCCCATGATCGTGTTCGCCGGCGGATCAGCAGCGTCCGGTATTTGTTGGCGCCGTGAGGAGGTAGCCCGGCGCGACCGTCCCGGAGGTAAGCGCCTCCTGGCCGGAGCGTGTGTGCAAGGTGGGTGGCTGAAGGTGATGGCGCCCTCCCACGACCCCAAAGCTTCGGCGGCCAGCAAGTGGATTTCAAAATGATCCGAGTTCGGTCCACATGTTTTGGAGGGAATTTCTCTGGGTTTGGGCTCGAGATGGGTGTTTTTGGGATAGGGTTTCATTGGCACGCAAAACTATGTTTATATAGGGCTAGGGTGCGCTTTCGAGGTAAAGCGAGACGGCTTTTGACAATGATAAAAATGCTGCTGTTTGAACTTACCGGGGTCATAACTTTTTTTATCAAAGCAAGTCGGATTTGGCGTTCGACCCGTCTATGAACTGCAAGCGTATCAGCCCAGAGGCACTACTGAAATAGTGTCTTAGTGAACCCAAAATTATTCATCCTTGAAAAAGTCAACTTTAGTCCACATACTAAGTGTTGGTCAAACCTAGTCAAATCTGGTCAAACATAGTCAAACTTGGTCAAACGTGTTACAAACTTGTATTATTTGGTGCGGGTCATTACACAATTCATCATATCAGTTCATGAATCCAAAACAAAACACTTTGTTAAGCAACTAGAATTTCATTTATTCAATAAATTCAAATATCAAACACTCAATGCTACACAATTTGAGTTTTCTATCTATACAAAAACTAATGCAAAAATACATTAAAGATTGTATCTAATCAGGAGAAAATTCTCTATTCCTTGATCTAAAACCACTGTACCTTCCCTTTTAAAGGTTACATAGCTCTTGCTTAATCGGTTCCCTTTGTCATGTGAATGCCTTGTAGGAAGAAAGGAGTTGATAAGTGATAGCACCAACAAGGTGAGCACACTTTTCCTTACCTCCTCTATATCACGAGTTCCTTTGGATGATGGGGTGATAGTTAGCCCTTCTTCCAATTCCTTTATCATCATTTTTTCTTAATGATATATAAAGTCTTTTGGAATCATGATTTGGAATTGGTTTATTTTCAGGCTTCATTCATTCCATAAGCTCTTTTTGCACCTTGGAACTCATCTTTTTCCTCATCCTCACTTTTCTTCATTTTTCATTGTTCATTCTACCGTGTCTTCCCATCCTTTTATAATGACCTTGGTTCTCAGGGGAATGAAGAAGCTCTTAAATCTCTTTTTAATATTCCCAATGAATGAATTAAGTATAATCGTTCGGATCCGGCGCCACAGTTTATTTCAACGGGAGATTTTAGAAGAAGGGGCTTAGGAAGTTTGATAATTTTTTCTTTTGAGAGGCATTGAATATCTTTGGAAGATTCCTCTTTCGAAAATATGCTGACCTAAGGCCCAGTTCCTTTAATTCGGTTGGGTTTTGCAGTTACGTATTATACTTGATTTTTTTTTAGTCGAGGTTCCAAATGAACCCACTATTCCCACCTAGACAACCTACTCACGAATCTCGTTGATCATTCCGTTAAGATCAAGTATGCGCTGATTGCATCCATGAATGAAGATTTGAAGGGTAACCGGTTCCTGCGGGCTTAGGGTTTGGAGATTCAAGAATTAGGAAGTGGGAAGTAGAAGGGTTGGAAAAAGAAGTAGAAGATGAATTAAAGTTTTGTATGAAATGGTTTTTGCTTCCCACCTATTTTGATGACTCTAGGTTGCGCGCATGATTCTTTGAATGGAAGGTTGCAACATTAAATTTTAGTCACCACGACTAATGCATTTCCATTAACTCCTAAATGGCTAATAAGCTATGTGTCGAGAAAGTTAAGACTTAATTTCATGAAGTTGAGCGTCATTTCGGTCGCGACCTACTCAACTGTACGACTTGAGATGTGGTCTCTCACGAAGGGTTGATGTTGCGACCTGAGAAATTTACCTCTACTCTAATTATAATAACAATTCTTTTGTTTTTTGGCTTGGGAAGGTACGGAGATTTAATAAATCCAATCAAAACAAGTGTCTGATTCATTCTCGGCATTGGAGCGTTCACGAATCAACTCTTATATGTACAGCGGATTTAAAATTGAATCAGAAATTAAAATTTCCTAAATTCAATCATGCTTTATCTGAAACAATTAGCATTAATCAGAGAAGAGTATATTGCCCTTTTTGTCGTGTGCGGGAAATTTGGAAATTTGGATGAGATTCCTCCTTGGCCTTGCACTTTTATTGTCTACAAAAAACATACATACATTAAAGCGATAATAATAAAATCACCAAAGCTTTACTAAAATTAAAATTTCTAACACAAGACTCAAAACTTAAAACAAACTGTAATGCGGGTTGCCTCCCACAAAGCTACTCCGTTTTGAGTCCTTAGCCAAACTTGCTGCTATTAAATCCTTGTTTCCTTAAATTTTTCTCAATCAAAACTAGAAATCATTTTGTTATCTGAATTTCTCCAAGGTAGTGCTACAATCTCTCTGACCGCATTGACTTTGAGATTCCTCTCCATTGTTGGTTTTCTCAGTGTCCCGCTACTCAAGGTTGTACTTGATACTGTTTATTTGTATGGTCCTCCATTTGATTTCGCATTCCTTGTGGAAAGAAGAGTTTTGAAAATGCAGGTGAATAGGACTTAATCTCCTGCCTCAAATTCTCTCCTCAAAATCCTTTGATCATGTAATTTCTTTGTTTTATCTTTGTAAATTTTGGCATTATCATAGGCTTCATTCCTCAGCTCTTCCAATTCATTCAATTGAAGTAGCCTTTCTTCTTTATAGCCTTGAAATCAAAAGTTCGAGCATGCCTTCTTGATAGCCCACATGGCTTTATATTCCAATTCTAGATGAAGGTGACAAGGTTTTACCATAGACAATCTTATGCGGGAACATTTGCAATGGGAGTTTTATAAACTAGTCTGTGCCACGGTCGTCATCAAGTTTCAAGACCCGATCTCCTTCTACTAGAGCTTTACAGGTTTTTCTAAATTTCTTTATCTACTTCTTAGCGAAATCTCGGCTGCCATTTGTTTGAGGATAATAAATTCAAGTTCATAATGTGTTTGATTCCATATATGCTCATGAGTCTAATAAACACCTTATTAACATAGAAGTGGCTTCTCCATCATGATGATAGTTCTTGGGTGTCCCAAATCTGCAAAATATTTTTTTGTAAAAAACCCACATTGTATTAGCATCATTTTGGAACAAGTTGTTGCCTGATGAACATTTGGATGATATAATCCACGGCTAAAGTATGTATAAATTTCCAACTTAAGGTGGAAAAGAACCCATAAAGTCTATTCCCCAAACATCAAATAGCCACTAGGATACCTTGCGAGTAATTTCATGTGCATTTTACTAACACATTTCCATTCTTTAGCATTGATCACAAAATTTCACCCATTCAAAACAATATTTGAAAATAGTAGGCCAAATGGCTTGATTGGAGAACTTTGTGGGCTGTTTTGTCTCTGTGGGAAGTGTCCACCTCTCCATATGGTGATGCACTTGTGACATTCATGTAAGATCTTGCCTTATTCACTCTTCGGTACACACCTCGATTATCATATAGGCTTCTCTTTTAAACTATAATTGGGTCATCCCGGATGTAAAATCTTTATCGGAGTCCTTATTTTTCTCTGTTTGGTAGGCGAGTTACGGTGGCATAACCCATGCTAAAGTTCACAATATCGGCATACTAAGGTGATGGAGTGA
The DNA here is from genome assembly GCA_016808115.1 of Tetrastigma voinierianum. NCBI lineage: Eukaryota > Viridiplantae > Streptophyta > Magnoliopsida > Vitales > Vitaceae > Tetrastigma > Tetrastigma voinierianum. Next base: position 85,522 of record JAEQBH010002386.1, read on the forward strand.
TGATTGAATAACTATTCATACTTCTGGAAAATGTTTTGCTATTTCTTTTTTTCTTCTTATGCAGTGAGGCTTTTCAACTCTTGACAAGTGATCGATTTATCACATTGTATGAGAACCTTTCATGTCTTTGATCTCAGATCCATTCCTGTAATAACAATACCCACGTCGATCTTGGCTTTGCTTCTTTCTTTGCCACGGATACTTAATTTACGGCATGATCGGTATGGATAATGATACATTGGACCCATATGTATGTGGCACAAATTTTCACGTACAAATACTATGGCCAACATCTCCTTTCAGTAGTAGAGTAGTTCTCTTGAGCTTCATTGAAGTTTTGCTGGCATAATATATGGCCCTAAACATCTTGCCTTGTTGATTCTACATCCCAATCGGCTCATTGCATAGTCACTGGCATCACACATGATTTCGAACTCCTTGTCCCAGTCTGGTTTTGCCATGATGGGGGCTTCAACTAATTTTGATCTGATCTCTTCAAAAGATCTCTGGCAGGACTCATCAAACTTAAACTTGGCATCTTTTTCCAGCAATCTGCATACTGGCCTAGCAATTTTAGAGAAGTCTTTGATAAATCTTCTATAAAAACCAACATATCCCAGCTTCTTATTCCCTTAGTATTTGTTGGTGGCATAAGATTTTTATAATAATTAAACCTTTTGCTTGGTCTACTTCGGCCTTACTGGAAATCGAACAGAGGACAATACATACCTTGCACTTCTGTTTTGAGGCGAGAGAGGAGAAAACTTACCGGAAATTAAGAGACTGGACCTCTGCATAAGCATACTGCACACCTTTTATTGCCTGTTGTGCAGCCTCCTTTCCTTGCTCCCTTTCACTTTTTTTTTTTTTTTTTTTTTTTTTTTTCAATATTAAAAAAGTTCTGTCTGACAATTTTCAAAATTTGGATCCATACCTTTGTGAAATCATCCTTTTAGATCCACTGCTTCCTCACCTGATATGAGAATATATATATATGAAGTATCAGCTGCATCTTTGGAATGTGCGAGGGCATTACACAAAATAAAAAAAGATGGCATTCTTCTAGAAAAGTACCAAATGGGCATGTAAGGGAAGTGGTTTCTTAACCTGGTTCTATAGGGTCTGGTGTAATTTGATTATCCGAGGTATCCATTAAGAGAACATAAGTGAAAGGGTGTCTGCCTTTAACCTATCCCGACATCGATCAATGTAAACCTTGAGAAAATGATCCTTCACGGATTCTGAGAATTCAGTTTCCTATAGTCTATGCACACCCTCCATCCTGTCACAATTCTTGTAGGAATTAATTCATTTTCCTCATTTAAATCCACAGTGAATCCACCCTTTTGGGAACCACATATGGGTGGGCTCACCCAGAGGTATCTAATATTGAATATATATAAAACTTGCATTCAACCATTTCGGCACCTCCTTTCGAGCAACCTCTCTTTCATCACGAGGGTGCCTCCTTTGGTGTTCAATATAAGTCTCTTTACATCCTCATTCAACAATATGTGCATGCAAATTGAGGTGATACCCTTTTAGATCCTCAATTGAAGGCCAAGCAATAAGCTTCCTTGTACTTTCGAAATTTCTGGCCCGAAGCTTTTTGTTCTTGATTTAAATCGATCTGAGGCGATGATTCTTGGTTTTCCTTTTAAGTTTCCACAAGAAAGCATATTTCAAGTATTGAGCAATTCTTTGATAATAACCATACACTAGTCTATTGTTCGACTTTATATTTCCTTATTGCTTGCATACTTGTTCTTATTTGTTTTCATTCAAGATCAAGGCCCAGCTATATTTTGCCAGTGGAGTAACAATTCTCTAATCAATACTCTCGAGATACTAGAAATTCATCTCCAATTTCATTGATAGAATGGTGAAGATTACAATTAAATTCGATTCGACAGCCGCGGGGACTCTTTGTTTTCTACGACCATACAAATCTACGCATCAGCAGGTTATTTGTTCAACCTCATGTTGGGTTAAAGTGCACTACTTCATCTCTCTACCCTTAAGGTGAAGCTCTGTTTTTGACATCGATCAAGGCGAGGCTCCGGTTATAAGAAAGGTCTTCCTAGCAATATAGGAACTTAGGTATCCTCTTCCATTTCATGATCACAAGTCTACAAGAAAGATAAATTTCCATATGACAAGCACATCTTCAGAACACGTGATGAAGCCACCTTTTTAGTCGTGTCATGGATATATCGATATACGTAATGTAATTCTTCATTGGAGGAATTCCTTTGTGAGCTCGATATGCACTATTGATAGAGGCATCAAGTTGATGGCACGGTCGCATGGGCCTTCTTGAATTCATAGTTCCTATGGACGGGAATGGCGTTTGCCTAGGTGCTTCATTTTCTTTGGAAGACTTCTATGGATAAGCTTTACCTTTGTAAGTGGCGGTCAAGTTCACTATTCCTTCCTCCATGATCTTCTTTTCTTTCGGTATCTCCCTTGAAATTTTGCATGGTCGAATTTGATTGATTGCCTCTACAAGGGAATATTGATTTCCTATTTTCTTGAATATTATTTCCAAGAATTTAGAAAACTTCTCTTCATCGCCTTGCCTTGAAGCCTCTAAGAAATGGCGGCTACATGGGTGTAAGCTTGTACTTTCTCCTTGATTTTTAGCTCACACAACTCTTCTCAACAATTTGCTTTCGATTGGCTCTTTTTTTTCTCCATACATTGTCTTTTCTAACATATTCTTCTCTTCTTCTCTCTTCTGATTTCTTTTCTTCTTTCATCAGTCTTTTCAGCCTTCTTTTTTTTTTTATCTTTATTCTTTGCTCACTTCCTTCCACTTCTCAAGCGGAGTACCATGTAGTCCTTTGGGTTTTTCTGAGTGTCACTAGAGAATGCACCCTTGTTCTGGTTCTGCATATTCAGGACCAGCTGCGCTACTTGTGTTTCCAAGTTCTTTAGTGATGCACCAGTGTTTTCTTGAAACATATGGATGTTGGATTTGAAATTTTCGACTCTCACATTAAGCTTCTATTCATGGAGGTTTATCGACTTCTTACATTATCCCCAACGGAGATCTCTTCGGCTAGTCCCTCGACTTCTTCTCATTCCTTCTCTGTCTAATGCTCCTATCTCTTGGCTTGAATGCACAACCTCTTCTCTTGTCTATCCATCCGATTGCATGATTGCATCTAGCTTTAGCCTTCATGGCTGTCATTTTATTTGCGGTTGAGATGATCCCACTCCTTTTCTTTTCTTTGTATCACGAAGATTAGGATGGATTCTTCATATTACTTTTTGTGGCCAGGTCCTCTAGCAAGTCCCTTGCCTCCTCTGAACTTTTTCTTTTGAATGCTGGCAGAAGCGGCATCAATAATACCCCTTGGAGGGTATCATTTCTGCTGGAGTAGTAGGACGTCCATTTGTGTCTTGAGATCCATGCATGCATAGGACATCTCTTCTTGATCTTTTAAACCTTTCCCAGTTTGTATGTACTAGGCTTTTTCATATCTTCCCCACGATTGAACGCACACTAATCTCCCACCTTCCTTCTCTCAAGGTGAGAGAAAGGGAAGAAAATGTCAAGATAAACTCACTAGCTCCTCCCAGTATTCAACTACTGAGCATTATGATAGGAATCAAACCGGATGGTTGTAATGTCTCTCTCAAGGAAAGGGAAGAGTTGCGACGATCACTTATGGTTTTACACCATTCCATGCTTTGCAGTATTTAAAATCACGAGGAATCTACCCAAGAAAAAGTGCACATTAGGGTCCTTAGTAGGGTAGCTGTAAATTGATCTTTGCGAAGCAGTGTGATAAAAAATGGTTGACTCCAGAAGTTGTTGGCTTCCATAGCGGGTTGTCTAGCTGCGAGTGCTGCCTTGGATGACGAGTCTCTAGGGCGGCGGCAGAAGGAAAATCCTCAATAATGTGAAGTATCTTGCCTTTGAAGTCTCTG